>WFKH01011925.1:85903910-85931819 GCA_016163765.1 Magallana hongkongensis
AACCAAATTTTTCCATATATATAATATATAAGCATTTCCAAGAGAAATACTTTATTAATTTTGCCCAACTTTGAGCTTTGTTGCTACAAGTAATTTTACCCAATACAAGTACCTGAATCAAAAATACTCCAATGAGTCCAATTTCATTTGCAACGAAATAGAACAAAGATTGCGTTAAAGGTCGTTTATTCAATGAACCAAATTTGTATTGTTTAAATTGAAGACAATAAAGTAAACAAGAAAAAATCATTGAATAAATGACAAATTAATTTGCAAAGGTGGGGTTAAAAACCGCACCAACTGAAAGACCTTGGTCTTGAGGGACCCCACCCGAGGACTCATTGGAAGAAATGGAAAATGTTCCTATACTTAAAATTGTTAATAACAAACAGATTATATAAGAAATTCTTCATAAGGTGGATCACTACACCTTGAAAAAGTTTCTCAAATTAGCAGAAAACTACTTGATTATGATAAATAGCATGATGGATAAGAAGTACATGTACAGGTATATAAGTCAAATATGTGAGGGAAGAATAAAAAATGAATAATTACATGTACCGGTATATGCAACTTTTGATTTCAAACTGAATTTCAAAATTTAATTCAGTAAATATGAACAAACTTTCCAGGCGGATTATGATCTGCGGTTCACGAGTTGGATACTCCAATAAGTTATGATGATATACAACCAAATGATTGATACAAACAGTTTAACATTTAAATCGCCATCTTGTGACGTAGTGTCTTAACAAGTATGTCTTGATATAGTGAGGTACCTTAAAATATTCAAATAAAATAATATCAGGTAATGATCGCAAAGTTTATGACATGACCCTAAACATTATTGCAGAGCAAGCCTTGTTGTCCTCTACCAAAAACTATGTATAGTACTTATAATATTTTGCTAATAAAACAAAAAATAGATAAAAGCATCCCTTGTTGACCACTATTAAAGATAATGAACATGCATACACTTAAATAAACTTTTTGATAGAGCAAACCTTGTTAACCTCTATCGAATTATGCGTCGAACAATTAGCCGATAAATATGAGTACCTCTCTAGAACTTAACTACAGAGCAAAACTTTTGTATATAATTCTTAGTGACACAGACAGAGCAAGCCTTGTTGACCTCTATCAAACATTCAACATAACAAACAATCAAAAAAAATAAAAAATACCTCTATAGAATATAATAGAATATAATACAGAGCAAGCCTTGTTGACCTTTTTCAATGACTGTTCATGATATCCAGATTCCTATATACTTTATGTTAAAAGAAAGAATTGTGTACATATATTAAATAAAGAGAGAAAAAAATAAAAAATTAGCCAGTGATGGTGAGCTTTGCCTAAGTAGACTGAAGGAAATGAATTGTTGACACAGATAGCACCTGAATTTGGTGCAATAGTTGAAATGCTCATAAAAAACAGAGCGCCAAAATATGATTAATGATTGCCCAGTCAAACATCATTATTTCGTGCACCTTACAAACATTTTGAATCATAAGAACTATATATAGTCATGTAAAACTAAATTGTTTTGACATTGCACATATGTTGTTAGTATATTTATTAAGCTTAAAAGGGATTCTAGTGATATTGCAATGTACATAGACTAGAAAATATCAAATGCTGCAGTCTATTGATGAATGGACTGAAATTGGTTGTTTTAAACAATCTGATGAAATTTTAAGTCCCTTAGTTTAAAACAAATCACATTGAAACCCAGAGGTAATGATACCAAGTGGGTATTGTCAAAACCTATGTCTCTGGATTTTTTATTGCCACTGCTGAAGTTCTTGGAGCATTGGTGGTTGGCCTAGGTGCCAGGTAGGGAAGTTGATGCTGGAAGGTATCCTTGCATACCTGTATCTGCTCTAAGCTGAGCAATAATCAATGATGCTGTTTCATCTGTGGTAGAAACTTGACGAGTACCGATCTGTCCAGTCACCCGTTGGTTATCGTTCTGCGCCGGCAGGGATGGCCAATTTGAGTCTGATCTCGCTCATTTTGCCCTTGACACTGGTGTCGAGCTGCTTGCCACAGTGGAGACTCGAACCCTTCTGCTTTGTTTAAGCATCTCTTTTTCTTAATTTACTGAAAGAATTGTATATAAATACGCAGTAATGATGCTAAATACACCAACTTGAAATTAAAACATCATTGAATATTCAATAGGAATAATTTTCTGCCCAGTGTAAAAACATAAATAACAACACTGAATAATGATATTTGTTCATCAGTTGAAAGTAATACAACCCATAATGAAAGGAACTAATATAGGCTTTTGCCTAGTGTTTAATCCATATTCACTGTAATGTAATTTCATATATATTTTAAATAAAATACTACTTGTATCAAGTGATACCCAACCACATTTCAAAAGTCTCACCATAGAGCTTAAGGTGTAGATAATATAGAATATTAGGTCTACATGCAATGCCCGTAGATTGAATTCAAACTAAAACATAAACAACATGTGTACAATGTTGCAGGATGAACCAAATATAATCAACCATACACAATGAATTCTAAATTGCAAAAGATTTGCATAATAATGCAATGAACTTAAATGCACAAAACTATGAATGCTAACCCATGAAAGAAAAGAAGCTGATAGTGTAATTAAAATAACAATAATGGGTGTGAGCTAACAACCTAAGTATGGGTAAATCAATCTAACCCAAATTTGCCAAAAAAGTTTTTATTAACAATAAAATTAGTTTTTCGGCTTGAACAGGATGTGTATGGAAAACGGGAAAGATTAATCCCTATTTAAGATTCTCCGATCCTCAGCCTCAAAGTATTTTTTCATCATAAAATAGTTATTTGTCCTCCGAACTTTATAAATGAAATGAAATAAAAAGAAATTTATTGATGGTATCCATGCATTTTACAAAGTTATTGCAAATTTGCCCACGATGGATATAATGGAATAAATATACAAGTTGAGATCAAATTTAAAAAAAAAAGTTGTACAGGTCCGGTGTATCGGTGGCTCGAACCCATTTATATTTACCTGTTTGTAGTAGATCTCCGTAGATCCACTAAGCCAAGCATTTCGTTGAATAAGTGATTGTAATATTAACACTAGTAGACTAATTAAATTGGTCTAAATAAAAGGCAGATTTATGGTACGAATAAAAAAAATCCGGGTAATTTAGAGTTATCGAACATGGCTGAGGATCGGAGATCGTTAAATGATACACAAAAATTTGTCAAACATATCTGTTGCATTAAAAGTTTAAAATTTATCAATTGATAAATTTTAAACTTTTAATGTAACATATCTATTTATGGCACGCCAACTTCACAAAAAAGAACTAAACATAGTTTCACAGTCGATAAACTAGGTTTATCGACTGTTAACTATAGTTTATGATCTGCAAACAACAGTTAACGATTCGTTAACTATGGTTTTCATCTGTAAAACCATATTTAACGGTTGTAAACTATAGTTTACGAATGCAAATCTATGTTTTTCTGTCTGTAAATAAACGTTAACAATAGATGTTGCTGATGAATATAGATTCACATCTGTAAACTATAATTTACATTCGTTAACTATAATTAAGAGTTGTTAATCATAGTGTCACAAATTATGAATCTATATTTATCAAATAAACTATGTTTTGCAATTGCAAATGTTTTCAGTGTTAATTATAGTTTTACACTTCTGAAATATAGATGATTGCGTTAACTATGGTTTACAGATGTGAAATATTAATTAATGTCGTTAACTTAAGATTCACAGATGATAAACTAGGTTTATCGACTGTTAACGATAGTAGTTTACGAACCCTAAACTATAGTTAACTGTTAACTATAGTTTACGATCCGTTAACTATAGTTTTCATCTAAGGGTTGTAAACCATAGTTTACGAAAGCAAATCAACGTTTATCTGTCTGTAAATAACGTTAACAAAAGGTTTTGCTTATAAATATAGATTAACATCTGTAAACTATAATTTACATTCGTTAACTATAGTTAAGAGTTGTTCATCATAGCTTCACAATCGTGAAATTATATTTTTCTGATAAACTATGTTTTGCAATCGCAAATGGTTGTTTTCAGTGTTAATTATAGTTTTACACTTATGAAACATAGATGATCGCGTTAACTATAGCATACAGATGTGAAATATAGATTACCGTCGTTAACTATAGTTTTCTGTCCGTAAACTACAGTTTACAACCGATAAACCTAGTTTATCGACTGTGAAACTATGTTTAGCTCATTTTTGTGAATTTGGCGTGCCATATCTATTGACATATTTACAAAATAAATACAGATGCGAGAATTGGAAAAGGATAGATTAGATTTAATCTTGAATGTACATATCCGTCCATAGTTTATTCAGATGGTGTACTATGTAAATGAATTGAAGATAAACTTTGTGGATATTAATTGACATGTACATCATTGTCCATGAAGAAGTGTTTGTGTATAGGACTTTTTATTGTCGATGTGTCCAAGTTCCGGCTGGCAATTATTTTACTTCAATATGGTCTGAAGATACTACCGTTAGACATTAGTTCTAATAAATGTAGAGATTTTCAATAGGTTTAAAAATCATATATGATTATATAAAACAAAATGGAATTTGATTTCATAATCTAACGGAAGTTTCACATTTTTGAAGGGTCATAGTAGTGAAACATGTTCTGTTGTTTTTCCTAATTGTCTTTAAGAATATATTTGTATTTAGTCATGGTACAAAATTAATGTTGAAGAATTGTTCATATATATTTTGTTTTTGATTTTCGAACTACTGCACATTATCAAATAATGAAAATTTCAGTTGATAAGTCTTACATTGGTGCTGAAACAAAACGAACTTCTAGTAAAAAAAAATAAAACATTCCACAGCAAATGTACAGTAAGGATATACTGCACTGTAGTTGGTCAAATTATTACTACACTGTAAGAATAGAAAACTATGAAACTTTAGTAAATCGTAAAATGCCTGCATATGGTATGCAGAAGATATTAATTTCAAATATTTGATATATAAAACTACGCTACATGAAAATTATTCAAGGAATAAGGAATCATTCTTTGGGTATTTTGAGGTGATAATTTCGGTCGGGGCGTGATCAAATCAAATAAAGCCCGAAGGGCTTTATGATAGATTTGATCACGCCCCGACCGAAATTATCAGCTCATAATATTCAAAGAATGATTCCTTATTACTTATATTTATATAATTTTCAACAATTGTACGATTAAATATTTGAATATAAGTAAGCAAACCCCACTTGCGCCCCAGTTATACGTTATTTGAATTTATTGGACTGTATAGAACAAATCGATACGTAGTGTTATCACAGGCAAAGACACTGAAAAATGTAAATATATAGAATTATTTCCTTTTATTGCTTCATATTACCATATTGAGTCATATTTCCTTATTAATAGACAAAAATAGCTTGTAATTTCATATGTACATGCAATCAAACTTTAAAATATTGTATAATTTCATATGCATGCAATCATTATGAAAAAAACCCAAATTCTTAAAATCATTGTTATGATGCAGATAAAAAAATTACATGATCAGTCCAAAAAAAAAAAAAATAAAATAAAATAAAATTTTTGTTAACCAACATTTTGATAACAATGTTTATATGGCTTGGCAAATCTATTCGACATAAAGACTTACATGCAGGTTATGTAACTATAGCAAAGAATATGGTTCTTTTTATTTTAATCATTAACCACTTTTTAAATGTGTTTAAGCTTGTGGTTGTTATCATTAAAATATAGATACAATTTTCATGTCAATAATCAGTCGAATCAGTACATGTTGTGTATGATCATTTTCACTTGCAGTCTACTTTCGATTTATACAGCGGAATGATGGTGAGTTTTAGTTTCATTCTACATCTGTTTTGTCACTTTTGCATTGCAAATATAGAAATATCGACATTGCTACGAAATTATCACACATGCTGGTTTAATATGGCGTGGAGAGAATTATGTAGACTATGTCATAAATTGGGTTGTACTTTTAATCGTGTGTTATGGACTCCGAGGTAACAAAATCATATGATTGGACTATATTTAGAGACATCAACGATGAAGTACTATGTATACTATGTATAGAATTTGGACAATACCACCGGACTATTTAAACATGCAACAAAGATTCCCTAACTAGATTTATAAGTATCAAGCTCCATCATATTTAAAAAGTCAACCTATTAGTGCATTCTGAGTTTTACCTTTGGTAGTTGTATTCCACCGAGGGCAGCATTTGTTTGCCATCAGTAGTCATTTTGGTCACTAAGTGCTACCGCGTGTAGCAATTTTTACCCGTAGAACTCTGAACTATTTTTTATCAAATTCAAACGAAAGGCATTATCTGGTTACTTTTGGTTACCAACTGTAACCATATGAACACATGAAATTAGAATAAACGATAAAATGATACTTTTTTTTTTAAACAATTAAACTTTTGTTCTCAATAACAACTATCAAAATTTTCTTGCAAACAAGAAGATGACACTAAAATACAAAATTTTATAGGAATATTATTCCTAATAATATATCAAAACATCATTTAAATTCTAAAAGACCATCTCTTGACTATCTATTCATGAAGAATATAATTGTAAAACTTGCAATAAACTCCATGAGCAAGAAGTAGTCTAAGACCTATCACAGACTTCCTTTTGTTTCTCAGTACATATCCAGGCTCTATCAACCATCGTTTGTCTTTGATTGTCACTAAAATAACCAGACAAACAAATGTTTATATATTTATTTCAATGACGATTTTTTTTATCAGTTCCTAAAAACTGAATACGCATGGTGACATCACCTGCAAAAATTTGCCCCCCCCCCCCCCCCCCCCCCCCCCCCCACACACACACAAGTACCTCACTTGCTAGTAGCTAGTTGGTAATCAATAAGTTGAACTTTTCTCTCTTTCAGGTTTTCTATTGCGGAGCAGAAAAATAACTCTGTAAAAAAGGTCGCAGTTATAAGCACTAGTTTCTACGATAAAGTTTACCCAATAGTACAATAATTATAATACTATCAGCGTACTATTCAACACAGGAACAGGTAAAAATTAAATGCATGAAGTTCGTAAGCGAGGAAGTTTAATAGTCTTCTTTCGTTTTACACTGTAAGTTCGTAAGCCAGGAAGTTTAATAGTCTTCTTTCGTTTTACACTGGATATTGGCAAGGTAAGTCCTTGAAATATTGTGCACATATTATGAACCCACATGTAGTATAGTTAATGCTTGCATGCCTTTCCATTATAAATAATGTTAAATGTTAAATATAGATAAAAAAAAAGTTATAATGCGAAACATTTGTACACATACATGTAGTCCACAAGCATTTCGTACTACAACCTAACTTCCTGAGCTAAATCAAAATGGCGTTGCAAGTATATATGTTTTGTATATGCTTATATACAAAACTTATGAAGATTGTAACCGCTGTCTCTGCATAGTAAAATTAGACATTTCCATCAATTCATATTTTTTGATAGTTCCTTTAAAGGGACTTAGACACGATTTGAGCTCAAATTTTTCAAAATTTGTTGTTTTTTTTCATTTTTAATATCTAGAATGGTCAAAATGGGTGTTTTAATGCTTTGTCAAAATTTTAAAGTCAAATACCAAGTTACAAGCGAGTTAAAGAGGTTGGAATTTTTTGTTTTGTAAACAAAGCTCGAGTCCTGTTATTGCTTACATAATTATGTGTTGTATTGGTATAAGTTTCAATCTTACGTTGCTTTTTGTAGTTGATAAAATTATTCATGACACATTGAATCAGTTTACCTTGTTTGCCACAAGTTATTTTTGCCAAAGAATGGTAATTTCTTCACTTTACATTATTTGTAAACAATTATAAGACTCGAGCTTTGTTTACATATCAACAACTTCTTTCCTCTGTATCTCGCTTGTAACTTGACTTCTACCATTCAAATTTTAGTGAATCATTTAAAATACACAAGTAAACAATTTTATGCACAAAAGTTAAAAATAAAGATTTTATCTCAAATTGTGTCTAGGTCCCTTTTATCCCTCTATATACATGTACATTGAAATACATGTATATCGATCAAATTACCACAACCCACAAGTGTAAAAAAAAATAAAAAGGAGCAGCGAAGCATTCACTAGTTAGAAGTCAAGAGAACGATTCGTGTTAAGCTATTAAAAAACGGATACGCCTATACTGGAAATTTTGACTCTTTAAATAGCTCAAAAGAGATAAATAATTTCATATATATACGGGACTATTTAATTGTTTCCCCTTATCTACGGTTACCTGAGGTGTAAAGGAACCTTAAATAGTTAGACGGTAATGTAATAATTATGTTTGATATTTTTTTTAAATTCTTTATTGTTTAATATTAATTTTACATTTGTATTAGTAACCGCAGTCTTCTCGATTTATCGTATCACTCGAAGAATTCTCGCAGTTACTTTTTTCCTTAAATGTTCTAAATGTAAAAAAAAAAAATGAAATAAAATAAAATAGCCATTTCTTTCAAAAAACTTTTTTGATATAATAATTATGTCTTTGTTTTGGACAAAACACTGTTTAAAAGTACACGTAAAAACGTGTAAGCATACACATAATCGATCATTCGTGCGCATAATTTAAAGGTAAAATATCACATTTACATTGGTTGAATCATTGATATGAATATTTACAACTTTCAAGTTTATTTTGAGTGTGTCTATGGCGCACCTATCATCATTGCAATTTTAAAATGCATGTTGTCAGGGAGTGCAGCCATGTGTCATGTTGTAAATTGGCAGTAAATAAATTTACAACATGACACATGCCATAGCCACTACCTAGATGTATAAAGCATTATGTGTTATATATAGGTTGCCTTTACTACGGTCAAAGGATAAACAAAAATGGAAACCAAGGGCCTTATTTAATAGCTAGATGAATGAGTGTACGTGCTGTTTATTATTTTTAAGAAGGATGTGGAATTATCATAATAAAAATAAAATAATATAAGGTATTTTGTTTGTTTTTTTATAGGGGGTTCTTCCCGCAAGGATGAAAAACGGCGATGGGAGTAAAGACGACTTCTGAGATAATTCGGGTCAAAACTTCAGTGATGACCTCTCGTTTCACGGATAGGACGTACGCTCGGAACTCTCTGATTCTGGGCCTGTCCAACTTTTACGACGATATTCGTTTGTTAAAAAGTGACCAAAGACATTTCATAGTTGACTGTGCTATTGTCATTGACAACGACATAGAACAGTTCTAAATAATCAGTTTGATCCTGAAAATAATTGAAATTGTGCAGTGGGTTTTGTTTGGGTTTTTTTTTTTACTAACTCTTTTTTATTAACAATATCACCATAACAATATTATCATTAGTATCTGAAAAAATCGTAGTCTAACAAGTTATAAGAGTCTAACAACGCCAATCAAACCAAAATATCCCGTGAAATGGTAACTGAACAAAATGGCAGTATTTTGAATGGACTGGGCAGTCACCAATCTTTCGATGAGTATGGAAATGGTGCTGATGGGTACCAGCACACACACGACTACGTTTTCTACGAAAGGTCAAACTCTCATGCAGCAACATCCAATCCAAATGCAAGAGAGCATCTTCGAGGGACAGACAGAGCTAAAAACATAGCCACAGAGTACGGAATCACAGTCAGCCCACCAAAGTACCGACAGTACGCCATCAAAGATGTTCGCATCGGTTCTTTCAGGAACTGGCCGGGTTGCTACAGGCAACGTCCTGAAGACCTGGCAGAGGCCGGCTTCTTTTATTCGGGTGAGTATCTTTTATTCGGGTGACTGTCTGGTTTTTTGATTTATAATTATCTATGACTTGTGGTTATTTAAAAGTACTATATGAACTTATTGTTTGTACATTGTATCCTTTTAGATATTGATTTCTTACATTATACGTGTGGATATACATGAATGCATAGTGCACGCAGAATCTTTTCTTTAGGTTATGGTACATCGGGCATAGTGTTTTACTTTTTAACCGAATCACCATTTTGTTAAAAGAATGTTAGTAATTATCATACACGTCCATTTTGCAGGGAACTTGGACATTGTCTTCTGTTTTTATTGTGGCCAGGGATTACAAGATTGGAAGGACGATGACATACCGTGGTGTGAGCATGCGCGATGGTCGTCTGACTGTCCCTTCCTTCTTAACATCAAGGGGCGAGAATTCGTACGTCTGGAACAACTAAAACAAAATGACCCTGTTCAGGTAAAGAGAGAGAGAGAGAGAGAGAGAGAGAGAGAGAGAGAGAGAGAGAGATAAGGATGTATAATGTATATTTCTCTCTAGTCCATGCATTCTTTTGTTTTAAATACTCTTCCTTTTGTAGTATGACGCTGAAAAAGATAAACAAGGGACACTGGCAGAAAGTCAGCAAAAGATCAGAGGTAAGATGATACATTTAAGCCATTTCAGGAATACAACTGTAAAAGGGTAACGAAAACTCCTGTCAAACAGAATTTTAATGCTGAAGAAAATACAAATTTAAAAACATTTGATTAATCACTGAACTCAACTTCATGATTTAACTATTGATGGGCTTGAGAAATAAAATGTATCCGGATTTCCGAGTAAACTAAGATTAGATCTACATTTTCAAGTCCTTATCAAGATATTTTAATGAGTTCTCAATAACAGTTGAAATCTTTAAATTCTATAAATATCGTTGATATATTGAATTCCTGTAGGAACGGTCCTATTTCATCATTCTATTTGTGAAATGAATAGATTGTGCTTCGTAATCTTCCTACTACTAAGATTGGACGGAATTTTTAAACATTCATGATTTGACATCGACGGTTATAGGACTGGTTTACGAACCCTTACAACTGATTACAAAGGTACACTGTACTTGTACACATAGCTACGTTGTTAACATAGTTTGTGGTTGAGAAAATAGGAAACAAATGTACAAATTGACAAAACATTTCATTTCCGTTCACAGCCACCAAATAATAACAACTCAATAAAAGAATATATACTTGACGGTTTCAAGATTCAATTGCTCTATATATATATTCCTTCATATTAGGAAGTTTAAATAAGAATTTAGAGTATTACAATGTCGGCGCTGACAACGAAACAAAACAAACATGACAAAAAATAAATATGTGTTATTTCTAATATCATGTAGAGCTAGAAATGCCTGAGCAAATTGTATGTATATGTTCAACAGAATATTGAACCCATTGAACCCCACTGAAGCCTATCGAACGGTGCCAAATTTTAAAGTTTTTTAATGTTAACATTTAACATGCTTCAACAATAATCAAAACACACCATATTTAATTCATAAATTTAAAACCATACTTCAATTTTAGACGTTAGAATTAAAAGACGCTTAGGTACATGTGAGAATATTTTTTTTCCGGGGCGGTGTTCGATGGATAATATGCAGTGAAGGTGGAGGGTCCTGGGCCTATTTACTGTAATTTTACCATTTTACAATGTGAATTTAATAAGTTTGAATTTTAAAGTTGGGGGAGGGGGTCCGGTCAGGGTTAAATGGATATTGTATTTACTAATAAATATCAATAATTATACATTTGCTAAATTTTTTTCATTGCTTTATATTGGGGTCTAAGGGCCATTGTATCTTCACGTTTATGTATGCATTTTTTTCTAATAGGATCTGATAGAGAAACATGGAACAATCCGGCCGTGGAAAGTTTACTTCAAAATGGCTACAGTAAAGAAATGGTGCAAAAAGCCCTTGTACTTTTCCGCAAAAAAAACGGAGGTAAGTCAAAAGTTATGTCACTGATTTTTCCATATCTTTATATAATATTTTCTGACTTCATTGAGTTCAGTATTGATATCTTTTCCTTACTTATCAAGAAGTATCAAGTTAAGATAATATAAATTAATGTTTATTTTTTTCCCAAGACAATTCTACACTTTCCGCTCCTGAACTCCTCTCTCTAATTTTCGACTTAGAGGATGGAGCTGTGGAGGAGTGCGAAATAGAGGAAAAGGAAGGTAAGTAGTTGTTTATAACACCAATGAAGCCAATACTAAAAACCCATGAAGTCCACTGTATTGTTTCTTATTGCAGAAACTGAGCCCCAAGAGGTTGTGGTTGAAAAAGAGAACGCGCAGTTACGGAAGTCGGTGTATTGTAGGAAGTGCAAGACCAACCTCGTTTCCGTGGTGTTTCTGCCCTGTGGACACCTGTGCACGTGCACGGACTGTGGCCCCTCCGTCAAATACTGCTTGATTTGTAACCAGTTCATCAAGGGAACCGTCCGCACCTACTTAGTCTGAGAATCACGTGACCACTCTATCAGCCTTGATTGGCGTGTTTTGTCGTTTTCACAGTTATTGTACTTCAAACCACATAGAGTAATAAACTAAGTATCTATCTCGTGTTCTGTCAAAATCTTTAGTTTATTAATATTATGGCGTGACAAACGTTGCTATTTTAATTCTTGTTGCATTTGTATTTTATGATTTTCTATTTGTATTGTGTACAGTGTAGTTCTATTTGCATCCCATGAAATTCCGTTTTCATTTTGATGGTGTATTTGATATATTCTTTCTATGTATTCAGTATTTTTTCACCTGCGTTGTATATCAACCACATACTCCGGATATTGTTTTCATTTGTATTTATGATAAGTAATAAGCAAATGAAACACAAATGAGAAATGTACACACTACCAATTAAAACGACCTAGAATACAGGTGTTAATATTGAATACAAATGAAAAATTATCAATCTAGTTAGACATTTCATCTCACTTTTGGTTTATCTATAGACACCTTTTCACCAGCGATAATAGATAAACAAAGAGTGATGTGAAAGTTCAAATTTTAATCAGATTGGAAATTAATATAGAACAAAAACAGAAAAAAATCTAATAAAAACGGAATGATCTTAAAGATACAAGTAAAAGATCATACTATGCATTATATAAAATATGTATTACTGAAAACTACACATGAGTAAGCAAGAAAATAACAACTTTTGCCATACCATGATACAGTAAAGAAATATATGTCTACAAGTTTTAAATACTATCTTATGCTTTGCTGTGAAGATATAGAGCGGCTGTCTGTGTATAGCTAAACTGATTTGCCTTTTGAAACATTTTTTTCCATATATTTTATGCAGATACAAATAGAATCAATTGTCTTATGTTTTGTTGGAAGATGAGGTTATTTGTAACAAAATATTTCCACAAAAAAGTTAAAAAATAGTTAGTGCTTTCTCTGGATTAATATATACAGAATGATTTTACAATTTATGTCCATTGTTGTGATTCATAAATATAACTCGATCAGTGTGCTTGTGCTGTGGCCATTGAATACATATTACGTATAAATATTATATGATTTAGAGTTTTAGTTGCGTTAGAAAACATTTCGATAACGATATTCCCGAATTATTCCCGATTATAGAAGTTTGTAAACTATTTAGATCTATACATAGAGCTATTTCCATCCAATTAACACTATAACATTTATTATGCTTGATATTCAAAATAATAGTCGTATTTGTATTAATAATTAACGAAGTTCTATTTCTGATCCATTGTTTGTTGTGGTTTACTATTAAAAATAAAAACGGTTGTTTATTCGGATTTTCTTTTATAGACATACTGAGATCGAGCGCTTTTATCATCATCTTGGAAACTTCCCCCCCCCCCCCCAAAAAAAAAAAAATGATAAAAAAATAAAAACCACACAAAACACAAAACAAACAAACAAAAAACCAAAAACCAAAAAATCCCAGAAACTTATTCAGACAACCATCCTTAAGAAACAAATTTTTTAACAATGCGCTTGCAATAAGAATGATGCAATTAGTTTGAAGCTTTTATACTATGACTTCCGTCTGATTTGCAGTTTAATAATAGAAAAAAAACCCAATCTCTGTAGTTCAACAGGTGTATAACAACATTTATTTTCATATAAGGAAACATTAATTCGAAAAATGAATGATCTTACCTTCTGAGTAAGATAAAGGATATCATAAGGAAAAGGAGGGAAAAAAACGTTTAAAAAAGTAAACATTTTTTCGCATAAGCAACCCTTATTTAGAAAAAGAAAACCATGCAGCCACGTAGGTAACATATATTATTTCTGTGCTTTGAATCTGTAATTCGAACACCCTCAACAACCCCCCTCCTCGTCCAAAAAAATTTAAAAACCAAGGCTGCATTTTACAAAAGAACTTACGACATACGACTAAATGCTCATTATTTAAAAGTGACTGTGTTTTCACTTTGTTTTAAAATAACATAATCATAGGAATTCAGATTGTTTAATATAAAGGGTTTTATATCAGTTTTGTTCGTTAAAGATCATTCCACGAGAATGAAAAGATTTACGACTTTGTCGTAAGTTCTTTTTGTAAAATCAGCCCAGGTCATAAATAAGTTGTGTGGTTTTTTTTTTAAATTCGGATCGGGATCGGCGTTACACTAATTCACGATTTCGATATCGGCGAAAAAGAAAGTTTGCGTCTTAAGAGTCATTGACCGATGTATCAAAAGAAATAAGAAGATTGAAGGTTTGCTATTTTTCGATAAAACACTGTAAAAACTTAACATGACCAAATCAGTCACATGCTTGCGTTGCTTTATAGTAATGTGTAAGTTGATGAATGATGAGTATCGTGATTATTAGATCTACCATGTGATTACTGTAACGCAGATTCCTTGTCTTGAAATGAGTAAGCTATAACTTACGAACTGCATTTTGATCTTGTTTTATTCATTATGTTAATCAGCTTTATTTATGTATTCCAGCTATTCAAGATCATTGGACGCTCTAATATACCCGGTAGATGTGGAGGTGGAAGGGCTTTCTGCGAAAATTTTGTTATACTGCAAACCCAAGTCATCAGCGACTAAAATGTTCTTTTAACAAAGGAGTGTTGATTGGTATGTGACATTTAATGAGTATATAACACATGTTCATTAAGCAAGCAGGATGTTGTATATGACTCATTCAACTGATGTCTGTAGTTCATTAAACAAAATCCATACAGTGAGACTGTTGTTTATAAAAGGTGGATCAAGAGTGCTACATATTAATTTTCATGTAATTTATTTATGCTGTGAAAATTGTTTAGGTCTTTGGTATTAGACTCCAATCTTTCCAATATCTTCTATTATCAAACCTCATGTATCAGCTTTTAACATTTTTAATATGAATCATTTTTTGTGCCATCTCTATATATTTACATTCGGTGTATATTTCTCCTGATGTTTGCATTGGAAATATGCGACGTTCAATTTATTGTGACTACACTTAGCTAATTCATGCGCCAGGAGCACAAATTTAAACGTCATCACGCGTTTTGAGTATATTTTTTAATGTAAGATTAATTGAAAGGTTTAAACTTACATAACCAATTTGATATGTACTAATGGAAAATAATCGTTAAATCATATTTATTCGTCAATAAAAAAGAATTTTTTGACAAAGTTTCTGGCACTATATTTAAAGTCACGGAAGCGATCTAAATAGCATGTTAATTTGGCTGTTCCATGTATGTTTCATATATTTCATACAAACAGACATCAGAATGAAAATATAAATATAAGCATTGAATGCTTATTTTTGGATGTTGTTGGTCCTATAACACACCAAGCGGTGCAGACAAATTATCATACCGCGCTAACGCGCAGTATTCAATTTGTCTGCACCGCTTGCAGTGTGCAAAATTAACGGTAGACCGATAGACAAAATCTATAGAAAATACGCTGGGTCTATAGTAACACGAATATTCATAGACCAACTTGTCTATAGCACGAACGCAGCCTGTCCTTTAGTCGATTAAACGTTTTACTCAATAGCTTTTAAATACATTGAGATAAGAAGCAAAATGTGTCATGTGCTATTTAAAAGTCAAAAAGTCTTATTTTGACAAACTGAAGTATTCACAAGGTGCTAGATCTGGAGAAAAACAAAAAAATTGAGTCATAAACCATTTACTGCAGTTTTCTCATTCATGACACCAGACTGCACGCCTGGAATTCATGGCTGCCGTTCAGTTTTCCTTACGTATATGTTGTCTTAGATTCTGCGCTTTTTTTTCCTTTTGTATAGTGTTATCTACAGTATTCAAGGGAATAGGGTACTTATTATATTTATTTTCCTTTATTCTGAGTTTACGTGATTGGTATTACAAAATATTCATTACAATACAGTGTCACTTTGTGTGGTTTTTAGAGCCGGGCACCCTGCACCGTGTTTCTAGTAAGAGTTCCTATTATCTCTCTGATTATACTGTGAGGTACCAGGTTATTTTACCCTGAATAAAATTACAATACAAATAAAGAATAATACTGGTTGTTGTTTTTGGTCTATAGGAAATCAGTCAGGTCTATAGATTTTGAAAATGTTGTGGACCGATTGTCTATGGTACAAAAAAGTTAATTTCGCACACTGTGCTTGGTGTGTTATAGGACTGACGACATCCAAAAATATGCATTCAATGCTTAAATAATGAAAGATTAGAGGGGAAAGGGAGCTGCGGTAGTTGGTGTAGAAATATATTTTTCTTCATACAAGTATATGGAAATGGTTAAAAAAATGTAAGGAAATGGAATTTTTATTTTTTAGTTATTTAACCTTAAGTGTTTTTAGTTTATGATAAACTTAATATAATGTTTATAAACATATTTTTATAAACATGTGTAATTTTACAGAATGTTCCAAAAGAGTCCCACTAGTTTCGCAGAAAACTCCAGAAATAACAACCATGGCGGATGTTCCTCAAAAGGTTCCTCAGTTTTACAGAAGGGTTCTTCCAGACACCTGTATATCATTTTACTCAGAGGAAGGCAAGAAAACCTTCCGAGAGGCCCTGGATTCTGGACACATGGAGTGCTACTTTAAGCTTGCAGCCCAGTTCCGGACCCAGGATGAGCCGGCCTTCTGTGGACTGACCACTCTTGTGATAGCACTAAATGCTCTGGAGGTGGATCCAGGGGCTGTATGGAAAGGTGAACAGATTTCATTGAAATTTTCTTTATAAAAAAGTGTAAACAATTCTGTCTTAAAAACCTGTCCTCCTAAGAGTCCACTTTCTTCTAGTAAGCTTCTGTGTCTCTTATTTTGTATAATATACCAGTCTGAGTATTGAAGACTATTGCTATTATTATTTTTTTTACCATTGCTAGTAAGGGTAAATAGTTTTACAGTATAAAGTATTTTTAGCTTTGTTGTTTCTTTACTTCAAAATGAATGTCAAAAAAAAAAGGATAATGAAAATATATTCATAAATATGAAGTAAACCTACTGAGAGCTCATAATAAGAGGTTGGTTTCTGCACTGCTTGTTTCTGTTTTCAGAAACAACCTATATTTAATATTTTGGTCAAAGCTTTATAATTTATTATCTTTGTTTACCAAGTGCACACATTTGCTCATGGTGCTTCCACAGTGTTCTACAGTTAGCATTTATGCTATGATCAGTTTATTATGCATTTAATTTCTTCTTTCCTTTGTTGCAACTTTTATTATCTGAATTTGTTTCCTAGTGTTGCATTAACTGCATTTTCACCTGCTTTCACTTTGATGTTCCTCATTTACTCCTTTTACACTAACCATTGCAATGGTCAATATTTAATCAGTGCTCAATCAATATTCATTCAACATTCATTCATTGTGTAAGTATGAAAATAGAATTTTTTAAGGACAGTATAATAATTGAATATAAAAGAAAACTTGTCAGTAAATGCATAATGGTAAGATGAATAAGGTATTAAAATCTACAGAGAAGATTTAGAAAAAGGACTCAATGTTCGAAGATTTTGTTTGCTGATTTCTTTTACTGAAAAATTTATATGATCTAATTAAAATTAGACTTTATGATACAATCTATCTAATGTGACCTCGTATGGAGTGTTATTAGATCTTGTGTTCACTGTAGCTTATTGTAGAGGAGTAGTTTTACAAGTTTTATTTTGATTGAAATATTTGTATAGACAGGAGTTATCTCTCTCACTCCAACATTACATTATGACCACTCAAATTTATTGTTAGTGTGCATGTGCCAGGGAAGAGGGGTTAAAACGGGCAAAAATAACTAACAGAAATCTAACTTCAAGTTGGAGATATGACAGTTAGGTCCTGTTATTTAGTAGACATTTAATGTTAGCAGAATGACGTTTAATTTATACATGTAGAATTGCTGACTGTACATTAACTCAGACATGATTTGTTCCAAAATCAGGACCTTGGAGATGGTACCATGAGAGAATGCTGGATTGCTGTGTTCCGATCAGCCTAGTGGAACACGAAGGAATCACTTTCAACCAGTTTGTCTGTCTGGCCGAGTGTAACTCTCTGGAGACACAGGCCACAAAGTCTGGAACTGGAGGAACCCTGGAACAGTTCCGTGAAAAAGTGGTGGAATACTCCAAGAGGGATGATGCTTTCCTGATCCTCAGCTACTCCCGAAAAACTGTCAATCAAACAGGCAAGCATGCTAAATATTAATAGATTAAAAGTTAAATGTGCACATACATGTAATACACATCTTGCCCAATATACATGTAAAACACCTTTGTTAATGCCAGTAAAGATTTTGCATGTAAACCATTTCAAATAATATTTGTGAAACACTGACAGAGGATGACAAACTTCAGTGAAAGCAATTTCATTTTGATGATAACATTGCATGACTTTTATTGAATGACATCAACCTCTGACCTTGTTTTTTTTTTTTTTACTATACACGTGTATGAAGTCAATATCTTGTGTGGTTCAAAGAATATGATTAGAGTTAAGGTCTGCTGGCAGATAGATAAAGGTAGAAAAATAGACAGACAAAAAAACATAATACATGTACAACATAAAAGCAGATAAAAACAAGTTCCCAAAAAATAATAATTTCACTGACTTACGTGTACTTGTAGGAGATGGCCATTTTTCTCCAGTTGGTGGCTACCATCCCAAGAGAGACCTCATTTTGATTTTGGACACTGCCAGGTTTAAATACCCCCCTCACTGGATATCACTTGAACTACTGTGGGAAGCCATGCATGCTCTAGACAAGACTACAGGCAAGTTGACAAGTTGATTGTTTTGAATTTTTTTTTAATTTTTAAAGAAAAATAGCTTATGCATGTATCAGATGATAGTGATGTATTGGAAATGTTGTTTTTGGTGGCAAATGGATTAAAGAAAATTCAAAATCAAATCACATTGTATTGAAAGATTTATGACATGCACCGTATTCTTTTTTGTTAATTAAAAATGGAAATCCAAGGATTTCATAATGGTTGTAGGCATTGTTGCCATCAAATAAATGATCCAGTTAAAACCTACACCATATTTTCATCTATTAGTAATGGGGAGACAAATCTTTTCTTTTTCTTTGTTTACTTTATATATTTTCTACTGCAGGACTTTTTCTATAATGGCATTATCTTAAACACATTTTATTTAATGTTTTTAGGAGAACCAAGAGGCTATCTTTCAGTGAGGAAGAAGACATCATCGCATACTGAACAGAAGGATATCCTGACCCTGTTCAAAATATCCCCATCCTTTGATGTAGCCAATGTAAATGTCCTCAGCCCAGGGATATCCCCACTCATCTCTCAGTGGCAGGACTGGCTAATGGAGGAATACTCGGAACAGGAAAATCAAGAGAAAACCCTGGAGTATGTGGTCAGGAGTCTCAACAACTGTGCCAGTGCTGCTGCGGACGATGAAACCGTGCTGACAACCCAGATTGATGTGAAATGTGTGGGAGATCTCTCCAAAGCCCATGCCTGTGTGGTTCATCAGCTGCTTACAAACATTGAGAAAATCCCTCTCTTTGAAGCTGTGACCAAATTTCTTACCCAGAATATTAACAACCATCTTGCCAGTTTTGGACGCGTCACGAGCAATTTGTCTGAAGGCCAGGAAAAGTGTCTATCGTCGAAAATCACCATTGCCCACTTTGTGGTCATGTTTCTGATGTCTTGGCCTTATGAGGCTGTTGACTCCAAGGTCATGAGAAACGGGGACATGCTTGTCCGACTGGTTATGAAGATGAAATCGGAGTGTTGGGAGAACATACTGAATGGGGAATCAAATGTACTGAGAAAACAGTTCTCTAGTCTACTGAAACTTCAAAAGGAGAAACAATCAAAAAGAAAAAAGTGTACCTGCCATAAATAGAGCATG
The DNA here is from genome assembly GCA_016163765.1 of Magallana hongkongensis. Classification (NCBI taxonomy): domain Eukaryota; kingdom Metazoa; phylum Mollusca; class Bivalvia; order Ostreida; family Ostreidae; genus Magallana; species Magallana hongkongensis. Next base: position 85,924,078 of record WFKH01011925.1, read on the forward strand.
GCTTTATATACTGGTAAAGGAGGTTGAAGAATGAAGGGCAGTTTTGGTGCATTTTTACTTTCTTTTATAGAATTAATGATATTAAGAAACAAACCATTTTTTTTTACATGTTCTAGATAGTTAATTACTCGTCTTAGATTTTTTTGGATTTGTGTTTTGTGCACTTTTTTGGGGGAGGGGGATTTTGTTGTATTAATAGCATGTTTTAACTGGGATCAGTGTGTGTAGGTATACATATTTTATGAATACATGTATTATATGTATTAAGTATCTATTTGAGTCAGTTTTGTGATATCTAATGAATTTTTATTTATAAAAGTACCAAGTAGATTTATTACTTGTTAGTACATGTACTATATGTTCATTTTATATATACCAATATCCCATGTAAATATACTTATAATTACCTCCAGTACTCTGAGATATTTGATACTAGTACACACATGCATGGACATTTGAATGCTATTTGTTTAAAGAATATTTCGATATAAAGTTTTTGTGTGTGTGTTTTGGAGTTTTTTTTATTTTAAAAAACAATACTGTGTTTGAAATTATTACACTTCCTATATTACATTTCTTTTTGACAATAATATAAAATAGTGTTTTAGAACATACAGGGACACACAAAGATTGTGAATAACTCCAGGCCCCGGGGCCATAAAACTTAGACAAGCTCACTTTTGATCTCAGTATCACTTTTCCACAAGGATTATATAGTGGAAAAGTGAGACTGAGGTCAAAAGTGAGCTCGTCTAAGCTTTATGGCCCCGGGGCCAGGACTTTGTTTTGTTTTAATTCTGGTCACCTAATGTTTATCTTGTTGCCCCCACCTCCTCATTAAAATCACTGCTGAATGCTTCTTTAATTTATGGAATTTTTCATGGAAGTAAACATAGACAAAACCTTTCTTATATTGAAAAAATCTCGGTGTGTGTGCAATATGAAATAAATTGGCCAATACATTTTCTGCCCACATGGTTTGCTTATTAGGCCAATGTAATTAGCAATAAATTAAGACATTTGACATTAATTAGAATGTGCATTGTTAAAAGTTACCTTTGTACAATCCTCTCCCATCTGAGAGAGCTATGCAGACTCCGGACCGTGGCTTGAGACGATGTGTTTATTCAGTATATGGTTAATGCATGTATGTTTGTTACGAATTTTACTACACTGTGATGTAAAAAATACAACACACATAGCTGCTGAAATATCTCAATACGCCACATTTAAATATCTCTTAACTTAACAGGTGCAGAATTGTTCAGAATCTGTTTACGGCGGAGGGTCCTACGTGTATCTAACCCTCCCCCTTCCACCCTAACCCCTTCAAAAAAGAATACTGTAGCCCTTTTCACAAAAAATCTTACGATTAATTTTAATTATAATGTAAGGAATTCTCCAATCATTTCAAGAATAGAGCAACTGCATATCATAATCGATAACAAAAACAATAATGATAATATTGCAGTGGATTAATTTTTCCCTGGTGTGATTTAGAAGATATGGGTCAAAATTCATTACGTATACTGTAGGCTGGTGTTTTGTACTCTACCATAAGAGTTGTATATTTGTCGCATATTTGATACCTTTTATAATAAAGAAAAAAAAAATACCCACCAGAATATAGGTCTAGTTTAAATCTAAATGGATAAGTTAAATTTGTTTAAATTCTTTTATTTGTGCAATTTCAAACTTTACAGAAAAATAGACACATTTTCTGCCAAGAGTAACATCAACATATATATGATTTGATACACATGCATAACAAGAAGCTCACATTGATATGATGAACACAAACGCAGTCACCATAGCGACAACAACCATTGAACGGTATATCCAATCGAAAATTGACAGGGACACATTCAATATCACAAAGAAGTCAAGGCAAGTGATGGTACATGTAACACTGATACACAAAGACATCGTTAACAAGTGACGTAGGCCTAATACTTTGGCGAGATTGGGAGTACACAATGCATCCTACTACTCCTTAAAGCACTTTTATACATGAATGTGTAATTAAATTTTTTAAAAACGATCACGTGACATATGACGCGTTTATCGTCTATACAAGTGCTGCCACATAGCCATTGATTTCCGGTGGTTATTTAGCATGTCATTCCAGTGTTTACCCTCGGCATCTGGTCGGTTTGGACCAATGATGCACCGTCCCACGAATTCACCGTGACCTATAAGGTCATGGTCAAGCACAGTGACCTCAAGGTTACACTTTGGCAGAAGGTCGGAGGAAATGTTGAAGGTCAAAGCTTCGTTCCAAACTGGCGAGGTCGTGCTCCTTTTTACTGATGTTTTCTTCCTTTTCACTTTCTTTCCATCAACAACGAGAGAAATCCTCACATATGGATCTGAAAATGAAGCGATGAATAGTAGTGCAACGTCAGATGTCATCTCTTGTTTCAAGAACATGTACACTTATTACCTAATTTGCTTTTATCGCTCGAATCTTTAAACTTCTTATAACATATTATAAGAAAGTAAGCTCTTGAATACGATTTCTGGATACTTGTATGAAACAATTAATCATATATGGGTAACAATTTTATTTGCCCCCTCACCACAAGATCCCCCGGCGGCTGTCATAACCAGTTCCTTCGCCTTTAGCACGACCACAGTTAACCTCTCCGCTGTGGGAAGGTAACTCAGAGACAGCAGAAGTTCTCCCATGTCGTTATGCTATTAAAATAGATTTTAAAACCTCTGTAAAGTGCATTTGATTTATCTTGATATAAAGGAAATTTTTAAATCAAAGATATGCCTTGACATGTGCAACATATATATTTAAATTTTGTTGACAATAAATCACGTGACAAAGAAACGCATCGAAACCGAGAAACTGCGACATCAAAATATGTACTAATCATGATTTTATTGCAATTGTTGTATATTTGTAATCAATGATCGTTTACCTGGCTTTGCTTTTGAATATCGCACCACATTTCTACACTATTTGTCACGTCAACTTGACCAAGATCGACACTGACTTCTCCCATTGTTTTATGGCGGGAAAACTTATCATAGTCAAAAACCTGGAAAATCAATGTCCGCTCTTTCACTTCATCAAGTGTCACCGGGAACTTAAAATATTCATTGTAAAACGGATTATGGGTCCTGCGTTTGACGGATGATTGTCGTATTCTCTCATCAACTTCCGGAATCATACTGATCCGGATATATGGATCGCCAAATCCCCCTTCCGGATCACGTGATCTGTCAACCACAAGTTCTTGAGCTGAAAAGGAAACAAGATTATTTGAGCGCCGAAAAGCAAAGTAAACTGAATCTGTCAGCAACAATTAACAGGGCAGATGGCAGATTCTGCAATAAAGGGCCGGGGATGATTCAAAATTAAAATTGACTTAAAGTTTGCTTCTCTTTGGGAATATAAAGAATAATAGTTTTGAAATCAATGTAATGTTAGGAATTTAATTCAACTATTCACCTTCGATAAGATGAACGAGAACATCTGAAGTCCGGAAGTCGTACTTGATCCGGATGTGAAGTTTACCCTGACTCTGCTCAAGTGACGACTGCTGAAGAACAGCATCCTTCCGGGGATACAGATCCGGTCGTATAGCACCTAATAAAAAATCACATAAATGTACGATATTATGCCAAATTACACAACGGTTCGTTACTGCTTATCACTTTGTTAATATACTTTGATGGTAAGAAAATGTGCTAAATATAAAATTACTATAAATTATGTAGGTCAATATATTATAAAAAAAAAAAAGTTTCTCAAATTAAGATCAGTCAGTCAGTCCGATATTCAAGCACAAAAACAACATAATCATCGTGTCTCTTGGAAGAAATGAATAACATAAGACTGAGGATTTTGAAACAATACACATTCGTCCACCAAATTGGGTGGACAATATTTGACATTGGTATATCAGTACACCTAATATACATGAAACATTTGATTTATTCAAGTGACAACCAATGAGATTCATACACTTGCGATGGCTACTTTGATTATGAAGTTTGATAAATGTTTAGCAAATTGGTTTCATTAGGTACACTGTAAATAGTGGTCGGCCATTGAATAAAGATCAACCGACTAACCGAATCTGTAATTGAATTAAAAGGATTGCATTGTTCTGGCCATTTTTAGACTATATTTATCTTCTTTTGAAGGAGAGGTTTTTTTATAAAGATATAGGAAATTTTCTATAGAGCTCAAATATTAGGGAGTTTTCTTTACTAAATAATAGTTTATGGCTTACTAAATCTTATCTAAAATTCTAGTTGATTTATTGACAATCCAGCCCCTTAAATGCAGGACAAATATTGTATTTAGCGTCTGCTCACCAAAGTTGGGATCAAATATGAGACTGTCTGCACTGGTGTCACTCTTAGCGCTAATACTGCTGGTTTCCTCGGTGAATGGGTCGCTCTTGATACTGCCCCTGGACATCGTGGAGATGCTCCCTCTAGAGGTGGACGGAAGTGACGACGGCTGGACAGACCGGTGCTCCTTGGTCAAAAAAGCTTCCTGTAAACAGCAAGGACATGCTTTAATAGAACTTTAAAGTAGTTTTTAATATAATACACTTAAGCTCACAAACTCCTAAATTATATTTTTAAATTTTTTGTCACTTAAGCTTGTTCTCTCAGAGTATTAAAATACTATTAGATTAACTTCTTTTTTTATTCACAAAATGTATAATATAGATAGAATTTAATCAGGGCCCTATTTCTGGAAGCTGCCAGAGTAGGGAAAATATTGTTACCTGGAATTTCTACTTGATGTTATTTACCATTTCTATAAAACTTGCCCTTCAACACCGCAATCTAAGATTTAATTTAAATTTGCCCTGGCTCCAGTATCATGAAGCAATCTTAGACTTAAGTCACATATTATACACTGTCTTAATGTCTCTTGATTGAAGACACTGACAAAATTGAAATGCCATTAAAAATGTCTTGAAATAGCATTGTTAATTACAAATTTCATTCGTCATATTATCATAAATAATCATTTTATGACTGACTGAAATTTTGACTTAAGACTGAAATTGTTTCATGATCCTGAGGCCTGGATGTGACAGAACAAAAACACTCTTAAAATTTGAAAGTATGACAGTATGATCTATCCCCTCAACATTGAATTTCAAACGTTTTTGTTTTTTCCCACAAATCAACATAATTTATTAAGTGCTCTGTGATGTATACACGACGTCTGCAATGTTTCTTTTTTAAACATAAAACAACTTAATAGATTTTTTTCATTATAATAAGTGATATGTAATCATATAGAGCCACTTGTTAATATCCAGTCTCCACTTATATGCCAATGTGCTTCTTTGACCTAAAAGTATTTTCCGTTGACACGTTGGTATCTGATAAATGGATAGGGTGTTGCTACTAATGACCGAAAAACACCATGCAGGTCTAGAAACACGATATCGACCTTCATCATATACATGTACTTGGTTTAGATTTTAAGATTGATCAGTGCATTTTCCGTTATGTTTTCTACATCAACAATCCAAACCGCTTGACATAACCGCAAGTGAAAATGAAGCGCAATCGGTTAAGAGCTGGCTTCGCCTTTGCCAGGTTTGAATCTACATTAACGTACATTATTCAAATATTAAATATTCTTTATTCAAGCTCATCCTTTACAATACAATGAAATCATGCAAAATTTCTCACTGTAGCCGGTTAACCGTTAACAAACACGGGGAAAATGTCGACAGTTTTGGTTTTACCGAACCCTCTACTAAAAAGCTCAATTCTATCTAAAGCCTGCATGGTGCTTCAGCCACTAGGTCATGTCACAACAATCGCTGAATGATATCTTGCCATCTTGCCCATGAGGTAATGGGAATCTGAAGTGCTTAAATGTTGTGTTACAAAATGATATTTCTTATCTATTGTGGGTCATCTATCCAGGCTTTTGTTTATAAAATTGGTTTAGTTTTTCATTAAACATATATTGAACCATGACAGAAACATGAAACGCAGATCCACTTTATAAAATAATTGACAATGGCGTTCTCTGACACTAAATTACTCGTCTAATACACTTATATTCAAATACTGCAACTTCTTCGGACCCGGTTTTAGCTGACCAAGACTTCGTGTCAAGGAATCAACCGAACAAGGTCAAGGTCACATCTTTATTGTCCACACTACAGCATCACCCGAACTAAAGGGCGGATGTAGCCTAATAATGTGGCCGCTTTTATACGCAGCAATCAGCATAAAACGCCCATTGACAGATGCCAATTGTCTACCATTAAACTGGTAACAGGCAATGTTTAATGTCCAATTCCGGGGCAATGTACATGAATATGATTGTAGACTAAAAGCATTCGTTGATCATATAGAAAATTTACTAGAATCAAACATGACTTTTATCTAAGCACATCTCAATATATTCCAATTTCTGTATGTTAGTATGATAATAATTTTATTGTATATTGAAAGTCCAATACAAGATATAAAGGATATATATTTATGAAACATCGAATAATAGTTAATGAGCTATATCAAATATGAAATGTAGATGCATGTAGACCTAAATTTCATATATTCTTTATTAAACTACACGTGTACATTAGTTATATTCTTGTATATGCAAATATAACACATACGATATGTGACCATTACTCAATCATATACATGTAGTTGTAAATTTAAAAGAATGTCATCGATAAACAAAAGAAGTGAGAAAGAAATAACGTGATAGATTCCTATTGACAGATCATATCTGGCGTTTTATTGTATTATCCTTTGAACTGTCAACGAACCCACGAGTCGGAAATTCTAGTGTTGCTACCGTTCTTTGACCGATTCTCGATTTAGCATCTCTTAATGACACGAGTTTCTCAATTTTAGATAAATTTTCATGACAATTTATTCTTTATTTATTTCCATCAAAATATGTTTATGCCAAAGCATTCAGGGTACATTATTAAGCTATTTTTCATGTTATAATTTTTAAAAAGATTTTCCTTATTTAATCATGCAAAATGCAATTGAATGCTTATAAACGAAGTCACAGTGTAAACTTATCACTTCACCTATATATCCAGATAGAGAAGTATCATATAAAATGAAATACAATCTTCATAGTGCAGAGATATTTTTTGACCTTAAATGTTTTAAACGTCATATTTTGACCATTAAAAAGGGAAACCACTACGACCATGACTAGTTTTTATTCAAGTAAAACACATTACGTCTTTATCAACTGTGTTAAAGAACAACCATATGCTCTTTAATCACTTATTACTCATATAAGTAATTAAAAATAGTGTAAAAGTGTAAGCCAAAAAGTTTATATATAGTAAGAGAAAATTAAAAATCTAAAAAAATTTTTTATAAAATAAACACTAGACTAAGTAGTATATCTGTTCAGTTGTTGCTTTCAGATAGGTCGACCGAGCCAATATAATTACAATTTTATCTTGAATTTAAATGTAATCATTTTTGGTTAAAGTATATACTCTCAGATTCTAAAAATAAAATCATTTTTCGATTTGTGTCAGTGATCGAATCAATGCATTGACAACAATGAACAGTGAAAAGAATAATAATCAAACCTTTTCTTTCTTTCGTGCGTTTCATTCTCAAAAGAAGTATGCATGTCAACTTTGGGTACAAAAATTAAAACACAGGTATACCGGTATATCTGTACATAATTTTTTTAAATAGATAGATAGATAGATAGATAGATAGATAGATAGATAGATAGATAGATAGATAGA
>WFKH01011925.1:85933130-85954139 GCA_016163765.1 Magallana hongkongensis
TCTCTCTCTCTCTCTCTCTCTCTCTCTCTCTCTCTCTCTCTCTCTCTGGTTTGTGTAACAAGTGTTTTAAAAAGCTGAATGAACTGTATTAAAAGTGAATTAGACGGTATTCGTGTGACAAAGGAGGAGGATTTAATTATAGCTGGGACTATCAGCGGCAGCTGGTGAGGGGTTGACAGCATCCGCCTGCTTCTGTCACTCTAGTTTCTAAATCTCGCGTTGCTCTTTCTTAGAAAATCAATGTCTTTTTGTAGCCTATGGTCAATTATTATTATTATTGCTGAAAATTGCGCCAGTAAATAAATCAGAGAATTATCAGGCGTCAGTATCATGAAGCTGTCTTAGGCTTTAGTCAGAATTCGTTTGCTATATGTTTTATTTTTACTTACAAACAAAATTTAAAATTGTACTACCTGCACATCTAACAATCTATTATTGCTGAGAATTGGGCCTATGACTGAAATTTTGACTTTGAACACTACAACCTGTTAGCATTGTGTTATCTGTTACCTGTGAAGCTGTTGAAATTGACATCAAAGATGGCGGTTTGTAGTCACCAACTGCATCATATCCGGTATACGAAGGAATGTTATGTCTGTGTTTCCGCTTCCGGTAAACTTTACAGAGAATAAAACAGACGAATCCCCCAATTACACCGGCAAGGCTAAGAGTTACCCCGATGATGGTGGCATTCGTCATTTTCTATTTCCTGAAAATAAGAAGAAAGCCATTGCAAAAAACAGGAACACAGTCAGCGAAGAAGAAGGGACTTTTACATGGATCAATTTATAAGAAATGGATTTTAATAGCTCTGCCTTTCTTTGGTATTGATATAATAACAAGTTCTGGAATAATTTTCACTCTTTTTTTATGAAAACACTATCGATTTCTATTCCCTCTTTACAAATTTCAATTAGATTTTCAGAAAATCAGATATTGTTTTCTATCTTCATCACTACAGGAGGCTGTGTTCATTCCATATATAGCCTTCAAATGGGAAATAAAAGGAATATGATACAGCACAGATTACGAAATAAATGATTGATTCCGATAAAAAAAAAAACCCTCCTCTCGTAATTCCAATAAATAGATTCGTAAAATTTCTTTAGAAAGTTTTACTTGAAGTCATGAAGTCTATGAAAAAAAATCTCCCAATAGCGTATCTGCTAAAGTAGTAATTTTGTCACATTTCCTTATAAAATACATTTTCAAAGAGGGTAAAAGGGTTCTGCATTTACGTGTACATGTTTCTGTTACGCAAAAGCTATGTGAAAGGTTTAGGTCGTGATGGTAAAACATTGACCCTTTCTTATATATAATCAGAACAAAAATTCGTTTAAAATCATGTACATTGAATACAACATTTGACGTACGTTGTGGATAGTAAAATGTCACAACCGTTGTTTTGCGTCATATCCGGCTTTGGTATATATAAAGCTTGTTATAACAAATGCTTCAGCAAAAACTGCACTTGATAACAATAAGTAAGCTTTTAAATTCCAAACATATTTTGAAATCATTAAAAATGATTCTTGATTGTTGTATTATACTATTAGGGTACTTTTTTTTATGAGCCAGTATACGTACCACGATAATCTTAAGTATTAGTAAACACAATTTTTTAAATGCTATTCAGTTGTTTACTACACCTATCTATTTAGACACACAAACCAAAAATAAAACCTTAGAAATTTCAATTATGATTGATTAAATAAAAAGTGTTTCAATTTCAAATTTTGTTCAAAGTCTATCCTCAGTTTATGGTCAAAGGGCCATCATGTTTAGTTGTGTACCATCTAAAGGATACTGCTTGTACCTTTCATTATGTAATGTACATTGATTACTTATTCATAAAATATCACAAATAATGTTTTCATAATCATTTTCGTCCTCAGGAATAACCTTGACCTTGTACAGTAAAATGAAGTAAACAGCTGTTGGATCATATCCATCAGTCTCTTTTTATATTGAACACAAAAACACGAATCTGTTTTCATCAGTTTATAACGATAAATATGAACTTTGCAATTTTAAGATTATCACGAATACTCCTTAAATTATAATGAAACGTATTTATAGAATTTGAATCTTAATTTTACCAGTAACTTATTAAAGAGGACGTGTATTTCTGGAAGATATTTTGTACAGCTTTTATCAGATATCAGCTTTACCAGAAAATGAAATGTCCCCAAATATCGCAATTGAGTTTTAAAAAAGCATTGTCACAATTTGAAAACTTTATTTTTCCGTTTTTTATGTTTATAATACGATACTAACTTAAAGATAGTTCCAATGATTAGCCAAAATCAATGTGGGTTGCCTTTTCGGGCTGTAAGAAAGATGTGCGAGTCACAATATCAAGTCTACTGCCATGTTTTTGTTTACATTGTTTAAATATCGTGGCAAAAGTTTTTTTCAAGCAGATTTTTTTCTATTTGCTAGTTCGTTATGAACATAAAAATAGCTTCTAGTGTTTGTCATATTCAGTTTTGTTTGAAACCATATATACTAGTAATTTTTTCCTATTCAACACTCAATATGTAAACAAAAAACATGACCTGATTTTTTTTAACCTTTCTTTACATAACAAAGGATTGTAAGCTCTGTATCTGGCTTTGAACTCGACAACTTACACTCAAAATGTGATTTATCATCAGAAACCTCAAGCATTCTTAACATCAAAAATGGATAAATGAAATTTGAAAATGTTCAGCTTAAGTCGTTACCGTGCCTTTTAAGTTAGTTATACATGCTCACATATTCGCAAAGGTAACTATCTTCTTTTGTTACAATCGTTATGTAAAGAAAGCCTATAAATATATGTTATAATATGGTGAACATGTATGTATATTATTATAATTGTCTTTACAGAAGGTGTTACATATTGGCGCTTATTTGACACGCCTTTAAGAAGTAATATACGTATGGGCTAAAGATAAAATTAAACGACTGTTAGATAGTAATAGTGCCGAAAATGATAGAAATATGACACAGACACAGTCTTTTGACCTTAAGGTCAAGGTCTTTGTATGACCTGAAGGTAAAGGTCACTCAGAGTTTCAGATGGTTCGCGACACATCATCTAAATAAGGATATGGTATTTATCTTTTCCATCATGTCCATGAGAAAGGAAAGTTTAAACTTAAAAATCAAAGGATATTAACTTAAGGAAGATGGTCTACATATAATATCAAGGTGCATACATACTGTGTGAACATCGGAGAAGTTTGTATATTGAAAAAAGTAAACCAATGTTTATAACCCTCTCATGTATTGACTTGATATGATATAGAGATGTTTTATCAACAACAAAAAATAAATAAAAATAAAAAAATAAAAAATTGGGATCTCTTCACTCAAGACGCCATTGTTTGAGATCTATTTGTCTCACTGTTTCTTAAAAGATGCATTACAGGGAAAATAGTACTTTTACACCCCCCCCCCCTTTATTCAGATGAGCTATATAACCACTACATCAATGCCTAAAAACATACACTGAGAATCAATAAACATCACATCAATATCTACTATCAAAGGTTAATTTCTTGTAACACAGTGTTCGGCTGATTGATTAGGAATCTCCCTAACGTCAATCAGTACCATAATGCAGTTTCTACCATAAATAGACCGTTAAATGGCGCCACTAACTTCCGGTCCAACGATTCAATCAAGTTGTGCCTTTAATGTTTTCTTTTTGCGTGTCAGGATTGTCGAGATATTGATCCCGTTTATTTTTTATGACACCAATCTTCTGGTGTTTTCACCTATTCTAAAGAACGCATTCCGTTTTGTTGGTTAATTGTTATTTGTTTGGAATACTGAACTCGATAAAATATAAAAATAACCCGTTGTTCTTCAAATAGTTTGATTAGCTGTAAATACATTGCAACAACAACTTCTTAATTCGTTGTTTCTGTTAATGTGTATAAACTGCACAGTGACTTCATTTCTGATCTTTTAAAGAAGAATGTAATTTTAATTTTATTTTCCTATGTGAAATAAACAAAATGTTCAACAAATAGAATACCCCAAACCAAGATGCCTACGTGTGTTTATACGTCATTTAAATCTTTTTTCACTAAATCTATAATTCGTTTCGTATGAACATGGTCGATGCTATTAAGTTACTAAGTTGAAGCAATAAAGATAATGCGGCGGCCCACATTACACACTTTGCCAACGATGTTTACGACAATGTTTATTTCCTTCTTCTATTAAAAGTTGGCTCTCAAATGACCGAAATTTTTTCTTAATACAAATTGAATCTCGGTCTTTATTCTTAAGTGTCTTTAGAAGAGTATCGATATTAAATTGACATCTTTAATCAACAAGTCTCCCCTTTACAGTACATGTACATTTCTGACTGAAAATCAATAAACGACATCTGCATACTACAAAACTTTTATTTATAGAAATTACTCCAATGAAACTGGTATATAATATCTCATATATCATTGAATCAGATGCGCTGAACAACATCTGATAAATGGCCCACTCGGAGTTGTGTTACATAGAACTGATTGAACAACACAACGCATGACAACATGTTGATCGTGCATTCATAGCCTTCAATGTCATATTCTACTGATAAAACTTGTGTTTATTTTTACAGGAAAAATAAATAAATAAATAAATGAATAAAAGAATTTAAGGGAAAAATGAAATACTGTTTATAACTAATTAAGGAACAATTATGGTGAGGAATGAAATGTTCACTTTGTAAGCCCAAAGCTTGTACTGTCATTAGTTTAATGAAACCCACACCTGACAGGGAGCTTCTATAAAGTGATGTTCTAATCCTTTTACAGAATGTAGTTTCTCTGTATGAAGCTATTATCCGTCAAGCAGATTGATTAGGCTTGGTACGGTCGATCAGGCTCTTTACACACATATAGTTGCGCTATGTAGGATAATATCCCCTGCAGGTTATCAATGTACAACGGCCAGCAATTTGAACTAGCTGTTGATAATCCTTAGTATCAAGATGCGCGAGTAAAAAAATTCATTCAGCCGATGCGGCGAGGGTAACAAACAAATTGGATGAGAATAGAAAAAGCAATTTAGCAAACCCCAATGGAAATCAAATTTTCACCAACCACAGTATGTAAATACCCAGATTTTGTAATTCTTGTACATCGAATTCGAAATAGAAGAATGAGGGAAAAATCGGAGAAGGATTTGAGGAAATCTTAAACAAACTGTACTTACCTGTGTACACCTGGATAAGTTCTTTGAGCCATTTTCATCTCGAAGACACACTACAGACGATTCTGAAAATATCAACTCTCCTAAGAATTCATTATCACATAAACAAACAGTGAGGCGGGTGCGGAAACAGGTGTCAATTAACCGACTCTTTCTTTAGAGCCTAGATTGATCCCAGTTAAGTTCTGTGACATTGTTTCCGAGAGCTTCTAATCCAATGTGAGATGCAGACAAGAAAATCACCAGAGAAAGAAAGAGAAAAAACTTCCACTGAACCCGAGGCTGTGACGCCGCCCTGGTCGACTATCAACCTTACTAACACTGCCTTTAGACCAATATGTTAGTGAGTGGGCACCAAATCAATGGAAATGCTTTGTACGGATCGACAGCTAAGACTTCACGACAGCAGCACCTCCGATATAGCAGCAACACTTTATCTCGGTTCTCCTATACCGCTGCCTTCATCAGATTCATTCCGTTATACCATGTCAATGAGGTTGACCTTATATCATAACTTGTCCAATAATTCTCCCACTTGACCAACTTTGTGATTTTCCCCTCATGAGATGTTTAAAAAACCAGACATAAATTCACACCTGTGGAATTGTAAATACGAATTTAAAAATCTTAAAAAAATGGTATATCCTTATAAATGCGATTAAAACGATTTACAGTCGACTTTACATTAACGTTCTATGAATTGAACCGATGAAATGAAAGATATTTTTCTTCAAGTGGCACAAGAAGGTTTACCCACATCTATTGAATTCCCTCAGCAATTCCACCTTTTGTATCCATCTCTGAGAGCCTCCGCTGGTCGATCAGCAATCACGGCTTCTAACGGTCGAGCCGTATTATTATCAGCGCCAACTTGTTGCTACAAAAAGGGGGCCATCGTTACATCTTTATTCGATTATAGCTTCGAAATTATCACGAAATATCACGTCAACTCATGCGGCAACATTTCGCTGTTATCTGCACAGAGTCCAATTGGTTTTATGCGAATTACTGCTATGGAATCATAAAGCATTCTTATTTGACATTTTTTTTCTAAATTATTTTCAATTATATTAATCGAATCGGAATATGATTTATTCCGATTAGAGCAAATGGCGGTGTCTTGTGAAATCTACTTTTTTGCACTATGTTTTCATCAGTATAAACTAGTATGTAGAAAGTTAGATTAATAATTTTTTATGAACAAATAATGATGTGCCATTTCCACATGGCTCTATAAATAAGGGAAATGATAGATACATATTGGCTTGGCAGTATGACATATATTAATATTACATCATTTTGTAAATTAATATTGATTGGGTTTTTTCAAGGTGTAAACGAGAAAGATATATCACGTGACCACTGCTTCATGTGCCATGACAACCTTAGTGTTGCCCGAGGCCTTCCGGTACGCGACATTCGGAAGACAATAGAGGAGACCTATGACAGAGGATTCTGATTAGTACTTGAAACAGGCAAACTTTTAATAGTAACGTGTTTCCTAAGTTCACGTATATATGAATAAGACAGGGAATAAATAGTTTGAAGAAAAACGCCATTAAAAGATTCTTACTCCAACAAGAGGTTAATATGCATTAAAATTTTCACGATGATCATTATCAAAACCTGATTATTTGGCGCGGATAATCTGGCTTATGTATATTGACAGTAATAGCTGGAGTATTTATTCCTGACAATCGTATATAGAGTGATACTATTTTTCCCGTTAAAATATCTAAATCAGTAATATCGGAGACGGTTTTGATTTCCGTGTTGACAATTTCTAAGGTAATAAACATCATAAATAAACATCTTGCGAGGTCAGTAAACACAGTTAATTTCTTCTTCAAATAATTATGATAATTCTGGAAGAGTTATATGCTAAATTATTCAGTTTTGTAAAAATAATAAGCAGCATACAGTATCTATGGGGGTCGATATTTTCATATTCTAAGTGAACCACCTTTAGATGAGAAAGTTAATGAGGTACTTCTATTTTGCCGATGTTTTCATTCATTGGATCCTTTAAGGCTTTACGTAAGTGCTGCACGCGACCTTTTCGTTATCGTTGTTCCCGACCACTCCTAGCTCGGAACTTATTCATTAATGGTAACGTTGAGGCATTGTCGGAACAAAAGTAAATTAATTTGAGGCAAATCGATGGGGAATTAACGGTTGTCAAGAGTAATCGTGCGGTGAAATACAAAATGGAGTTTGATTGAATGAATTTGTCTCCATTAAGCATACAAGGTTACTTAACATTGTGATATAAGGGTCATGGTAAAAGTGGATCGAAGAAAACCAAAAACCACGAACAGCGATATAACTATTTACGAACATCATCGCGCCAAAATGTAAAATATTCGAACAAAGAACTTTGTACCGTAATCCAAAACAATCTATACAGGGTTAGGAACCAATGATATGGTTATTTAAAAAATTTGAATTATCCTTAGCACGCTAAGTTTATATTCAGAACAAATAATTATTTATTATCCATCTTTCTTGTGTATTTCATTTGAAATAAGAAACGTGACGAACAGTTTAAATAAAAACTGTATCGACACGACATATTGTAAATAATAAACACAAACTTGAAGGATTTCTGATTTATGGTCCTTTAAAATAGTCTTCTTTTCTACTTAAACGTGAAGTACACGTGATCAGTGACGCAACTTCCTCATACCTTTAATGAGGATCAATTTTTAATCATGGCATTTTACCGCGACACTACGATTTATCTTATGTAGAATAAGGATTTCGTGCAACGTTCATAAATAGTATCAGAGTATTTCACAATAATTGCAGTGCTGCTGCTCTATTGCTAGAGAAATTTTGACATGTAGCGTCGTTTGAAAGTCGTGACAGATAAAAGCAGTTAAATGCAACCATGACAAACTTTGTCTATTATTGTTATTTTATACCACAAATTACTTGAACGACATATAAAAGAAATGTTTTCAACGTCAAATGTCTGTGTTGGGGACGTGCATTTAAGTGAGGTGGACCATTTTTGCTATATTTATAGATAAAATATTTTACCTAAATAAAATCGGTTCATTAAACAAAACAATCACATGTAATACCGAAGAATACTAAGTATATATGACGAGATAATATTAAGAACTGCACATTGTCAATGATTTCGTGTTCACGCAGAGCAGGTGTACTGCATGTTAACAGTGAAGTGCCTACGGCATGATATCGGATCACTCTGTAAAAAGTCATTGCACGCTAATGAAAAGAATAATTAATATGAACTTTAAGAATATTTTATTTTATATGTCTAACACGTGTATTCTTCATAAATTTACTTATAATAATGAGGGAAACCCTTTCAGGAAACTACACATACCTTGTACAATATATTAATCATGGTGGTTTGACAATAGTATGCTCTATGTTAAATGTTGAAAGAAATACACTTAAAGAACGTACATTGTGTAATGGTCGAACAAGTAGTATTCACTATTCTAGTATCCAGTTCAAGATTATGATTTTGATAGCATTATTCTAATTTGTGAATGAAAATATGTTATTTACTGTAATGTGAGGTAGGAGGAAGTAAAGAGTATTTATGTATGTATGCTGCAAATACCATACTGTGAAAGTTGTCAGCTTTCTAGAAAAGGAAAATCTAAACAGCATACATTTGTCCTAGAAGCAGAGCATACCTTTAGGGAAGGCCGTCACAAGGAAATACTTCCAGTGTATTGTATCTAGGTCACCTGAGTGAATGATGTGAACTATTTTCTTTTGTTTAGTCCCTTAATATTGCGTCAACGTCGCTGTTGGTCGTAATGTAAGATGAGAATCCGCTAATTTGTTATTTACTTCTTCGATGATAAAAACCCACTGCAAGACGTTTCCTGATATGGTAACACGTGTACGTACCCGGAATTATACTGCAAGAAGCTTTTTGATAGCGTAATTTCTAGAGAATATCCACGTCATAATGACAGATGATTCCTCGAATTATCCAATCAATGAATGGCACAGTGAGGGTTCGAACGCAACCTGTAATATGAGACAGCGATTCTCAAAATGTCACCTTAGTACAACCAATGGCAATATGTTGGAAAAAGTGCATATTTTTGGAGCAATTTAATAATAATTGTATTGTCATTAACTATTATTGTTAAGTAAAAAAAACAATCCTACAGGTTGTAGCCTCAAAATTTGAATATTTTACTCCTTCTTTTAAATAGAATTATTCATTTCCAGGAGATTAATATAGTCTAAAAATGTGTTAACAGATAGCAGGTCTTGCAGTTGAGTGCAAACGGCACGATTGCCGATTAATAGAATATTTGATATACACTTCATGAATATTTCATTTTATAAGTCAATTCTTTCTAAAACTACATAAAAATAGGAAAAACCTTTCGGAAAACTACACTTCCCTTGCACACAATAACAATGGTCTTTTTGCGGTAGTCGTTAAGTTTATATTAACGCTTGAAGGAAAGGTGTTTTTAAGAAATAACCGAATAGCTTTAGCTCAACTAAACCGAAAGTTCAAGTGGGCTTTTCTGATCGTCTGTTCTTTTCGCCCGTCTAATTGTCTTTCCGTCTGTTCACCTTTTTCAGTTTCGACTTCCTCTCTAGAACCACTAAATAAATCTAAAACTATTTTCAACAAAATTTGAAACGAAGTATTGTTATGGATATTAAAACTTAAGGTCAAATCCTTTACCAATCAAAAAAGAGATATAAATCTTCTAAGAAAAAAGAGGTTGGTGTCTCAAAAAATCTTCTCTAGAACCATTGCACCAGAAATGTCAATATTTTTAACAAAACGTTTACGTATCATTATAGTTTGCTTTTTTAAAACTAATTTGAAAGCCTCCTGTGAAGATAGTGTAAACTCTAAAATATTTAACCCGTTGCCCCGACCCAAAAGTTATTCAACATGAAAAAAAAAATATACAAACAATTTATAGTCACAGTAACATATTATGTCTTAGGACTTGAGATATAATTACTTCTGCAAAAAAACCTTAACCTTAAATTGTGTCTGCGGTGTGAAACACGTGTGTTCAGTGTCTGTTTATCTTTTGGCGGGATTCAGAACTAAAAGGATGCTTGCTGATTTTCAGTCACAATTTTGAAAGGCTGTAGACAGTGTAAAACACATTAAAGTTCTTCTTCTCAAGAACAGTACTACAATTTGTGTTATTTCATTACAAGCATCTTGTTCAAACCATACCCACCCATCTCCCCATCCCGGACCAATACTGGGACCTCAGGAGGGGTTCAAGTTAGAATAATTAGAGAGGAATCTTTTAGAATCTTTTTTTTTCAAATACAATTCATTTATGCTGAAATTTGGATATATACATTATATATAGAAAAGTAAGAAAAGGAAACAGAAACTAGAGAATTAATTCTCATTAAGCTAATTTCAATCATACTTGGCCCAAAACATCCTTGTGCAAAACGGTTTGTTCAAGTTTGTTCAATGCATTAAAAGAGACAGGTCCCTTCAAAGGAAGAAAATGAGAAAATAAATAAGGAAATATTAGTACACCAGGTTTTAAAAATCATCTAAAAAATGGCCAGAAATAACAGCATAAAGTAAACTTTTTTAAATATGCATGCATTATAATCACATCAAACGTATTCAAACCATGACCCTACGGGGTCAGGAAAGGGGATTCAAAAGTAGCTCAAAGTTCATCATAATGAATAGAATTTCAACACCTACTTCTTATGGACACAAAAGATACAGCTCGGTCAATGTTGATACTAGTTGGTCAGATAAGATACAAAAAGAAACAACAAGGGATAAAAAGCTGTAAAAAATGAAGGAATCTTAGTATAAATACTTCTTATAATACTATATCTCCTGCTGATCAGAGAGGAATATTTTCATTTCCTTTAGGTTGGAAAGAAAATCTCCTCTGGAAGGTGAGTGTAAACCAAGTATGGTGAGCCATTGTAATGTGTTGTACGAAGTAAGATTTTTTTTTCACAAAACGTTGATTTTCATATTTTAATTCGTTTTCTATATTTACTACGTAATTGTGATGCATATAGTATAGTATGTTTCTTGTTGCTGCAACATTACTGACCAATCATTGTGTCAAGAAGATTAAGTGTAATAATGGGACGCAAATGTCTTGAAATTTTTGTAAACCTTCGCACTGGGGTTAAATATTTCTGTCGACAACCTTGAAAAAGAGACATTGTGAAATGGATAAAAAATGTATGCTTGTATTAAATTATGTATTCAGTTCAAGTAATAATTTTCATAGCAATATTCTTACAAGAGTAAAAAAAACCCTATTTCCTTTCATATATGTAACCGACCGCCGTCTGGCGGCCGGTGTCATGGTATTTTGTGAAAGACAAAGATACATGGTCTACTTAAACATGAGGTGTCTGTGAATGTTCTGTATGATACAAATACTGAATAGTACTGTAAAATAAATCTTTGAAAAGATGAAGCTGAACAACATACATATGTCCTTAGAACAGACTGTGTATTTAGGAGAGAACGACCAAATAACACAAGGAAGTACTTCCAGTGAATTGTATCTTTTTTAGGTCGCATGAGTGACCGACGTGACCTATTTTTCTCTGTTCAGTTCCTATGTATTGCGCGCTATTGGTTGAAATGTAAATTGATAATCCGATAATGTGTTATTTAATTCGTTCCCTCGACGAATGTAAAACACTACAATAGATATTTTAATGTCAGTATACGTACACTAATAACACTGAAGGTGACATTTTAATGATAACAGATACTTAAAACAACAAAGATGTATTGCACAGTGAGTCTTGAAACGATTTTCAAAATGTCACCCTACGTTTCCACAACCAGTGACAACCGACGTCACTCAGTGATTCGAATTAAGCAAGATAAGTTATGAGTTATGCGTACATTATGACCTGGCAAGTAGCCAATACAAAACGTGTTAAATATCTTAAGATTTTTAGGTTGTTATGAAATCATCCTAACTGATTATTGTCGTGGTTGTATACGTACGTTTGTACGTAGATAAATAAACATTTGATTGAAATTTTAAAGTCTTTGGATCTTCATATGTGAAAATATGTATACTACTTATGAAGTCTTTTAAATTAGGATTAATCTTTAAAAAGACATAGACATAGTTTTAGTTCAAACAGTTTGAAATTTTGAATTGCATTTTTAATGTTAAGAATGGTTAACTTTGGCATTTTGAATGATTGACTAAAAGTTGAATTTCAGAAGTCCATTTTTCAAGCAAAATAGAGGCATGTAGCTTATAATTCTTTGTTATGTATACAAAGAATTTGTTATTGTATAGGGTTACAAATACATGTGATGCACTTTAAAGAAATTATTATGATATCTAAAGATAAAAGACTCGTGCCAAACAAGATCCCATGCTTCATTTTTTAAGAAATAACTTTAAAAATGGAAGAAGCGAGATTTGAATAACTTTAAACAAGTGAACACATACGAGGGTTGTTCGATATGTAATGTGTATTATAAGATATCTCAAAAGCAGTGACATGAACATTACATCCCTTCAAAGTATTCTTCGTGGTTTGAAATACATACTTTCAATCTCTGAATCCATTTCTGAAATGCGTCACGGTACGCTGATTTATGTGGACTTCTGAGGCACTGACCGATGGCAGAGCCAATGGCCTGTCTGGACTTGTAGCTACAACCAGATAAGAACTTTTTTAAGTTTTGGTAAAAGGAAGAAGTCGCATGGAGAGTACGGTGGGTGATGCAAGACGGTAACCTTTTCCGACTTCAAAAATTGCCTCACAAGCTCAGATGTATGTACGTAGTTTATGATAATATTTCTTGAGCTTTTTTAGTACAGTATAACATCTCGGTAATACCGACCTGTAACACTTTTTAACGATTTTTTTAACATCTCGTTTAATTAAGGAATAAGGAATCATTCTTTGAATATTATGAGGTGATAATTTCGGTCGGGGCGTGACCAAATCTATCATAAAGCCCTTCGGGTTTTATTGGATTTGATCACACCCCGACCGAAATTATCACCTCATAATACTCAAGGAATGATTCCTTATTCCTTAATTAAACGAGATGTTAAAAAATCGTACTTTATGACCTGGCTTCAAGCCAAAACAACAGGAGTTAAATATTTTAACAAGAGTTTTAAAAACGCAGTTCACATCTATTTGTCTGTGCCTAAATATCAAACGTGCAAAACGGAAACACACCTCAGCATGTAGTTCTTAACTTTTAATATTGTTACTAATTTGTCTATTTGTTAAAAGTTTGTAGTATCTAAAATCTTCCCCAAGTTCCTCTCAACCCCCCCCCCCCCCAAAAAAAAAAACAAAAAAAAAAAACCCCAAGAACAAAAACAAAAAACCGAACAATGTGTTGTATTTTATGGCATTGTACAGGTAAACGTTTGTTGACATTGGCTTCTTCACAAATATGAAATCGGACGAGACAAAGACAGATACCAAAAACAACAGACGTAAAACGTTCAGTATAGCCCACGTCAGCTTTTGTCTCTTTAAAAATAAAATGATGTTTATTTTGACGTTATGAAATATCAATTTTTCTGCGAACCCTAAACAGAAGTAGATTTAAAGAGCAATACATGGCGCCCACACAATTAACTGTTCTCACTTTTAGCTGTAGATTTGCGTTTGTCTGTTCAAAAACACATTTGGAACAAAAAAATCGCTTCCTTGCTATGCGTGGGAACACTATTTCAGGATGTTTATGGGAATCACTCTCCCTTGGGAAGATCCGATCCCCATGAGAGAATCAAAATCAAATTTGAGAAAGGACACATAATTATGACTTGAATTACATTGATTAACCTAACATAAACCATAAGATGTTGGCCTATTTTTAAAAGAAAGACAACAGGACTAAAATTATTAGTATTAAGCGTAGAAAATCACAAAGGGGAAAAGAAGTTTATTATTCTAGCAAAGTTGCATAATGCAAAATTTGATACTATTTTTTCTTAACTTGATGGACAATAAATATGTCTAATGACACAAAGCAGCTACAGTAATAGAGTTAAAAATAACAACAACAATTAACAGAACAAATGTCAGAGCATCTATCCATCCATCCATCCACCCATCCATTCATCTAATTATCATCTATCTGGCTATCAATCCTTCTATCCTTCTGCCACAATAGCTTGTCAATATATTGCAGAATGGGAATAAAACATTTTTCTCGTATTTATGTGGTACATGTACGTTCCTCATACGTATGGTTTCACAAGTAAAATCAACTTATTTTTAAAAACTAGATTTTTAACTTTTAACTCGTACTTTTTTGTGTTGGCTATTTCAACAGTTGAATGTTTTATGTTCGCGACGCAGACAAGAAAAGACTAGTGTACTGTGTTAATACTTTGTGAAATGTTCCTTGCATTTTTCCCCATATTTTTAACAGCCTCGTGAGTTCTTTTTTGATAATTTGAAAATACAGTATAGTAGATAACTTAGTCAATAATAATTGTCTAAGATGGCCAAAACGAAGATACTATTTAAAAAGTAAAATGTATTATTAAGTATAAACAAAGCAAGAATATAGTAAATAAATTTTCTTTATTTCCTTCATACATCATGCATGTGGCGTGATTTTTCATCATCTCTTACCAAATATAATGATATTGTTATACCTAAACAAGAGAAAACTTGACATGGTATAAAAAATCATATCATCGGAGAATCTCTTATCAGCTCCGCCATTATGTATCTAATAGACAAATAACAAGCATGGTTATAATAGCACAATAAATCACTTCGAAATATAAAGGCACTGGTCAGCGAAGAAAAAAACACTTATAGGAAAGCCCAGAGAACCTTTAAATGGGAACATTGTGTGATCAACAGTTTCTATGGCAAAAACAAAGAAAAGCAATTACGCCAAAATCAATATTGTCAATGTCAGGAAAGCGCTCTTCAAAAACAAGTCGAACTATGGCTGCAATGACGCTTTAGTCGACAACCGGTACATATATTTATTCAGAAGGACTAAAGAACTGGTGTTTCGTGCATCAGGGTCTATGAACTCACTATCAAAGAGTCACAGATGAATTTTTCACGAAAATGGACCACGGAAAATTGATATGAAAATATCGACTGATGGTCTTTCTCGCAATTTCGTTCAGCTTTAATTGCACTGGAAGAAGCGCGCCCTGTTCTGATTGTTTATTAGATAGAAAAACATGAAACTATGTGCTGACCTCATGATATTTTTTTTTTTTTATACTTTTTTGAATTTTTTTTGTTCATTCTTTTATTGAAACCTTCATACATGTATAAAAATATCACGTTGAAAAATTGCTGTGTACAAATCATTCCTTTTATAATCATGAATAAAGTTTTGATGAGATCAAAACTGAATGTCTATTTCTATATTTTAGATTACATGAAGAGCAAATTCTGTAAGTGAGAAGGAAGCAGGCAAAACGGAATAAAAAGAGCAACCCGCGTGATCGGTAAACGTTTACATTGATATTTTTTTTTTAAATCTACATGTATATAAAGTGACTTTAAATTCTGTACTAACAATCATATGTTTCACAGACGAAAGAGCCGTTAGTCCGTGTTCTTTTTGTTTCCATTGTTGCTTAAATCATATCAATACTATAAGTATTTCAGTAAACAATTGACAAAAAACCCCAATCTTTTTTCTATACAAAATGTCTTCATCTATTGGATGGAGTTCGTTTGGTGACCTAGTCCATCGCTCTTATGTGGGCAAATTGCGTTCAAGAATTATCGTTCATCAAACTGGTTTTGTTTTTACAAAGCTTTCTGACGGTTTCTTTGTTTTTAAAGGAATAACAAAAGTACTCGGATGATGTAAACATAATACCATGACCTTTACAGTGTAATAAAAACCTAAGAACCACTTGATTAAAAAAAAAGAATTCAGTGATTAATTTAATGTACTCTTCGTTGCAAAATAGAAAAAAGAAGTAATTGAACATGATAAAGAAAAGATCAAGACAAAAATGTATTGAAGAGGCTAATTGGCATTATTTACAGTTAAACTTGGTAGACCATATAAAGTTGCAATAAGCTGCTATACCGGGCGACATAATAATGGAGACTTATCCTGTGCAATCGTTGCTTTCAGTGCAAATCCCTTTGTGTGCGCGTGTGTGTCTTTTATTTATACCAATTCATATCAATGTTTACATAAAAAGTAGACAAAGACAAACTAACAATAACAAAAATCTTACATTAGAATAAATCTGATCAGAATACCAAATATATAAAACGATAAGACAAACATTCTCGACACAATTCATTTCTCTCAAATTGCCCAAGTATCGCGCCCTCGAAGCAATACTGTGGAATCATTAAAATTTGTGTCCAACATGGTTAATTTTCGTGAATTTTGTGGGTATCCTACATCAACGAAGTCCTTAGCGAATTCAATATTATGAACCACAATCTTTATTCATTACTTATCGACACATATATACAAAACGAAAGGTCCCCATTTTTCAAAACTTTACATTTCAAATGTATTTCACAAATGTATTCCATATCAAATATATAGATGAGTTCATATTGTGTGGTACATTTCTGTTACCCCTTAAATAATTACAAAATATAAGAAAAAAACACAATATAATTATGTCTCATAAAATGAGGATCTAAAGTCATATTTTAGACTTCAAAAACAATGGAATGACATCACATCACAACAGTTTTTTTTAAATGATTTATCATTATACCTAAACATTT
Source organism: Magallana hongkongensis (assembly GCA_016163765.1). Classification (NCBI taxonomy): domain Eukaryota; kingdom Metazoa; phylum Mollusca; class Bivalvia; order Ostreida; family Ostreidae; genus Magallana; species Magallana hongkongensis. The sequence goes on from WFKH01011925.1 coordinate 85,950,057, forward strand.
ACAACACTCCTATTCTTATAAGATGAAATTATTTTAACTGTATATTTTTCTTGGGTGAGAACCGCTGGCCAAATCAGTGTTTTCTTTGTTTCAAATATAGTGATACTTAACATTGTGCGTATTGGCTTCTCTATTCTACATTTGGACAAATAACTGTTGTTATCTAGTTGAATGTCCTGGAGGAGTTATATTTTCAGTGTGAAATTATTTGGACTTTGGCAACAGTGCTCAAAAGATGATGTATTATTTCTGCCATTATGTTATTTGTTCGGAACGTAAACTTAGGATAAAAATGGCCTGGGCCAAGAGTAATTTTACAATATTAGAAGGACCCAAAGTACTCATTTGTAATAAAAAAACAACTGTTTCTATTAAGAAAGAGGATTTTCTATTCGTGTCCTCTTTTTTTCAGTGCAAAATGAAAAATGAACACAACGCAATAACAGAAATGAACATGAATTTTATTCATTTTTGTAGTTGAACACAGCATAAATTGGTGAACCCACCATCTTTTTTACACAAAATCACATTTTACAGTATCTTTAAACCTTCATATTCGACAATAACAGTCAAAATATTGGTGACTCCACCAATTTTATTCATCGAATATCTCACTTACAAATAAACTTGGTGGGTCCACCAATATTAAGATATTAGCGATTCTATTATTTTGAACAGCATCAAATGTCTCATTCACACAGGGCCCTGGTAGTTCCACCAAAAATCAATTGTGAATTTGTCCGTATACAGTTTTGTATTTCATTCAAAGAATTGGTGAACCCACCAACAAAGCAATGATAGCTACATATGTTATCAAATATTTCAGAAAACTTTATTGGTGATTCCACCTAAATATACAAAAATCGTTTTGTCGTAATATTTTACTAATTAATTTTGGTGAACTCACCAAAAATAAAAAATTGCAGACAGAATTTCAATATCCAAATATTTGGTGGATCCACCAAATGAAATTCTACAAACAAATTCAGAATACAATGTTGGTGCATTCACCAAAAGTTTTCTAAACATGTATTGATGGCACTCAATAAACAGAAAAAACCACAAAACATGTCAGTTTATAAACAAAACAAGAAAGTTAGTGAAACCACCAAAAAGATTGACAAAATTCAAAATAACCCTACTTGGTGGATCCACCAGAAATCAAGTTCTACGAATCATAAAAAATAGATTACAAAATTGGTGGATTCACCAAAGAAACCCCGAAAACAGTTTATCGCTACTACTGAATAAATAAGTGGTGGGCCCACCAGGATGAATGCTATGTTCAGTTTACATACTAGATCAGAGAGTTGGTGAATCCACCAGAAAGATCAACATATCATCTTAACTCATAATTATGGATTAAAATTCTTTTTAAAACAATGTCATTAAAGATGAATGGGGAAAGTTTTGGAATGCCTCTTATGCTACAAATTTTGCGACGCTTAAACCATGCTTTTTTACCTCCTTCGGGTTTCTTGTTAGGAGAGTCACCCATCCCTATGTAGAACGTTTCCACTATCGAATCGTTGTTTCTTAACTTGTAGTAAAGTGGACGAGTGAATTTTCACAAATCGCACATTTTATTTTCCATAAAGGTCTGAATGTCATAATTAAATAAAGTTAATAATCATGGTAATATTAAAAATCGAAGTAGCTCAATGGGATCATCGAACATTTCGGCATCATTTCCTCTTCATTTTTTTTTTTTTGCTGAATCATGCATTGACATCCTCATGTGCATATACTACCACAAAGAAGAAAATGTGTACCTGAAAATACATAATTTTTCAATATTTTTAATTAGATCTTCGATAAAAGCAACACAACTATGTTTCCAATAGCGAAAGTGATAATGCATTTCTATCCTTATAAATGTATACATTTTGCCAAAAAACTAAGGAAGTAACTGCTTACACCTTTTGTATTTTAAGACGTGTGAGAAAATGTCTGTAAACTATAATTTCATTTTTGCTTGATAAATAATTATTGTAAAATTAATAAAAAATAACCTACTTTCATTTTTGAAATAGCATAAATGAAAAAAAGGTCGTAGACACGCTTTGGCGGATCCAAGTCAGTGGACATAAAAATATATATTTGCAATGAAATAATATTGAATAAATACGTTAAGAGTGAGTATATTTAGCGCGAAGCTATTTAGAGTGTATTTAGAAATTAGATTTTAAAAATGTTGAATAAATGAAATAGGCCATTTTGTTTCTTGAATGTGCGAAAGTAAGCCGGGTGACTAATTAACATCATAGCGAAAAGTGTAGGGCAAAATTATCATGAATCGGACAGATACATGTACCTGGGATTAAACAACTTTTACGAAATACAAATAAGTTGAATTAATAAAACGAGCCAATTATTTTCATGAATACGCGATCATAGTTTTAGTGAATATAACTTTACAGAACGAGGTTATCAAGAACGCGGATTAACTAACAAAAAATCATGGAAGAAAGTGTAGGGCGAGTTCATCAAGTTTCGGGCAGATACATTGGATCAGACAACTTAGGTTCAAAATATACAAATAAACATGCACTCGCATTTTTAGATCACATACAATTTTATACCACTGATAAAGTAAACCTCATAAATTAATTGATTTGTGAGCAATTGATATATTGTGTTGACAATTCTACGTTAATATGAATAAAGGTGTATGCATAAAATAGGACGATACACACACACACACGCACACACACACACACGTATATATATATATATATATATATATATATATATATATAAAAATCAGATGGGTGAGGGTTTTTTTTTATAACAGACATTTAGCTGATATATTTAATTTGGGACGGTGTTAATCTTTAAGTTTTATTTCCGTCCCATATTTTATATATTAACTGCCGGTGAATTCATTTGACGATTTATAAAAGAAGTTGTTGTTAATTGCAAAATTTATATATGTTGATTAGATCAATTAAGTCTGAATTTCAATTAAAATGTGGTCAATTTTGATACATATGAATTTTATAATTAGAATACATAGAGACAGTCAAGAATATTTTTCTTTAACTAACGCAAATCAGCATAAACCTAATTAATATATAACAAACAGATTCAGTTGTTATCATGATCTCGATGAAAATCAAATCTTGAATAGGACACAATTTTACAAAGTAAAATCTTTTATAAATAATTGATTCATTAATTAATATTTAGAGTTTAACTTTATGAATCAAAATGTCGCAAAGTTTGATTAAAAAAAAGCGATTTGAAATTTCATTGTTTCGTGTACACGTCATGCATATTTATTTTCTGTTGTATTTTTTATTTAAGGAATAATTAATCATTCGTTGAGTATTATGAGGTGATAATTTTGGTTGGGACGTGATCAAATCCAATAAAGCCCGAAGTGCTTTTATGATAAATTTGATCACGCCCTGGCCGAAATTATCGCCTCATAATATTCAAAGAATGATTCCTTATTACTTATGTTTACATAATTTTAAGCCATCGTACGATTGAATATTATAATATAAATAAGCAAACCCCGATGGCGCCTCAATTTGGCGTCATTTGAAAGTACAAAATCGATACGTAGTGTTATCACAGGCAAGACACTGGAAAATGTAAATATTTATTTTTAAGCTGGAGAAACAACGTTTTTATTTACATGAAGCAACACGGCCAAAATGATAATATGAGTAACTTTAGCCATGCTGTTTAATTGGACATTTTTTAAAAAGTATACTACATTTTTAGATTTTTCGAGGCTATTTTTATACTTTATATCCGAACTTTTACGCGTATCACTAAATTTGAAAAAATGTAAAAAATTTGTAACTTCTTGTATTAGCGTCGGTCATTTTCTGCGATCAAAAAAAAAATAGCAAACAAATTTGGATATAACTGTTGCGAAAAAGCGAGCATTTGATCATCGCAGAATATACCAGATAATCGTTATATTCTCATGAATATCCCCCCTGCACAAATTTCAACAATTAACAATCAATATTAAGTTCAAGTTGGTCGTGAGCATGTAACTTTTGTGTGTATGTTTTATTATTGTGTGTGTGTGTGTGTGTGTGTGTGTGTGTGTGTGTGTGTGTGTGT
>WFKH01011925.1:85954149-85986395 GCA_016163765.1 Magallana hongkongensis
TGTGTGTGTGTGTGTGTGTGTGTGTGTGTGTGTGTGTGTGTGTGTGTACTTGTGTATATATATATATATAAGTTGTTTATAATCATATGCTAGTTGTATGTTGTCATATCTCTTAACAGAGGAAATAAAGTATGATTGATTGATTAGGAGGTATCTAAATCAATGTTGTCAACATTAAATAAATGCTTCCCAAATTACATAGAAGAAATGAGAAAACAAAAAGGGGTAGTGGCTTCTCAGCAAGGCTTAATTAGAACTTGGAACTTTCAAAACAAAGCATCCGGAAATTACTGACAGAGCAAGATTATTCAGTGTTGACCACCTTATCTGACCACTCTATCTGAAACTAAAGCATTTACTAGGCAATTGAATTGAAATAATGAGATAATGCGCAGTGTGTATACCGGCCGAGTTAGGCAAGGCACTCCATTTGAATAACATGAATATGGATATGATGAAAGTCCGATTTTTGTGTGGATGTCAAAAATTAATTTCGACAGATTTTAATTCAGTTTATAGACAAGTAGTTAATTAAGGGATTTTTTAATAACTTACTATATGGCATTGTATACTACAAGTTCTAAAATCTTTTATATTGCAACTTTTATATAATTGAACGTAGTTCTCATCATTTCATTCGATGTTCAACAGGGATTTACCTCGAATATTTGGTATTGTTACAGATATATTAAAAATGAATATTGCTGCACACAGAACGTTTTCTGTATGATGCATACAAAATCAGATCGCTGTTTTGCACCAGAGCTTTGGGAGATTGCAAATTAACATGTTCATGTAGTTCATGTATGATGCATACAAAATCAGTACGCTGATTTGCATCAGAGCTCTGAGAGATTGTAAATACATGTAGTTCAATTCTACATTAATTCTTCACGTGATCTCGAATCACTTAACATGTGATTGTTATCTGTCATACATTATTGTAGACTATGTGATTCTCAGTGACGTTGAGTTTTATACATAAAAGCAGATTTTTGTATTTAAACTTTACATAAATAACATTTTTCTGTATGGCAATAATATTTAACTGTAGAATGAGCTTTGTTCACTTAATCCATAAAACGATTTTGTCTATATCCCATCTACATGTGCATGTACATGTATATATGACTTAATCATTAAAAAACAAATATCAATATAAACAAGACACTTAATTGGTGGGGTTTTTTAATTCTAAAATTTGACTCGAGATCCATGTTTTATGATTCTGAGATACCATTTGCAATTCATTTCTTTCATCATTATAGAATCATTATAGACAAAGCAATCCACCTCAAACAAACACCAACAATAAAACATGTTTTATATTCTTAGAGGCAAAAATATCATCATAAATATGCACCACATTAAACTAAAGGTATGGTTTTTTGTCGAATTTCTACAAATGTATGTAGCCTGTACTAAACGTTTTTTAAGTCAGTTTATGAAATTCAATCCGTCTTAGATCTACATGTACTTGTGTTTTCTTTAACAGACCTTTGAAAACTACGACGAATTTATCTAGCTCGAAGTTCTTTAGCTTCATGTCTCAATATTGATACAATATCGTGATTTTTATAAGGAAGATTATAAACATAATCATTACTTTATAAAAGGGTTTAGATCGAAGCATATATTTTATAAATGTGTTTAGTGTATGAAAACCTATGGAATGCCTAGATTATCACCAATGTTATTGAGATAATTTTTCTAAAAATGCACTGCTTGAAATAGAAATTCCAAATTTAACTATAAAGTTATTTGCTAATAGATAATTAAATTGTTCACGATATGATCTGTTATTCATAACGGAAACATCGAGAGTAATCTTCACAATCGTCTGTTCCTTGACCTATTTTCTCGGCATCCACATCGTTAGTATAAATATAGGGAATTCTTTAGATTATATTTTTATAATTTGGAAAAAAGAAAATATTTGTGACGACCAATTTGTACTCAAAGTAGTTTATTTTCTCTTCATAGTTTGAATCAACAATTTAAAAACGTACCTTTGACTTTGGACTTTTCTCCTCTTCATCCATGATTTACATGCAGTAATCGAATACGTTGTTTGTATCCTCGAAATGCAAAGCTTGGAAACATCTGAACCAATTCAATAGCGCGGACCGACCTGTTTATACTAATACAAAAACGACACAGCATGCCAGGCCCCACGGCAATCATCCTACACTAATTAAGGCCGCACCTTAGACCACTCACTCAGTCTAGATTTATTTCTCAATGAACAAACAACAGCTTTTCAAACGTGTCTTCTTTCATTATGTAACATGTTCTACGATTTATCCTAGTCTCTCTTTCTCTCTCTCGATCTCTCTCTCTGTCTCTCTCTCTCATTATATTTAAGTGTTTTGGTAAAGAGATTATATGTCAGAGAGAGAGAGAGAGATGGAGGGAGAGAAAGATAGATAGACGGACAGACAGCTAGGTACATGTAGGCAAACGGATGGACAAACAGACATTGTTGGTAATTTGTAACCAAACAGCCATAAGATAAGTCATAAAATTTGACTCACGGGTTTGTTAAACTATGCAAGGCAAACATGGATGTTCACATAATTTTTTTTATATCAAAAACTAACTCACAATGTTATACGAGGATTGTCCCATAATTGCAAAGATAAGTGGCGTTATTCACTCAATAATGAAAATAAAAAATGAAAAGTTAAAAACAGCATAAAGAATGAATATCGCGACGAAAAGGATTTCTCAAATTTAATAATAAAGAAATTAAAATGATGATAAAATTTGTTATTGCTCATTTATTTAACCAATTAAGAATTGTTTGATCTTAATATCAGACCGCTACCAGTGGTTACAGAAGTGATATCCTTCAAAATCGGACTGTCTCGGGTAAATCAATATTGAAATTCAATGGCAGTGTTTACGTACGATATATGCCTCAAAGACTTCTATATGAAAAAATATCAGACAGTTCTCGGCCTTAACGGGCCGGCGGCCTCGAAACTGTCTAATATTTTTTCATACAGAACTGTTTTCGGTATATATCCATAACTTATCGCATGAGCGCAAACCATTTTCCACATTGTAACAATGGTGATTATTTCTTAATTGAAGAGCAATCATCTTAATTTGATGAATGATTTAAAACAGAAACAATTTCCGTATCAAAAGGGTGTCATGATACTTGAATTTGAAGACCCCTCCCCCTTATTGGCCACCCTTTCTAAATAACAATGAAAGCTGTACTTACTCGACAAATTATCTACCTCTTTTTTCTCTTTTTATCTCTCTCAAAACTTCCAGATTTTGATATGTCTATTTGGGGATCTTATATACGACATGTAGATACCTCAATAAAATTCTCTCCCTCTCTCTCTCTCTCTCTCTCTCTCTCTCTCTCTCTCTCTCTCTCTCTGATGGTTAACCCTAACCCCGACCGACCATGAAGACACAGCAAAATCGCTTTTGTCTTCTGCTTGGTCCCCCAATTTTGAATTTTTGACGAGTGCCGGTTTTGTAGTGGAGGATTTCATCGGGTAAAGTGCGATTTCTCCGCTTCACAGGCGGGTCCCGGATTTTGAAATCGAGCGCAGATATTGACACAAACAGAGAATTTCATCGGGTAAAATGCGATTTATCCACTTCACAGGAAAGGCCCTTGCATGATACATGTACATGTATCTTCCCACCGAGCGCAGGGTATTGTCATTTCGACGGACGGGTCTGTGGATCCGTGCTGCGAGTTGGTCCTCGCTTCGAGAACGGGAGCAGATTTGCCGGACCATCGCCGCAAAGCCTCTGCGGACCGGCCCGTCTTCCCTGTCCGCCGCCATATCCGAAGCGCCGACTCTGACAAGACGAACATTACATGTACCATAGAGCCTCTGCGGAGTCGGGCGTCAACGGGTACGTTCTGCGTTCGCTTCGAAGGAGGGATACCGCTCCCGGAGTCGGGCCCAAACGCAGCACTGTCTTAGTGCTCCCAGTCCGTCCAGACTGAAGCAAACTTCCCCTGAGTCACGATTTGGGTTAGGGTTAAATTGATTTGCTAAATCTGAATAACTTTTTTTCAACTAATCTTTTCATCATGGTAAAACACATATAATATATAAAATGGTTGTCATTTGAAATGGTGGTAAAATTAATAACTCTGAAAAATGTTTTTATGATAACTCAAGAGCTCAAAATTTTTGACGTATTTACTTATCTTGGTGTTAGTTTCAAGTATAATGGCAAATTTGACTTCACTCAAAACTCAAATGAACACAAGCGAAAAAATGTTTGTTCTTACTGTAGAAAAAGGTTAAAGAAAATAGTCTAAATGTTGAGACTACGCTCTCTTTATTTGATACATATATTAGTTCTGTTCTGAACTATGGATGTGAAACTTAGGGTTTTAATAAAGCTCCACAAGTTGAAAAAATACATACGGATTTTTTGAAAAGAATTATGTCGCTTCGTAAATCTACCAATAATGTTATGGATTACTTTGAATTTGGTAGATTAAGCCTATGTATGTACAAAGAAAACTTAGTATTCTGAAATACTGGTGTAACCTGCTGACAACAAATAATTGTATACTTCAAAGCTGTTATATGGATTTGTTATATGAATATGAAAAACAACAGGAAAAATGTAAAAATTGGGTAAGCCTAGTTAGAAATGAACTTTATTGTTTGGGACTTGGAAATTTTTGGGAACAATAAAAAGTTACTAATGTTAAACAATTTGTTCTACTAGTGGAACAGCGCCTTACGGACGCGTTCATACAGAATTGTTATAGTGTTTTCGAAAATTCTTCGAAATGTATAGTGTACAAGGAAATGGCTTCACATTTTTGTTTACAGAAATATCTTTTGAAACGGTTGTCACATAAATAAAGGTCTCTGTTATGTAAATATAGAATATCAGCACATTTCTTAAACGTTGAAAACGGAAGGTATAAAAACATACCTAGAAGTGACCGTAAATGTACTTTGTGTAATTCCCAAGAAATAGAAGACAAATTTCGTTTTGTTCTGGTTTGCCCTGCTCTTTCGAATATTCGAGAAAAATACATAAAACCTTATAATTACTACTATACGAAACCTTCCTTTGTCAAATTTATACAGTGGTTTAGTTATGATAACATCAAATCTATTCCGAAACTTTGTCAATATTTATTGAAAGCTTCGAAGCTGAGAGAGAATTTAATATGTTAATTCCTTATGATGTTATCTGCCTTACGTATATTTACATATATATTATGTATCAATAATATTGTACACTAGCTGTTAGCCCATCTGATATATATACCATGTAGAATCCTCCGCCATTCTCCTGTTTATTGTGTGTATTGTGTACCTATGAGCCACATGGCTCCTTTGGTCAATAAAGAATGTATCCACACGTATAACACCTGCGCGGGTGTGAGGGATGGGGTATCTGGCTTAGGTGTGAATAAATGCAACAAGGGTTTGCAATTTTCCCATTTACATGAAGTCAGATGAAACTATCCGAATATTTTTTTTGATGTTTTGTTGTCTTACTTGCCGAACTTTATCATGAGAGAGAGAGAGAGAGAGAGAGAGAGAGGGCGGTAAACTTCGTTTCTATATGAGGAAGTTCAACGATCTATGTATGCACATGAAACGATTTTAACGAACGGGAAATATACCATGCAAGTGAACAAAAAATGGACTTTCTCACATGTCATCTTTATATTGTTTAAATCAATTTCAGGCATCGCATATACATGTGCTTCAAAGGAGGTTAATTTGCTACATGTAGGTACAAGAACATGTATATTTTACATTGGGATTTACTTAGCCTCCATGGTCTTAACTACATTTATATATTATCCATTTGTCATTTTTCACATGTTACATATACACATGTATTTGTTTTAAAAATTGTTGAAACTCTTATGCACGTCAGTCGGAATCGGACAGTCTGTCCGATATCACCGATCTGAATCAAAATGTATCTCAGATCTATGACAAAAGATGAAGCGCTAATTGAACTTTACTCGGTACATTACCATTTAGAGGACCACAACCTGATCGAGTGTCAATCGGGTTTTAGTACAGCCGGATCGATTGAGTTGTGCAGTGGTCCTAATTGGTGGTGCTGCATGTAATTTTATGTCGATAATCGTTCCAAATAAAACCTTTCTGCACTGTGCATTACTAGCAAATGTTAAAGAAATCCATGAACGGATTATTGGTGCAGATACATGTACCAGGTGTACGATTAACGCCCATTTCGGTCAAGTGAGTTTCCATTAACTTCAACTTACATGTACCAGGACCCGCAGCTTTAACATAAACTGACATGCAGTTCCAACCACAATCACTGTGGCAGTTTCCAACGCCGACGTGCTGTAGGTCGCTACGTGTAGATGCACATGTAACTGACGGAATTACAGCGCACGCAACTTTTTTTATGAACAGGAAGGACATATAGGCAAAAATATTGGATTCTGTGCTGTATGTAAAACCGAATCAAAAAGAAATCGAGATTTCCAGCGACTTCCTGAAATTCTTTAAACATGTATGCCAGATTTAAAGCAATTGTAAAGAAGTTTCGAGAAACAACTGTGATCCTGATAATGAAAATCTTGCAGCTGAATTGATTCCCAATGACCTTTTTTGCAAAGGACAGTATCCACAAAAAGAACCTATTAAAAAGGTAAATGTTTTCACAGCAGCAAAGAGATTCTCAGCAATTAAAACAAGAGAAGAGAAATTTATGATTAAGAGGTCCCTTCCCAATCAATAAAACTACATGTAGTTGAAATCCCGCGCAAGCACGGGAATTACATGCCATCATTTACACATTAATATGATGAAATGCTTAATAATTAAGTTCATTTTGGTATATACCGTGTCCGATTTTTTAAAATAGCTTTCTTAACCTATTCCTTAAAATTAAAATAAAACACAACTGCAAAATGAAAAGTTGTAGGAGAGGGAAGTGTTGAAAAAATAATTTGAAATTAATGATACATGTATATGTAATGTACGAGGCCATAATTCATTTTGATGCAGCTGAATGAAAAAAAATTAAGAAACTTTTTTTTAAATACCAAACCAGTAAGTGCATGGGTATATTTTGTGTTTTTATCTCTAAATTTCGTGATTTAGGTCACTTTTATTTTTTTCATTGACCCAAATAAGAATTTCAGATAAAATACTGTTTTGAAAAAAAAATATATTTTGGTAGGGGGTCGTCCCCCCCCCCCCCCCCTTTCTTCTTCCCCGTTTTATGCATAATTCATTTATCCATATGCCTAAAGACGTATATACACAATTTGTTCATTGTTTACAAATTATGCTTAAGGTTGGTTGACAACCAATCTGTCGCGGTACATAAATGTTAAAAAAAACCGCTAGTGTATGAACATTATATGCACATTAAAGCCAAAGCTATCAGATATAACTTATCTGCCATCCCAACTTACGACTCATCTTAAAAATCATCCTAACAATAGATCTAGACGTTTGGATGTTGTCAGAAGATACAGAATGAATTATTTGCGGAAATTTTTACGGTTGGGGGGGGGGGGGGTAACAAGGAAAATTTTTTGATAATATCTAAATTTAAATGTCAGCAAAAGGAGGGTGGGGGGTTCCGAGCGCTAGTTTCAGTAACTTTAATGTACTTTGTGATTTTATTTAGTTTTTACGTCTTATGATTCGTCATAGAGTGGTCATAAGATATATCTTAAGACATATTCTAAAGTAGGACATGTCGTAAGATATATCTTAAGATACTTTCATTAGCATGGCCACTGGTGTTGGTATTTTTTTAGGTTATTGGCAAAATGTCTTGATTAATAAGTAAAGATTAATGATCAGCACGTCATACATGTAGTTACATGTAACTAGCAGCGAAATCAACAAAATTATGTAAGCTTCCCCTCTCTCTCTCTCTATCAGTCTCTCTCTCTCGCTCGCTCTCTCTCTCTATCTCTCTCTCTCTCTCTCTCAATCTCTCAATATTCAGGCGCAAATGCAAGTTTTTTTTGTTTCAAAAAGGGGAATATACATGTACATGTGAAAATGTGCATGTATATGGAACTAAACATTTTGGGTACAACGGTAGAAGTGAGCGTGGTATACCATCCTGGTATATTCCTATATTCCCGAGGAGGAAGAAGTTTCTAATTCAATACTGTTCATGTATGTACTCTTAATATCTCTGCAGGCTCGGATGAATTGGGAGGGGGGAAGGGAACATACCACTATAACACCCCTCTATATCAACCTGTAAATCTGTCTTTTGGAGGCAGACTGTGCTGCACTTTTAAATGCAATGTATTCTGTCTTATAAACTTATCACTTGCATATTTCTTATTACACATGAGGTGAGTCGATCATGTTTTGTCCGCCGTCACATTATGTTCGCCGTCACAAAATGCCCGCCTTTTTTTCTCGAAAAAATCGTCAAGTTATGTCCACCGGCGGACATACATGTAACCCTGAAAAAAACGGACATTTCGTAGCGGCGGACAGAACGTTCATGTGTGCGAATTTTTATTAAAGCCAACAGAGACAATTCTCTTTTGTGTGTGTGTGTGTGTGTGTGAAAAAGATATTATGTATCCGTTTAATACATGTACATATTTAAATAAAAATCATTTTCATTAAATCAATAACAATTAATCGAATGATTAATTCTCAAATTAGTTATTGTAGTTATCGCAGCCTGAAGAAACTGTTGGATTTGATGCGACGGAGAAGAAATAAATAAGAAATAAGTACATCATTCATGTATCATAAGTTGTCCTTAGAATTATAGACAAATATTAGGCAGCTCATAGAACTTCATGTAAGATGCGTCCTACCCGCCTCTCCAAAGTTTCTTATCTATAGGATATAGCTTCATAAACATTCCTGTGGGTGCTCATTCAGTTCATCTCAATCGTATTTTTGTAAGGCACATACTTTTTTCCGTAAAGACTTTCTAATAATTGCTTGTAATTTTTCACAATTATTGAACTGATAAGATATCGTACATATGTATTTATATTCATTGAGTTATAAGTCACTTTTCAGGAGAATGTTTCATTAGAACATCGATCATTGCAACGTAATGTAAATTACGTAACATTCGTTAATAACTGAGAATTTCAGAACGATTTCGTGCTAGAAGCTCAGCAAAGAGGGAGGTCTTTGATTAAATAATTACAAACACCTGTAAGATCACTTTCTTGGTCGGCACAGCGGGAGGCTGAATTCTGTTGAATTCGCTGGGTCTTCACATCAGCGGGAGGATAAAGATTGCTGACGGTGTGCAGGACAAGCGAAACCGCGTTTTGTGTCTCCTTATCTCAATTCAAAATATCCTAGTGACCTTATCTTGTGTGTTTACAATTAAAAAAAAATATTATATGATCTCAATCTACCTTGAAGTTTGTTTTAATGATATTTGAAGAAAGTGCTAAGAATACCAAGTATATATACCCTGGTTATATATATGTTCATGTTTGGCTTTTTTAGCTATGTGATCTGAGTGTCTCAACAAAAAGCAGCAAAGGAACGCTGAAACATTGCTAACTAATTAATTCAAACAATCATTTGCAACGTTTAATGAAAATGTTAATTTGAACAATCCCCATGAAAACATGTCTCTTTCTTATGATACTTTGTACTCAACATATATGAACAATCCGATTGATACAAAACAACCCATTCTAGTTACCAGACACCTAATTCAAAATTAGCTTTGAAAGCGATTTTTTACGCTATGATGACTTTGTCCTCCAAACATTTCAATTCATCATAAAACAATATGTAAAATTCGGACACCCCCTCTCTCAGTTGACCTATTACCTCATAAACCTAAAATAGCTGACCAGTTACGTCATAGTAAACAATTATATGGTGTTTCTTTTCTCTTTGTAATGCATTCAACTCTTTCCATTTGACAAGTTTTCATTTGGACGGAAACGAAATGTTAGGGGCTTTTTGTCGAATAAACTATATTTAAAATCGGGGGCCCGCCTGTGAAGCGGGGAAATCGAACTTTTCTCCGCTTCAAAATCAGCACTCGGTGTCGTAATCGGGGCGGCCGAGCAGAAGACAGGAGGGCCTTCCCTGAGTCTGTATGGTAGGTCAGGGTAATAGTTAATCCTCCACAGAGAGAGAGAGAGAGAGAGAGAGAGAGAGAGAGAGAGAGAGAGAGAGAGAGAGAGAGAATGAGAGAGAGAGTATTGATCTAATCAAATTTCCTGTTTTTTCTGGGAGAAGAATGTATAGAAAATTTATGACAAAAAATTGTTTGTAATGATTTAATCCTAGATTAAAATTATCAATTTTCCCTCTAAAGTTACGTTATGAATAGATGTAATGTATTATGGACCAATGTGGTTGAAAAAAGTGGCTCGGAAAATCTTGTAAAACAGGAACAAATTGATCGCATAACTGAAAAATATTGCGCTTATTTTTTGCAGTAATCAACAAATTTATAAATACAGTTTAATGTAGCTAGATATAGTATTTTATTAATTTTGAATTTCAAATGAACGGCACAGTCAACAAATAACGGTTGCATAAAGAACACTTCCTGCTGTGCCTTCCTCTGAAACATGATACCTTCAACCATCCAAGTGAAGGCTGTGTGAATGTGGCATGTAACCACAGAACAGTTTACAGTACGAACGATCAACAGTCTGAAATAGGACATACGGATTTTTGAATTAACACGAAATATAATTATTCATCTATTTGAATGATGGCGAAATATTGGATATTGTGTATGAAAGAGAAGAAAAGAATAATATGGATGCCGATGGTTGGATATATAAATGAAGAAAGAATACAAGAAATGAAGACAACAAATGAAGTCGGCATAGTTATGGTAAGTCATACTACATCAACATGAATACTCGGAATTATTGATACTTAACCGTGTACAAAATTAACTGCAGTAAAAATACGAATTTATGACGATTGCTAAAGTTATGGAATTAAACATTACAAATGCAACAGCTATATCCGCATCATTGATCTGGCCTTTTTTCTGATTTCTAGCATAACTAGGCATTAAATGCATACTACATATAGTACCTTGTAACTCAGGCACGTAGCATCGGGAGGAGGGGGGAGCACACCCCCCCTACTCCACTTTTTTGTGCAGCAAACATTTTCAAAAAAAAATATCTACATATAAAAAAGGAAATAACAAATGGAGTTTCCCCCCCCCCCCCCTTTTCAAAAACAATGCTATGTGCCTGTAATTGCTGTCATAATTATTTTTCAATATTCATTGTTTTTGGTTTTATTTGTTCTAAATGTAAGTCTTAAAGACACGCGAAATAAATAATAAACATATAAATGGCATATTAATGTCTCAAACCCCCCTTTATTCAATGAGAAAAGAACGAGAAGGATTACAATAAACATATAAATGGCATATTAATGTCTCAAACCCCCCTTTATTCAATGAGAAAAGAACGAGAAGGATTACATTCTTCAGTGACTGTGTGAAGGAAGGTGCACTAATCTATTCCTTCGCCTGACGTAATCAATGGGTTGGGTTGGATATATATAATATCAAAAAATATATTCAGCGATATGCTCTCCTTGATATATACACGTACCATACTTATCTGGATACCTAATTTCAGCATCTAAATGTCACTTGCGGGATCTAACACGTTATCATAGAGGATATGAAAGTTTCAATTTATGTGAAGTTAGATTCTAAAAAAATAAGATATATGTACAATTTAAATTCACTGAGCAAATGCAAAGTGGTAAACAATGGAAAAAATATGTAGGGATTCCCTTTGAAGAAATTTGATAATCACGAGTGTAAGTAGGCATAGCCTATTTTTTATAGTTTCAGTGCAGTAGAATTTAAAAATAATATGTCTAAACAGATTTTCCCCATTTCCTTAACTTTGAAACAAAAATAATCAGGAAAAGTGATGGGAAATTCAAGGAGACCGGAATCAAACTAATCGTTATATGATAACCACTTTTTTCGCTTAGCCAATATAACTTGCATGTAAGTGAAGTATTGTAGTTTGTTCACATGTATAAATGACGACACTTGATCTGTACGTGAATTTAGCTTACTTTTTTCGAGGTCGGTTAACCTTTTTAAAAGAAACTCCGAGGCTTGTTAAGCCAAAACTTGTCTGGAGATATCGATGGTTTTAATTATATCCAAAGACTAAAAAAGTAAGATTAATCAGTTCAAAATTAGCTTAAGCTATAAAGCCAAGTAAATTGCAACTTTCTAGCACGCAAACAACTATTACTCTACATGTCAACCAAAATTCTCCCGTAAAGCTACTGTTCTGCAAGTAGAGATACACTGTAGTATAGAGTAGAAAAATTACAATTGACTGACAAACCTATCCATCAATTGATTAATTAACGAGTAGTTCTTTTCAATTTTTTTATCCATAATTCTTAACAAACTATTCAATAACGTTTTCCCCTTTTTACTGTTTTTTTTTTAGTTCCGTTTTCTTTCCCAAACTAGAACTTTAAAAACTTGTTATTTTAACAGTATAAGGACGTTTGTTACTTTACTAAATAAATGCTTTGTTGCAAATGAAATCAAAAGAAAACTCAACATATAATTAAAAAGTCGGACGGCCAGTTCAAAGTTTATTAAATCATTAGCAAAATGTCCTGATCTTCACCCACGCCTCGGTCTAATATTTTGATATGAATTACATACACGTATGTATGCAGGTAGATTTTAAACATATTCAGATTTAATTCTGATGACAGACATATCTGTAATAAGCATCGGTTAAAGATAAACATATCGGATATTCATTAGTAAACATAATTGTAAGAAAATTCTGTAAATGTTAACATGGTTAACCCATGATGTTCTGATCGACATAAAAGAAGCCAATCAGCAGGATGTTACGTAACAATAACTGCATGCATGGCTAATACAAAAACAATAATTCTAAAAGGAATTTTAATCTAGTTACAAGACAGTAAGTACAATAATTTTTGGATTTTTACGAAATAGATTTTTCCCGTTCAATCAAGTTTTATAATTAAGCTGTTAAATTATTTTGTAAAATCAAGAAT
Organism: Magallana hongkongensis; assembly: GCA_016163765.1. Lineage (NCBI taxonomy): Eukaryota > Metazoa > Mollusca > Bivalvia > Ostreida > Ostreidae > Magallana > Magallana hongkongensis. The sequence continues at coordinate 85,967,178 of WFKH01011925.1, forward strand.
TGTTTGATGTCAAGGCGTCTGGCAAGGAACAGAGATGAGGCATTTCTTTATCTTAAAATATAAAAAACTTATAATTTGTGATTGACTGTCACAATACCTTATTTGATTACTTTAATGAACCATGTGAATACATGAACTTGTAGTTATTAATCTAAATAATCTGGCATATCGATATTTAAGTAAAGTGAAACTTAACATACTGGTTTTATTACAGATTCCTTTTATCATTTTACAACAGGATCATTGATATTGAATCATGATCATATGGGTATATCCTTCTAACTATTTTTAGAATCGGTAGGACAAAGAAGTGCCTTTTAGCAAAATAGTGCCTATACTTGCAGAGTGTATATACATTTATTGGGACATTTTAAATCAGAATGCTTGACACATGTTTCTCAGGAAAGAGAATTTGCAATTTTAAAAGCAAGTGTCAAAATTAAATTATCATTTGAAGGAAAGAATTGAAATTGTTTGATGTACACCCTTTCCAAAACTGTGAAATTCCCACTTTCACTTTCATTTTCAGAGTTTACCAATGCAGACGCATTTTGCCGGAAAACGAATCTGACTTCAGACCAGACCACGAAATTTTATCAGGATAGAGACAATTTGATGAGCTTTCATTCAAGAGGCCCCTCGTTGCTGAACGAAAATTAGGGCCGGAGCTATGAACCCGAAAGTTAACATTACCGCCTATGGAAAACGCATTAGTTGACTATACCCGTGTAGAAAGCTTTTTAGTAAGTATAAGATCTGTGCATGAAGAGGCATTTCAACATTTTGGAGTTTTCCATTTTTTTTTTTTGAAATCAATTTTAACAGATTTGAAATCAACATAAACGCAAATATCTTTGTCCTTTGAGTCACTCAGGGGGCCTTTATGGTCATATAGTGTTAATATATACATAAAATGGTTGAAAGTCTTCTTCTTTATCTCTACTGAAACTGACTGGATTTTATGAAAGACTACAAAGTCCAAAATTATTAATTCCACGACCACAGTGTGGGGTTTCTTATCGCAGTGTGTGGCCAGAATCGGGTTAATATGTTAATTTTTTCTGCAATTATCGCTACCTTCATAACCAGCATGAATCATCAAAGACAGCATGCCCTTGTTTATGTTTATATTTTTCTTTTAACGAATTGATAAAATGATTGTCAAAAGTAATCAAAATTATTCAAATTACAATTCATATACATCAGTACGATGTACATGTACATGATTATTTCGTGCAGTCCGTGATTTTTCTTAGGTCACTGTAGGTTTCGACCAATCAATAAGAGGCTTGTGGGTAGATATCAGTCATGTGAGTGTGTACATAGCTATAAATTGCAATAAACTGTTAGAGTTTGAGGTACATGTAATCATACTTGATGGATGTAAATATAGTAAAGTAACAATCTCCTACCCAAAAACACTGCATAATATGTTGTACAATGATTTTTGGATTTAAATGCCAGATATTGTCACCAATATGGTTGGTTGTATTTCTATTAAAGAATAGGCAGTGTACAATTTGTTGGTCTTATACTCCTTAAACTAAATATTAGATGCAGAAGAATTATATGTACACAGAAAAAGAATATCACTGTGGTATAGTCTGTATAATTTGATTACAATGTAACATTAGGTAGAATAGTGTTAAGTGATAAGTTGCAATGTCTTTTTGTTTGAACAAGAGACGTTGCTAAGTAGAATAGTCGTTAAATGACAAGTTGCCTTGTCGGTTGCAAGGTCTGTTGACGTTGAAATAACCACAAGGCAGATGGAATATTATATGCTTTGAATGAAAGCTTTTTCGTTTGTCCAAGAGGCACTCGGTAGCTGCCATTATTACACCTTTTTCGCATTTCTTATAAAACTCCGGTGAAGCGAGCACGGACTGAGACGCCTGGTCATGGTTCAACACAATACAATGTGCAAAGAAAGGACTGAATTCTGTTCTTATATACATGTATGTTGATAAGAGAAGTAATGCAAATTAAGTGAAAAATAAAGCATTATACTATTTTTTATTTTTATTTAATCCGGTAAATGCTGGGGGGGGGTAATTTCTCTCCGGTCCCTGGATATTTGGAGGGTTTGTTGACTATTTAAAACTTGTATTCTATAGCCATCTTCATGAAACAATGCATATGTAAAACTATCTTGGCAGCAAACAACATATATAAGAAATATTATTTACTATCGTGAGAGACTTGCACTTTTTTCAATATTTATTGATTAAATATTGATTATTGTGTCATTTTTTAAGATACTAGACTGAAAATGAGTACCTAATTTCCTTTTTACAAATTTGTTCGTGATATCAACATTATGTTGCTTATTTTAAACGTCAACGCATATATAAACATGACCTTAACATTGTCTTTATGTGACAATATTTTCTCTGTACTTGAGCTGGCTTAATCAAGTAAAATCATTTTTGTGCAAGTTTTTCATATCAAAAAGAAAGTTGGTGATTTCTTTCCATCTTCATAATTATCCAGTAAATTAATTAGTATTGTATTTCTTTTACAGATCGGTGTGTTGATTTACACATAAAACCACCGTGGTACCACCTCCATCTAGAAGCCTCAGGAGGATAGACAAATTATGCGTGTGTCGATAATTCGAGAACTCTTTAAAATATGACCAGCAAGTAGTATCGGTGATTTTCTACGGGATAATAATCAACGAAATCATTGAAATGATGAATAGGGACGGTGACTGGTTTATTTACAATACCTACCATCGGTGGATGAGTCTCTTAAGTTGCTCTTAATGAGTTAGTGACGATAATGTTTGTATTTATCTTATATAATATAATTCTTTTCTGTCATTGATATTCCCATTAAAAAGGATAACGTATTTTTGACACACAGGAAGAACAGACTGTGACAAATCTATTTTTTTTATTTGATATAGATATATATAGAGATTTTTAAAAAAAAGTGCTTTTGGGGGATTTTAATTTTTAGGTGCCTGCACCAGCTTTGTAATCTATTTTTGTCAGTAAGTCTTCGTAGATCCACTAAGTATATGTAAATTTTAAAGTGAAAATGCTTGTTTTTGGTGATTCCATCAAAGTAAATCATTCCACTAGTCTACATAAGCGAATACTAAAAACATGTTAATGTGATCTTTCTGGTGGATTCACCAACTTTCTTGTCTTGCATAGAAGCTACATTTTTCATATATTTTGGTTGCCCAACCAATTCTATATTTAACACTGCGATTTATTTACAGCTTTTAACCTTTTAACATTCTTGATGAGTCCACTAATTTGAAACTTAGTTTCATTTCACATTTCGCACAATTGTATATTGGTGGATCCACCAAGTAGTGAAATAGCGTTAGCAGTTTTCATTTTGGACAAGTTCCTAGAAATTATTTAGTGTAGTAGTTATATACTGACTAGAAAAATTTACTTTTTTGACTATTGGTGGAATCACCAAACAATGTTTGTAGAATTGTTGATTTTTATGCATTCGAAAGGTTCTTGTTTTTGTCATATGTTCTAATATTGCTTTGTTGGTGGGTTCACCAAATCTTTGAATGAAATACAAAACTGTATACGGACAAATTTACAATTGAGTTTTGGTGGAACCACCAGGGTATTGTGTGAATGAGATATTTGATGCTGTTTAAAATAACAGAATTGCCAATATCTTATTATTGGTGGACCCACCAAGTTTATTCGTAAGTGAGATATTCGATAAATAAAATTGGTGGAATCACCAGGGTCCTGTGTGAATGAGATATTTGATGCTGTTCAAAAAACAGAATCGCCAATATCTTATTATTGGTGGACCCACCAATTTAATTTGTTAGTGAGATATTCGATGAATAAAATTGGTGGAGTCACCAATTTTTTGACTGTTATTGTGGAATATGAAGGTTTAAAGATACTGTAAAATGTGCTTTTGTGTAAAAAAGATGGTGGGTTCACCAATTTATGTTGTATTCAACGACCAAAATGAATAAAATTAATGTTCATTTCTGTTATTGCATTGTGTTCATTTTTCATTTGGCACTGAAAAAAAGAGGACACGAATAGAAAATCCTCTTTCTTAATAGAAACAGTTAAACAAAGTTTCTATGACAAAGAGAAGTAAAAGATCAGGGTTTTCCATGTTTTTTTTGTCTGTAATATTCTTACCCTATATTAGTTAATTCATCGTCTATATCTTAAATGTTTCTTTGCTATCGCGGGTCCATGAAAATATACAGACAAGATTTTGACTTTGCGTTCCCTTGTATGATCTGTGGGAGTCCGTAAAGGAAAAACTCACTGATGTCATTGTCAGATAGCCCGATTAATAATTCAACTGATGTCTAATAAGCGGGGTTCCATTCGCCATTATTACACTTAATTCTTGTGAAGCAAGGCTAGTATCAGCACAAATGACCTGAGACTTGTGAGCGGCGCTGAATCTGTGTCAGCCACATCCTGTGACAAGAGGTTTGATTCTGTACATGTAACCTTGAGATGGATCTTCTGCAAGGTCTTTTGCGCATCTGTTAGTCCGACAAAGAGACCATTCGAAGTATTTTGAGGACAATATAAAACAACACCAGGAAGATTTAAAAAAAATAACAAACCAAAATATAAATCGAATTGATTTATTTCATATTAGCATCGTATGTTTACGAATTTTTATTACGTTTTCTTTGGTTTATATCCCATTTACGTAGAGGTGATGTTATGTACAAATTTGTATTTTAAAGAATCTAACATAATGACGGTGCATTTATCGAAACAGATGCAAGACAGTGTTTTTTTTTAAATATTAGCGATATATGTGACAACGACAGATGCACTATATTTTCCCTTAAAGACATTTTTCTAGAACACTTCATCCTTTTGTTAGATCAGTCAACTGATATACATGAAAATGTCAACGATCTTGGAAAAGCTATTGTTCCCTATCGTTATACCTCTATATCAGTTAAACAAATCACTACTCATCATACAAAAGACCCTATATCTCATGATGTATATCGATTTATCACTTCGATTTTTCACTTCTTTCCGCTGCAGTTTGTAAAAGTGCATCAGATTTCGGATTTTCGTCTTTTTTATCATTATGATAGAAAATGGAGAATATCAAACTGATGACAGTTTTGGAATTATTTGATTTAAAAAAAATGTTATTTGGTTTCAAAGAAACGTTAAAGAATTACTGAGTTGATGCTATAAGCACAATGAGAGTATGACACAATAAAAGTAAGGCATGCTAAAACCTTTTTAAACTAAATTTTTCAAAATTGTATAATCGTTGCAAAACTAATTAATTATAAATTGAGTTTCGATATATTTTTTACTTGCTGGTTGACTTTACACTTAGTATTTATTAGCCATATATTATCGTAAGACAGAAAGGTTACAATGAAAGATATGGTTTTTTCTGATGCACCGCATCAATTGATTCTTTTGAAATCAAACAAAATCATGTTTACTTCCAAAATGGTATTCAAAATAACATTGATTATTTCTCTTAATTTATGTATATATTGTAAGGTTAATATTTATAACGAATGTTTATTTGCGTCTCGGTAATAACCTTATTAAGCAAGGATGCCATTATTCGACTTTCCGTCTCTTTTTACTTTCTAGTTGGGAAAATTTTAACACTTTTTTCCCCTTAACATCACGATTTTTCTTTTTTAGATGTGAAAGCTCATTGGAAGTTCCCACTTTGTACAGATGGACATTATTACATGTACATTCAAATATGTTATAAACGATATCTGAATTTTTTTTGCAATAATTGTCATTAGATTAAGTATTAAATGGACCTAGACACGGTTTGAGATAAAAATTTTATTTTTGAAATTTTTTGTTTAAAATGATTTAATTGTGCATTTTGAATGATTGACCAAAACATGAATGTTAAAAGTCAAGTTACAAGCGAGATACAGAGGTAAAAATTCATTGTGATGTAAACAAAGCTCGAGTCTTATATTTGTTTACAAATAATGTAAAGTGAAGAAATTGCCATTTCTTTGGCAAAATGACCCATGTGAAACAAGATAAACTGATTTAATGTGTTCATAAATAATATCACCAGCAAAAAATAGCAACATATAATTGAAACTTATAGCAATACAACACATGTAAACAATAACAAGGCTCGATTTTTGTTTACAAAACAAAGAATTTCAAACTCTGTATCTTGCTTGTAACTCGATATTTGACTATCAAATTTTGACGAAGCATTAAAAATACCCATATTAACCATTTTGTGTCCAAGTCCCTTAACTGACAGACATTTTATCAGATGATTTACATTATTTTGAACTACTTTTATGTTTAAAAACTGATTTCGAATTCGATATAAACGTATCTGTACGAATCACGGTTACATTTATAAATAAATATTTTTCTATAGTCCTCTACATTTTGCCACATATATTAACCGAGTTAAGCTGGTATGGAAAATCTCTGTTTAAGCTATAGCTACATTGACACCCAAAAGTTATATCTTTTACAAACATTTATCTCTTTACAACAAGAGTTAAGAATGGGTTATTATATTACAGTAATTTATACGTCATCATCGCTATCGATGACATTGCATATACACTGTAATATTAGCATTGTTTCATCTAATCGCATTAAATCCTATTTATATACATTGTACTCACACAAAAAATACAAAAAAATGTGTTGAAATATTTTTTATTCTTTATACATAATTATTATCGGACTTTTTTTATGTTTACTAGACATTAACGTGATAGAAAAACACGTGCATCTAAAAAAATGATTTTAAAAGATTGAAAAAAATAAAGGCCATTTATAGTATTATGCGTGGTTAACAAAAGTTATGCTCATTTATTAATTGAAACCATTTATAAAATTTTCTGTCTTTTGTAACTACAACCCACTGCTTGTATCACGACCAGGAACTACACGAAAACTATGCAAAATTTAGAAATGACCGGTTGCACTTTTCAGTTTTATGTAAAATGTAAAACTTATATTCAGTAGTTTCATTTGTACCTGTTCATATCTAAATTCTAAATCTGAAAATCCTTTGAATGAGAATGTCAGATTTTTTCATTTTTACTTACGGAGGACATTGTCCATTTTGTTTTATGCGACCCAAGACGATGTTGTTTCGAACCGGGCACTTTTTGCCTCTTTACGCATAATGGTCAGTACTGTGTATACATAAAACCTAACATATATAGTACATCCTCAGGAAATGTCTTTGTTAAAAAAATTAATGGACTGAAATCGAGTTTTTTTATGATGATTTATTCTGCGCATAGTGACTTACAAACGTTTGCTTTACTTTACTATTTTGAGTTTCGTCAATTTAGAAGTTTATGAAATACCTAATTGATTAATAATGTCAGTCCGTATTTAACTCTGTCAGTCTGTCCATCCATCTGTCAGTCTGTTAGTACAATGTTCAAGTCTAAACCAAAACCTTTTAGAGAAAATATCAGAGGCTTATTATGGGCACAAAGGTTCCCCGCGGTAGGATATTAGTCCTTCTTGGAGAGGTTTAGATGAAAACACTTCCCGAATTTAAATTTTTGATTCGGGGTCTCGGTGCCATCTAACTATTCAATCATTTATATTGAATTTACGGTTTAATCCGATACTGATATGTGAATCAACAATCCGGTATTCACTTTGATAATCAAATAATATTTTAAATTTTCACTCTCACGGTTACCATACAGACACAATAGGAGCATGATAAAGGATAGGATTTAAACTCTAGCCGGTTTTGGGGGGAATTCGGTCTCAAGTTATTGATGCAAACTTTCGAGCTTTAAAAATTTAATGATTAACGCAATTATGAAAAATATGGAGCATGCATTATATAAAATACATTGATAAACCGAATACGTATTCAAATAAAATATTAATACCCGGTTTTGGTTAGATTCTTCAGTACGCGTGGGAGCATTTTGATTGCATTTTTTGATTCATGTCATCGTTGTAAAAATGTCAACAATCTATAACAAAATACTTGTATATCACATATCCCGTTCTTCGAATCAAGAACAAGTAGTGATTGTACTTGGCGTTTTGACCTAGTTAGCAATGTTATGGCGTTGATGATAGCTGTTAATAGAAATCATGTTTCGACTGTAAGCCGATTAGTATGGTCAATCCTATTGCAAATCATCAAAACTATTTTTCCTGTGGAAAAAGTGTTTAATCTAGCGGGTTTTTCTCAAGAAGAATCTGAAGAATTAATGATACATTTATATTTAAATTTGGCCTGATTTGAAAGTATAGACGAAATAAAATTACTACAAACACTAAATATAAAAATGTAGCTTTTTTGTTGAATAATTGCAGTAGGGTTTCTTTGATGAATTATTTAGAGGAAATCATATTCACCACACTTTTTGACTTAAACATTTATGCTAAAGAATTTATTAAAAATGTATTTTAAAACGTAAAGTGTACGTTTTCAATAATGTTCTTTACTCTAAAAGAAAGTTGAACATTCAAGTAAAGCTTGGCATGTTGACCTTACCGTTAATAGGCACTGTATGGCAAAGCTAAACATTTTATAACAGCATTCTTGATAAATGTGTTGCTCATTTATAGAAAATGTTACGATTGAAATTGTGGATTAACGTAATCCATGCTACATTCATTTCAATTCTACAAAGCGACTTCGATGAAACTAAACGAGTCTTGGAAGCAAAAGATGGACACAGTATTGGTCTCTGTCATTCAGTCAACTGCAAGGTAACTAAGAGGTTTGGAAAGGTCTGAGACATAACTCTGCCATTCAGTCACTTTTTAGTTATTTTTTAGCTACCTTTCATTTGAATGAATGGCAGAAATTCATACTGTAGAAGACGTGATAGCTTTTAGTCCAAGCAAAGGGTGTGGAATGATACAAGAACACCGCCAAACGGATCTTCCCCTTGTGACAGGAAATGATTTTTTTTCTAATGTGTTTGCAATAATACATCCGTGTCTTTGAATTCGTTTGTTAAATGGATAATGCATTATTTCTTCATTGAAAAATATTGTTATCTTGCACATAAAATTTCCTTTGTATCTACTCACTGATATAGTATATATCAATACAAATTTCGCCGACACTTTGGAAATAAATAGGGTTTGACATAGAAGACAGTGTACACAGATGATTCTAATATATGTGATTTTCTTTCAATCTTACCCACACGTTTTGTACAATTACACATAAACACACCTATTTACATTAAGCGATGTTTCAGCAACCAAAAGATTTGAGTTGACTTTTTCGTTCATTCGTAATCTTTACAATTTCTTCAACGGTTCAAAAAGTGTTTTCAAAGAAACGTTCAGGTGCAGTTGTCAAATAATAATCAAGATACACAGGTAAAATTGCAACGTATGTTTAACATATGTTGAACATAAGTTATAAAACATACATGTACATGTATGTTCGCCATAAAAACGAGCACCATATGTTAAACATAATTATGTTTATAAACATATGTTAATCATATGTTTAACCTACATTAAACAAATTTTTTGAATAATCATATGATTACCATATGTTTATAAACATATATCGCATACGTTGGACATATGTTTACAAATTATTATTTGTTTTGTAAACTAAGCTCTTGCCATATTCTTGTTTTACTGGTGAAGGTTCTGATTCAAGCAGATTCTTTTCTTTTGACTGTTTGCTATAAACAAAAATAAAGAGATACTAGTGTTTGCTATATTTAATTTTATTTTAAACCTGGTATTTTGTATTCAACAGCACTCAATATGTAAACAAAAACTGGGCTTGAATTTTGGTTGCGTAAGAAAAAATTTAGCTCATTACTCGATGACTCAAAATTTGATTGACCATTATAAATACCTTAATGAAGCATTGTTTTCACCAAAAATGAAAAAAACGAAGAACATTTTCAGGTGAAATCGTGATCATGCCCTTTTACAAAAATGATAGGATAATGATTAATCAACCGAATACGTACATGTATATGACAATGCATTATTAAAATTTAAAAACTTACTCATTCGTTTATTGTGTGGTACTGTTATCGCGATTATAAAATTGTGTGCTGTATCATTCTTTTCGATAATATAGGATATATCAAGAAGATTTTAGTTGATTTTTGAAAATGACTAGGATTTGATGCATTACAATGCTTAAGAATAGAACAGACAGAGTCGGACGATTTTGATATCTTTGATTTTCTTTTAAGCTTTGTGCACTAAATTTTAAAACACAAATTACCTATTACCTACATGTTGAAGCAAACATTTATCTTTAGACCCATTGTAATCAGTTGGGCGAGAGGAATGGATGTAGCTATCTAATTTTAAATCTAGATTAAATTCTTCAGTACGCGTGGGAACGTTTTGATTGATTTTTTTTGTTTCATGTCGTTGTTATATAAATGTCAACAATGTATAACAAGATACCTGTCCATGACACTTCCTATTCTTCAATTCAAATACATGTACTGATTGTATTTGATATTTTGACCTAGTTAGCAATGTTATGATATTGATGATAACTGTTAATAGAAATCGTGTGTTGACTGTAGGCCGATTCATAAAGGCAATACCTTCTCAAAGCATCAAAACTGTATATACCTGTAAACCAGTGTTCATTTTAGCGGGTTTGTCTCGTAACATGTTGAAATATTTAGAAACTGGTAATAAACTAATGGTTTTTCTGATTTGAAAGCATAGTCGTAATAAAATTACTACAAAAACAAAAACAACATCCTATTTTCTTTTGTTAAAAAAAAACGCAATGTGAAATTTTAGATGGATATATGTATAGCAAACAATTTTATAATAGATGACTTTACATTCTATCTTTGGAATTACGGACAAATACTTTCTATAAATCATTTCCCTTTGATACTGTGCAATTGACAGACCTCTATAAGCATAGCATATCACTTATTTTATTTAAATGTTTTCTTTATTTTTTGGTTACAAAAATTGTACAAAGATTGCCTTAACCAATTTGAAACTTATTATAAAATTAAATTCATTAATATGATATCTATAAATATCATTCTCTCACCAAGATGAATGTTGTAAAAATTGGACCGTCCCCCTCATATAAAAATGAAAAAAAAAATTCTACATATATTTCTATGTAAAACACATACCACCCCCCCCCCCCCTTTCAGGCGTCTTCATGACTCATTAATTAGATAACAATGTTACAGAACTCGAAGATTCTTTATATAAGATATCACGAAGCTCTGTTAATTTCACAAACCATAGCCTTGATTTAGAAGAATGTTTTTAAATGGTTTGATCTTCCGTGGGTCATGATCTAGTCAATCTGAAATGTGTACATACAATCAGGTTCAAAAAAGTATAAACCTTTATTGTTACTGGCTATTTGATGAAGAAGAAACTCTTAACACCCAACTATTTCTTTGTCATTATTGCTGAATTATCACTTCTTTAAAGAGACTTGAGACCCCGTCTCCGGATGATGCTTTGTGTTAAGTTTCATTTTAATTACGTCAGTGGTTCTGCCAATGACATCAAAAAAGTTTTAAAATATTATAAATGAACAAACAAACGAACGTACGAAAGGACAGATGGACGCCAGACAATGTTGTTTTACAAAAGCAGTAACAGTACTGTTATTAAATTTTACGTGTTTAATATTTCTTTTCAAATCAACTTTTAAAAGATGTACTGTTTCAGCATACATGTATCTTGATGAACATGCGTACATCTGATACATCGTTCGATCACATTCTTGTTCAATAATATTCTGATAATGCCAGTGCCCATGAGTTGCATTGTAGGCACGTGTATGGAACGCCGGGACTGTCTTATATGAGGATTAAACATTATACGCAGTGTTCTCCTCATTATATTTGGTAGTATATTCATTATATAAAGTCTTTTTTACATTATATCGTGTGCATTTTCCATTATATACAGTATTTCTTTCATTATATGATGTAGTTATATCACTATATTATGTACATTTATCATTATATGAGGTGCTTCCAACATTATATGAGGTGCTTCTAACATTATATGCGGTCGTTCTAACATTATACGCGGTAAACACAACATTATATTATGTACTTCTCACATTACATACAGTATATTCATTATTATATGTAGTATTTCTGTTATTATGATGATGATAAGCGTTAAATATTATGTCCGGTCCTGTATGCATTCCATGCGGTAGATTTTGCATTTCGTTGTGATGTAGACGCAGTATTATATGCTGTGATTTCATCTTTATGATGATGATCTTTCGGAAGCTTATTTTCGGAAGTCATGCTATGAAAAAAATGGATGATGTTTTACGACACCTTAAGATGGCTCAATTTATAGATGGGTGTACCCATTGCCGGGCAATGCTATTTGTCGAGCCCTGCTTAAACATTCTTAAAATACTTGATGAGAATTAAAGTACAGTGTATATCTTTCCAATTTATAAGGCATGAAAATAGATCTGCACATTGTCTATTTAAGTTTTTCACCTGATAAGTTTAAAAAAATTATTTCATTACTACACAAATCACAATTCATAATTTAAAGTTAAGTTTTCTATCCATATTTCTAGGACCTTGTCAAAATTTTAAATTCTCTTAGAAATACCCATTAAGCGTTAAAGGAATTCTTATTTCTTGGTTTTGGAAAAGGGGTTGGGGTGGAAATAAATATTCGATCAGTTTCTGAACACCCAATACAATATTCAATGTTGTGCCTTCCTGTGATGAACATGTTCGCTTGCAAAGGTATACGATTCGTTAGTAAGCGCAGAGACAAAAATTTAAGTTTATAAGTTTAAGCTTTTTTATGCCCCCGTAATCGCATCTTCGCAAGCCAAGGGTTTTCGGTCCACTCCGTTCCCCATAAATGGGGAGCAAAGTGGACCGAAAACCCTTGGCTAGCGAAGATGCCGTAATCGAAGATTCGAGAGTATAAAGTTTTTCCCCAGTTTGTCCATCTGTTTGCCCGCAAAAAAAACCTTGGCCTTAACTTTTGAGTTGGTGAGGCAATTGCTTTCATATTTTACAGATGTATTCCTTGTGACAAAACTTTTCTTAAAGTACAGCCAAATTAATAAATATATATATGTACCGTTTGCTTAAAATTAGTAATTTAGATTATATTTATCCGAAATAGTAAACTTTACATCTGCATTAAATGAAGATGAATGAGCAGTTTCTGAAATTTTAAGACACCCCCTCCCCCTTCCATTCTTCTCTCAATGCACGCCATTCGAGCTTGAAAAATCATCGGTTATGTCTGCATAATATATAATTCGCATATTGAATTCATAAAGAAATAAGACCTTTATTTGCGCATACATACAGACTAAATGTTGACAACTTATATGTTTTCTTCCTATTATATTTTTATATTTTGATGATACATATTTAGTAACACTATATTTTTAAGGATTTTATGTCCACGTGTCCGGTTTGGAGTTCATGCACACAGGTACGAGAATTCAGTTTCACATCTCTACTTGCATTCAATTTAAATTTTTAAGTGAACCAAAAAAGTGTGCATGTACAACTCTCCTGTGATAAAAAAGGAGTATAAATGTACATACTTTTGTTTTCATACGGAATGCCCCCTCTCCCCCGGCATATTGTATCCTTCTGTTGTTTCAATAAATAAAATGGAAATGATGTTACTTCAATTGTACCAAATTGTAAATTGTCAATATGAAGTTTATTCATCTGCCTGAATGATCTCCAATGATACTAGATTTACAGTGAAGTCGTACCCAAACCGAGTCGTACCTAAACCGGCTTTATCAAATGGCCCGTCATACTTAAAACTCTGCGTTTATATTCCAGAGAGATTCCGAAAATAAGCTTCCGAAAGATCATCATCATAAAGAGGAAAGCACAGCATATAATACTGTGTCTACATCACAACGAAATGCAAAATCTACGGCACAGAATGCTAACAGGACCGGACATAATATTTAACGCTCATCATCATCATAATAACAGAAATACTACATATAATAATGAATATACTGTATGTAATGTGAGAAGTACATAATATAATGTCGTGTTTACCGCATATAATATTAGAACGACCGCACATAATGTTAGAAGCACCTCATATAATGTTGAAAGCACCTCATATAATGATAAATGTACATAATATAGTGATATAACTACATCATATAATGAAAGAAGTACTGTATATAATGGAAAATATACACGATATAATGTAAAAAAGACCTTATATAATGAATATACTACCAAATATAATGAGGAGAACACTGCGTATAATGTTTAATCCTCATATAAGACAGCCCCGGCGTTCCATACACGTGCTAACAAATGCAATTTTGTTTATACATATTTTATTTCATTGTTTTGATAGCAATTGGTGACAATGCCTTGTGTTCAAAACAGGACCTTTTTCTGAAACATTTCTAACATGCTCTTATACATTGTACGAAATGTTGAATGAATAGTTAAATTTTTACTTCTTGTTTATTAACAAATTAAATAGTAAACGCCTCGTTTTGAAATATTCAACTTATACATTTCTTGCTCGAGATCCTTTTAGTGTTGTATTAACGCCATTATTCATTTTAATTTGCACAAAAAAAAATCGTCGTTTCACTTTATATTGAGTATATGATGTTGTCTCACCAAATATTGGTTTTTAATAACCGACTAAATACCGTGATATTTTCATTTCTTTAAAATTAAATAGACCAGGATGTACTTTTAAGGAATGTAATTTAATTTTTTTGTCATATAAAATGGTTATTCAATCATGTTTCACATTTACATCTTGGCTATGAATAGCACAAAGTCTTGTTTACGTAAAATTCTATTGTTCTAGAACGTAAACCGAGCTTCACTCAGCTTGATGCTGCGGAGTAAGGCTATAATAGTCATATTAAGAGAAATAAAAAATAATGAATACGTGATTATATACATGTACAACTACTCCATGAGAAGCCAAGCAAATGGCAAGGTAACCTTTACAAAGATTGTTCATTAAAAACACAAAAACCGTCCTATTTTGGAGCCTTTCGTCATTTGAAAGGCGAATTTTGCAATTATATATTTATTTTTATGGTATATGAAAAATATTCTATAGTACTTAATAATTGATCTGGTTTTTTCAAAAATTTTATGATATCGGATAAAAAATATCAAAGACAGTTTACCAGGTGCTTTCGGATTTTCAAAAGTCACATTTTAATCTAGATATCTCTCAATTTCAATGAATTTCAGAATGTTTTTGCGCAAGTTTGTATTGTTTTCTATGCCCATTGTACGGTATACTAAACATGATCATACAGAAAAAAACAGAAATATGTGAACTATACAATATGGCATTGAAAAACGTTTGCTATTCAACATGGGTATAGAATAATGACAATTCCACTACAGTTATTGCCAAGATCAACGAACCCTATCGGTAAATTATCAAACCAGAAATACATATAAGCCTCGCACTGATTAAGAAAGTATAACTTCGGAACGTAAAAAGTTTCAAAACCGTTTCAATGTTATGTCTTTGTTTCAGTCAAAATGATATATTTACATCTACCAAGTATGATTCCCTCTACACTGTATTTCTTACGGAAACTTATAGTTAATTCAAAGCTCTATAGAAACAGCCAGACTGAAATCTACACGCCCCGTTTATCGATTGGTCGAGATCTACACGCCCCGTTTATTGATTGGTCAAAACCTATTACGACCTAAGAAAAATCACGGACTGCACGAAATAATCATGAAGATGTCAGACTCAAATTCCCATAGTAGACGATTTGGCTGTTTCTTTTAGCTAACGCACTGATGTTCATTAACAGTAATTCAGTGAATTTTAGTTACTTTTTATAATCAATTTATTAATTAGTTAAAAGAAAGATGTAAATATAAACAATAAAATGCTTTCTTTGATGATTCATGCGGTTTATGAAGGTAGCGATCATTGCAGAAAAAATTTCATAACCCGCTAACGCAGGTTATGTATTTTTTCTGCAATGTCGCCACCTTCATATCCCGCATGAATCACCAAAGTTTAAGTGAAGTGCTCTATGCGGCTGTTCTTAGGAACTCCCTAACACATCTGCACTGCGTGGTTTTTTTTTTTACATAAATCAAATAACATGTAGTATTATAATCGTATAAAATTATCCTTACAATTAGGAATATGATTCAAGATATTTTGAATAATTGAAATGTATTACCAACGAAAAAATATGTTGTCTGCATGTCATTCCAATCTGTAGCCTGTGATCGATACTACCGTAAACTACCGTGTGGGTAACACGGAACAGCCATCTCAATGACCAAGATTGCCTCTCTACAGGAGAAACGATCAGTGGAAATACTGAACTGTCAGTAGAATAGAAATAAAGTTATTGTTATCGTGAATGTTGCAGAATTCATAACATGTTCTATTTGCTTGAAATGTAAAAGACGAGGCAAACGCCTTCGCTTTTATATTTCAAAACAACATTTCTCGACCTCGGAGGTTATTCTGCAACATTCACGAAAACTCGAACTTTATTTCTTAAGTACAAGTATTAAACAATGGGCATAAAAACATGTAACACAAAATGCTTTTAGAATACACTATAAATCAAAGGAGATACATGTAATAAACGAATAATAATAGTTAAACACCAGTTTTATTTAAAAATTCTGTCAAATATTGACAATTTTAATAATGACTATGCTAATTATATATGAATTTTTGTGTATTCGGAATTGAATGTGTATAAAATACAAGAAAAACGCATTAAGCTTTTTGATAAACGAAATGAATTATAAGGAAAAGTCAATCTTCATTGTTTGTGTCATAAAAAGCGGTAATTACACTGATTATTTAGAATACTTAAAACCATAAACAATATTAAAATAGTTGAAGGCTAATGAAAGAGTCAGTGGCTGTCAACGGGTAACATAAGCCTTTCAAAAGATAAACCATTCATCATTAATATAAAGGCACCACTACTCATGAAATAAAATTGACAACAATAGTTTTCCCCGGCAGTCAACAAATTTTAATTGTTTATTAATAATAACTTAATTTTTGTCTTTTAATCGGTCGATTGTCTCGTTTTTGCTATTCTTTGTGCTCTTTTTTTTTTTGGTTCTCCCAGCGCCATCTTGTATCCCATGTTTTCACGGTACTGGAGGGAGTGGATTGTTGGCTTCGCTCTTTATTATGTCAGCCGCTTTCTCCGCGACCATGATGGTGGCAGCATTAGTGTAGTCTGTGATCTCGGGTATAATGGACGCGTCAGCAACTCGTAGACCAATGATTCCTTTAACCCTGTCAACAAAACCGCATTAACAGACTTTGTGGAAACCAATCAAAACCCACTCAAGGTTAATACTGTCGAAAGCCAATATCAATGACTTTCATCATCTTGATGGCATATCATCATGATATCGACAACAATAGAATATAAAGGAAATGCTAGGCCGTTTATTTTCTAAATTTTTATAGTAATACCGTATTTTTGGAATCATTTTGCTTTAATTTCGAAAGAATAAAAAACCCAAAACAGAAATTGCAAAATAAATTGGTTTTTAAAGAACGATAATATGCATTGTTGTCTAATCTACTGAATGAACTAGTGTGAACCTATCATATGTAACCACGATTAATGTTAATTACAATTATTTTAAACAAAGCCTGCAATGGATCACATGAAAAGAAGAATATGATTTATACTAATCAGAAGTAAATATTTACTTGAGATCTGGCCCCACCACGGTAGAGCCGTCGTTAACGGAACCCATTTTATTGGTTGAGACAGGGTTGTGTCCGGGCTCCATAAAATGGCGGATGTAACATTCCCAGTATGCATCAGAATCTCGCGCTAAATGTAGACAGCCCGAGAATGAAGGCCCGAATGAGGCTTGGACCTCTTGAAATGCGGGCGTCTTAATTAAATCCTGTACCTTTCTTATTCCTTTAAAAAAAAACGAAAAAAAAAAACAGATACACAAAAAAATGTATAAAATTCTATTTCTTTAAAGTGTTTTTCATGAATGCTTTATCAAATGTTGTTGATATAGTGGCAAAAAAAAAAAAAACTTTCTTAAATCTTAATTGCATCTTTTATATCAGCATGGCAATTCTATTATAACTCTATTATAATAATACGTCTTTTAAAAATTTAAAATAATTCAAAGGTTAAGTCTTGTTGCATTAAAGAATTTGTCCTTAAACTGTGTTTACAATATTGCCATTTTATAATCAACATTTCCTTCTGTATGTTCATATTTATTAGGACCGTACATATACCTCTAATCAGCACCCTGATGTCTTCCGGGTTAGACAGATAGGCGGGGTCAATCACCGGGGGAACTCTGGGATCGACACTGTTCAACTTTAGGCTTCCTCTACTGACCGGGTGCAATAGTTTAATATTCATGGTCACCCCATCCTGACCCCTTGCTATAGAATACCACGACTTTATGAACTAAAAGAGAAAATTAATATTGCAGAAACCTAAATAACAGCGTCGGAAAACCACTGTGTGCCAACTCATTGGGCATTTCTTGTTTTTCAGAAAATATTTATTATATTAACTTTTTATTTTTTAGTATGAAAAAAGTCATGTCTATAGATGCATGCGTAAGCATTGACTCCATCACAAATAACCAGTATTTACGAGAACAACGAGACACATCGTTAGAATGTGCGAGTTGGGTTTCCTACTTTCAAAACTTGAATGCTGATTAACAACTTAATTCAATTCAAATTAGATTCAAGATAATCCTCAACAAATGCTGATTAATGCTTTGTCTTCTTAGAACACAGTTTTATCTGTAAGTTTACATACAGATAGATTTTTGTTGCCCACGTAATCAATCATGGGGTCATGGTCACCAAGAGCACTGGTAAAGGTTATCTGAAGGTCAGGATAAGCGATGATCGAGGTCGGATCCGATTGTAGAGTAAGAAGGGCTTCCGTCCCCCGAAGTTCTGCTAGCAATCCTAAGTTGAAACAAACGTCCATGAAAATCAATTACGTTAGTGATTATCCTAAATACTAATTGTATTGAAAATTGAGTGTATAATCACCGAAAAATATTAGAAAAATAATTATAGTTTTCTGCAGTATATTAAATGAATTCTTGACATTTCAACAACAAATTGTTTTAAGAGGGCTGAATGGTCGTAGTCATTTTTAGACTATGGTAATCTCCTTTAGATGAAGAGCTATTCAAGATATAGGAAAATATTCAAGTGTAAAATCTAAAATACTTAGATTTTATCTTTA
>WFKH01011925.1:85991395-86032568 GCA_016163765.1 Magallana hongkongensis
GGAAAATATTCAAGTGTAAAATCTAAAATACTTAGATTTTATCTTTACTTAATGATAGTATATGTCCAAAAATATCATATTTAAAATTTTTAACCAGATCTGATGTAACTTGATGACCATCCAGCCGGATAACACTTTGATAGAGCACCCACATCTGAGAAGATTGAAGTCTGTAGGGTCAAGAGGCACTTCTATATGTTGACAGAATTTCTTGGCCATATAAAACTGTTTATTGAGTTACCTGTTCTCTGGAACAAGTACTGGTTGTTCTTGACTTGGTCAGCAATGGCATGGGGTTTGATGGTCGGAGCTTTTAACAGAACTCTAATGTTGACAGTGGGATGGTCTTGTAGTGATTCTCCAACTGGAATCAATGAAATCGGGGGCACCTGTAAGCCAGACATGTTTGATAGTTATTAATGCGAAAGCAGAAAATGTTGTTTATTTTTTATTTCTTCTTAAAACAGGTCACAATGCAACAACCCAAGATGTAAATAAATTACACATAATGCTGGCGTTTTTGAAAATTTCTTAATCTATCACTTACTTACTAAATTTTAGTCATATTAGTCATATCTTTAAATAAATTTATTTTCTTTAAAGAATATTTTATATAAATGCATTTGATTGAAGATGCCTAGTCCACGAGCCAAGTGCTTGAGATAAACAAATGCAACAGAGAAACCATAAACCGGTTCCTTATTAGCTTTGTTATAGGCAGAAATGTTGTGGTTCCAGAATTCGGCTGAAAATATCAATATCTATGACATAAACGTAATCTAATTTTCTAAATTAATTTTGGAGTGACTGCTTCTAACCTATGGTATATAAATGTTTACGACAGAAATAGCAAGTGCAGTAGGCAATATATAGACTTGGCGCTTATTCTTGTATGGTTGTAATAGATTAAAGACGTCATCAGTTTTAGTGTGCTTTTATGGCGCTAAAGATGCCCGTAACATAAGACAGTTCAAGCAATCACCATGAGTTATAATTACGTACAAAAACAAGGGCCGTATGATAGTACCATATAATTACCATCTGATGTACTAATATATGTTATAGTTCAAGACTATCATATTATGCAAAATGATGCCTACTGTATTACTGTAAATTACATGCATCGAAACCAATGACATTTCAATTAAGTCCGCGTGTCTTGGTTATTTTGTGTGTTCTTTTAAAATTGCATGATACTACATTCTTCGATTAAATGATAAAATTAGACCCCAAAAAGTACATTTTAAGAATTATGAGATTATTTTCCCTTTATAGCTTACTGAGTTGAAATTCAGTACAAAAAATTTAGTAGAGATATTTATTGACAATTATTTTTGGTTCAGGTTGCTATTTATTGTATCCAAAATAAAGAAAATATGCTTATATCACAGATGATGACGTCATCTGCTCCTAAAATAAATACAAAATCACCAATTTGGCTACATAAATCTAATTTGATTTTGGAGTACATGTACTTTGAAATTCTTTTTTTAGTGAACTTTCGATCAATAAAGCCAGATTTCAGTTATACTGTATATTAAAGTTTTCAATCCGATCCTTCCGCAATAGGAGCAATAATTATTGAGTTGTCACATGCAGATTTAATTTGGCATTTCGGAAAAAAACATACACTGAAAGAAAGCTTAATCCTGTTGTCTTCTTTGTAGCTTATATGATGAAAAACTAACATAAGGTATAATTAAATGTTCGAACCTGCATTCTTTGAAGTTTATGTAAATAAATGAAAACTAACATATCATAAATGAGAACTAAAGAGGTTCGGACCTGCAGCCTTTGTAGTTGGTCAGCTGGACCGATTCCTGACCGTATTAGAATGGCTGGGGACCCGTATGTACCAGCCGTTAATATCACTTCCTTATCTGTCTGCACACTAAAGGAAATCCCCCTGTGTATAAATTCTATACCTTGTGCCCTTCTGTTGGAAATCAAAACCTGTAAAATTGGAGTCAAATTAGATATAACCTTTACATTACACATGTATGTATGCAAAACATTAATTACCAGCTAGTACACTAGTACACGGCATGGAGTTGAAGAAAAAATATTACAATAAAGTTATATGGAAGTAATTGCATTAGTAAAAAAAAATTGAGTTAAAGAGAAAATATTGCACTAAAGATCTAGTATCATTATGAAAATCATTTGATATCTGCTGTACAAAGACGGCCAGACTTTTATAAAATTGAAGAATTGCTGTGGATTCTAATTTGTTTGTAATAGAAATGTTAATTAATTTATAATTAATATTTAAAGAATAAATTGATACTAAAGATTTTAGAGTTAAGTGATCAAAAGGACAATGACACTAATTTAAATGAAGTTTTAGAGATAAAATAGAAGTAGTACGGACGATGGATGAAGAGGAAGAACAGCAAAACTCCGAAAGTTTTTCAGAACTGTATACATTTTGTACTAACGTTAACTCTGAAGAAAGTTTACACAACATATAGCACAAAACTTTTATGTTCGATAACTAGCAGAACTACATACAGGGCGCATATAGCACACTGACAAGAGTTGCGTCGCTTTTTGTCTGGCACCTGTCAATCATAAATGCTTACTTTAGATACATGAGCATCAGTGACCATGTCAAGGTTTCTTCTCCCAAGGGCCGGGCGGATAAAGCCTTTAAGTGTATTCCAGCGCTCGCCGAATTTAATGTTTGTATGTATTCTGCACACACCTTAAATTAAAATGAATATATTCTGAAACTACCGTTCCTGGCATTTCACGAAATGATACAAATAAAATGAAAAAAAAAAAAATAACGCAAGTCATCATTAAGTTTTGAAAAATTATATAATAATTAGATACAGAATTATTATTTAAGAGGTCTGGATGGTCGTGACCATTTTAAGACTATATTAATTTCCTTTAAAAGGAGAGCTTTGTATATAAATATATAGGAAATATTCAAATTTTAGAGCTTAAATATTAGGATTTTTTCTATACTAAATAATAGCTTATGGAGTAAAGTATAATCTCTTAAATTTTAAGGTAAGTCTGATGGTTAATTTGTTGACCACCCGGACTCCTAAATGTGCATATATATCCAGAACATTGTTTGGACAGGTTTTGGTTCTCTTTCTGTTGTAAAACATACCAACGTCTATCCCCTCGTTGCAGTTGATGGTTCGGTAGCCCAGACTGTTGGCTCCCTTCAGGTAGAGGCTGAGGAGGGGGCTAGGCGGAAGACGGGACACTCTGAGGGGCCCACACTGCTCGTGGTACGCTGTTGATGAATTTTACATAATGATCATCACAGGTCTACGGTTGATGATGATGATGATGATGATGATGATGATGATTACGACGACAAGAATGGTGCAGGGGAAAGTTATGGTGAAAACAATGATGACAACGATGAAAATGAAGGTGACAACGACAATGATGTTGACACAGTCAAATTAATCATTTTAATAATGATGATAAATTGAAGCTAAAGATGATTATGATGACAAAGCTTATAAAAATTGTTTATATATAATATATACAAATAATAGCTCTACCTCTCACTAATATCACTAAATAATCATTGAAATTATAAATATTTTAATATAATGTCTTAAGGAATACATGTATGCTTTAGACAGTGGAAAATAAAGCGGTAATTTCAAGCATCAGTTTTACATTCACAGTCAATTTCAATGCAACAATATTTATCAATTCATGTACATGTATTGTAAAGCGCTTAATAATACAATGTACAATAAGATGTAATAGCAAATCTTGAATTTAGGTGTGGTTACCAGTAACCACCATCATGAAACTTGATATTTCTGTTTGGACGTATTGTGCTGTAATCAACAATTAAGTTTTGTAATAAAACTTTTAATTCACGTATTTCCTTCAGTTGTCAGACGTTTTAATGAGTGAGTCAGACTTTCTGCATAGCTGTCAATCAATGCACCATCCTCTGTACATACATTGTCTAGATCTATGGTACTGAACCATTAAATGCAGAAATAACTCCAATAATCTAGCTAGTCAGTAAAACACAGCATTTTCTTAAATTTTATATGAAAAAATAAACCTCTAAGTGGGTCTAACCAAAAGCCACGCTTTTGATTATGTGCATAACTGGGCCTCAATCTAAATCTCAACATGCAGAAAGAAAATGATGATCTCCCAAACCATTAGATGTTTCCCCCAAGTTCTTATAGTGCAAAGAACTATGTCCATAAAACATAATTATTTCGAAACATTTCATTGAAATTAAAGTCAAGGATATAAGATGACCCCCTCCCTCCCACACACACACCCACCCTGCATCACAGTAGGTGTTAACACGATAAAGAACCAATACTGTGCGTGTTTCCAAGTTGTTTAAGCAATATTTTCATACATGAAATGATGAACAAATATGTTTTCAAAAAAAGTTTATAAATTCATAAAATTGGTAAATTGATAGTTTTCGAAGATATTCTGACAAATAAAACGAGGACGAACGACGTACATACATGTATATAAATATTCAGATTGAATTCAACCAAACAGTGAGGGATCTCACGGGTAAAAATGGATATCTTCATCGATGTACATTGTATTCTTTGAGTCATTCAAGAGGAACACAAGATTTCTATTTTCTTCAAATATCTGTATCTTTGAAATGAGAATGGTTTGAAGAAGGCTGAGATGGTCGTGCTCATTTTTAAATTATATAAATCTCTTTTAGAGAAAGAGTTTGGTATAAACATATAGGGAAATATTCCAATTTTATAGATAAGATATTATGAACTTTTCTTTACTATAAATAGTGTATGGCTAAAAAGTTCATTTATCAAATTTTAAAGTTATCATGTGGTTAATTTGTTGACCATCCAGCCACCGTAAAAAGATTTATTTGCGGGTGGAATATTTGCATTTTAGAAGAATATATGTTATTACATGTATGAAACTCATTTGATAGTTTAATACCACAAATGGCTCAAGCTGCTTTAAGAAATAAGACTTAATCAGATCCATCGGATCAGATTGGTGATAGCAATATTTTATTCAATTAGATGTGTGTAAGCTGAAAATCAAAAAAAATAAAAAAAAAAATAAAAAAAAAATTCGAGAATTCATAATGTAAATGAAAAGTAACATTTGAAAACCAACTTAGAAAAAACCCAAATGAAATCAAATCTATCTAATATACAGTATATTTATCTTGCGTTACCCCCACTTATTTTTCAGTATAATCTTTTATTAGAAATTAGGTTAACCGTCCTTAAATTGCAATTGCATATTATGCTTAATATATAAATGGACTTGTTACATTATATACATGTAGCTGTTCTATTCCAAAATTTTCATCGTTGATTATAAGAATGCTTTGTGATTTGTTTTATAAATAGATTACTTTCCCATGCACCAGTTTAAATATTATTTTTATTATATCATGACTAGCTTATAAATGTGCAATAGAATTCTGATATTTTCTTTTGAGTATAAAAGAGACCTTTAGCAATTTAAACTAATGTTTTGAATTAAAGTGATGTGATGATGATAAAGTGATAATGATAATAATGATGGTTTCTAAAATTATCTTCCGTCTAAAATGAGGGTATTTTAAAAAATCTATGCAAAAAGCAACCTTTTGCACTTTTAAAATGCTTAAATTTACCAATAAATTATAAATTGTCAAATGCTTTAAAATCAAATAAAGAAAATGAGACAAATGTACAATACATAATTAGGAAACTGACAAAATTGATGATACAAAAATAGATCAGGAACACCGCAACTGTTTAGACATGCAAGGTAATATTTTAATTATTCATGTAATGTATATTACCGAGTTCTATTAAAAGCGATTGATATCATAATATGTAATCATCATCACTGTCAGCGAATTTTAATCGATATGATTTATACCTATTTTTTCTAAATGTGTCAATTCAGATTAGGGTCAAACATTAAGAGGGCTTAACGCATTTCTTGTTTACCTCCACTGCTTCTTACGCATCCCCCCCCCCCTCTCTTTCTCTCCCTCTCTCCTGATATTCTATTTATTTAACCGTCAAAAATAATCTGACTGTCCATTTTTCTGTCTGTTTATCTTTATCTCTGAACCTTCCTCTCTATTTCTTTCTTTTTCTCACATATTTGATCTATTATTTAAGGTTGATCAATGCCTTACTTGATCGTGCTAATTCTGGAACGCTAATATCTTCTGACCGCCGGAAGTACTTTAGAATTTCCCGGAAGCTCCAGCCAGTTGCCCCGGATGAGGCCCAATAATCATAAATATGGCGACTTCCACGTTGATAGATCATTCTGTTGATGCTGAATGTTCCCCCGCTAACCTTCCCTTGAGGCAGAGGAAATTGCTGAAAAATATACGTTGTTCTTATTATTAGAACCTTGGAACACATTTCTTTTTAATGTTCATTTTTGACAATCTTTTATCTTAATAATGTTTTGAATACTTTTCGTACATTAACTGACTTTATCTGAAAATATTGATTTTCATTTGTACACGAATATTCGAATGCGATTTTGATACATATTGTCGGCAACTCTAATAAATTAATTTTAGGGAATTTTAATTTTATGTATTGATCAATTAACTCTACTACAGTTTCTATAATGTGTATTTTCGATTATGATTTAAAATCTAACATAATTTTGATATATTTTTAAACATTTTAAACACTATTAAAACACATCTTTTAATTTATTACTCAGTTCAAAGTTTTGGATATATTTGTTTAAACGTATTTAACATAAACAATTTGATTTTGCTACTTGGAGAGAATGAGGGGCAGATAGAGAAAGACAGAGAGAGAGAGAGAAACACAGAGAGAGACAGAGAAAGAGAGATAGTCAGATACATCTAATAAAATTCAAAACCATACCCTATTATTGAATGCGTATCCTGAGAACCTCTGGGGGACGCTGTAGTAGCCCCAGTCCACGCTGGAGTTGACCAGGAGGGGGTAGAGGGCGGGGATGTCTATGTAGGGGGTCTCCTTCCTCTCCCTGTCCGACTCCCCAGCCTCCACCAACAACACTCTGTGATCCGGGTTCTCCGACAGCCGTGCGGCAAGGACGGTTCCGGCAGATCCAGACCCAACTGTTACACGGAAAAGTTAATCTTACTTTAATATCAGCTATTGAATTGTTTCTAAATGATAATATTAACATAAGATTATCAACAATTAAGATTATATAAGCGGTGTGCTTGTAATCTGTTTTTTGCTTCGAGAAGTATCTCGATATTTTACCTGTAAAACTAAGAAAAAAACTAATTAAATTTCGTACATCAAACCATCGCCGCCCTGTAGAGACAGGCAGATGGTATAACATTCCTCGGAATGAGAGGCTATGTCTTTTGTGTAATAAAGGTCTCATTGGCGATGCATTTCATTATATTTTAGAATGTTAGGCCCTAGAAGAAATAAGGAAAAAATATCTAGACAAAAAATATTGGAAAAGACCAAACTTTTTTAAGTTCTCTGATCTCATGACCAACAGCAACTGTAAATCGCTAAGAAAACTGTGTGTGTTTATTTCAAATATTTTCGATGCTGTCTGTTCCCCTTAGCTGTTTTCCTATTTTTATCCTTTATACCATAGTCTTAAATAAATAGTGATTCTTTATATAGTTTGTCTTTTTTTTTCATATATTTTTCCTGTATGAAAATTTACCATTATGTATGTACCTCTGACGATTTATATTTATGTGTATTGTATATATATGTTCCTCTTGTACCAAATGATTTGGTTTGAGCGAATAAACTGAACTTGAACTTGAACTGAACACAGAATTGTCAACCTACATGGATTTATTATGCAATGGTCGCTCTCTCTCTCTCTCTCTCTCTCTCTCTCTCTCTCTCTCTCTCTCTGTGTGTTGGTAATTTTTATGATTTTTTGATTTGAGGAATTCACTTACAAGAACGCTCTGAAAGCTCAGATAGAATGTGATTGGTACTAGTATAGATCCAACACGAAATATCTCATTTTTTCTAAAAACGACTTAATCAAAATTAATGTGTACCTTCAGGGTCATGCCTTTGGCTTTCTGTGTTAAAGACAACATTCATACATTGATAATGGATACCTTTATTACAAGTTTAAAACCGTTAGGTGTTACACGCCACACATGTTGCACTGTCAGTATTCAAGTCAAATAAGGTCATGACATAGGAAATAGACATCACTCTGCGTACGCACATGTACCGTTAGACACGGTGATCATAAACTAAATAAAAATAACATTCCACAGACAAAATTTTCCCAAGGAACAACTGAAGGTTAGTGAGAGTTGCGATGTAACTGGGTCCCCTTACCTATGATATAGTCGTATCGGCGACGCATGTACTCTGGGCATTCAAATGAACGCAGCGGCCTGAAGAGAACTAGAAGGGCCGCCATCGACAAAAAACAAACACTGGATTTCTTCATGTTGGAGGAATTCTGTAGAGCACGCTGAAAAATACAAGAAAATGGCTATTGTTTCCTCTTTTAAATTTTAAATCATTTTTATAAAAGTTGACTTATTTGAATCAATTATACAATCAGAAATTCAGATTGCATTTCAGTTTAATTTCTAATTGATTTCTTCATATAATCTGAATTATTTTTGATAATTTTTACGATGACACGAAGGTTTGGTTTAGAGCAATCGATGTAGCATCGGAAATGAATAATTCTAAAACCTTTCCCTTCTTATTTTAAAAAATCAAATCAATGCGTCTTCGCTGCACTCAGAATTTGAAAAAATTGCATGGCAGTTTTTAGTGATTATCATTATTCTGAATTTCATGCGTGCTTGCTTGACGAAATATTTTAATTAATCTGATATAAATAAAAGTCTCCTACCTACGACATTAATTATAATTCAAAATGCCGCTAAGTTCTTCCTGCTATCATTACAATCGGCCCGAGGGAGAATTTTACGTAAAACAAATCATTTATTTCATTTTTATGCTGTTTATATAATATGTTGTATTTTTTAAAATGAATTAATTTTGGACGTCAGTATTTTTTTTGTTTGAGACCATCCTTATAACAGCGCAATTGGGTTTTTCTTTTTGTTTTTAACTTTTTCTCCCCAACACAACTAATATAACTTACACAGAAAATATAATACACATTCTGATTTGAACAAGCATGTGTAAATTGTTTATATATCAAGATGTCGAATACTGGGGTCAAACATATAAAACACCATTAAATGAGAACCTTTTACTTGTTCCACAGAAGGAAAACGGATAAATATACACACAAAAGCTATTAAAGAAATGTCTTCCCATGTTAATTCACGTCGCAACAAGATAATTAATGTTCGTTTCCGTAGTATTCCATAGAAACGTATTCCTCGTCTGTATTTCCTGTTATATAATTTACAAACACACACAAAATAAAAATACAACCTTGTGTATATTGGAGATAAATACATATTAAGCTGGCTCTCGTCTAAAACAAAAACTTGAATTCGTGATATAAATTTGTAACCCAAACAGTGGATTCCAGAATCGCAAACAAACAAGCCCTGATTAAACCTATAGAACAAAGGTCACTACACTCTTACCTTTCGACACCTGTCTTTGGAGTTTGGATATCTTAGATTTTCCACATCATAAAATTCCTATCGACTGTAATGGAAAAAATAGTTCACTTATTTACAGAATTTTCTACTTTTTTGTATTCCGGAAGCATGCACTGAAATCTAATGAGCACCTCTATTTCGCATAAGCGCTGGTGTTCACAATATAGAAGAGAGGGGACACTAATTTATGCATTAATTGTTATGACGGAGAATATATCTACCTGAGGCAAGATAGGACCACGCCGACTACATAAGACAATTAAGCAAAATCAATCATATATGATTAAAATTCAACAAAATCTTAGCGAAACGCATAAAATATGATCGATTGTTTGCAAATTAGTCATTTAATCAATATTATTATCAGACAACAAAGTATTTTCTTTTTAAAAAGCTGGTATTCTTTATGCATTTGCATTGTTTTTTTGTTTTTTGTTTTTTTTTAACTTTTAATTATATTTTACCCCAAACCTCCAATGTACATGTATATCTCCGTCTTGCTTTCAAAACTTATTCAAATGTAGCTAAACATTAATTATCGCAAATTGACTAAATGAAATGATGAATCATTATTTCCAAAATCCGACCTTCTACCTTCTAGCTTAAAGAATGTAAATCTTTTTTAAAGTTGCGCATATATAAATATATTTTTTTGTAAATAAATGATCATAATAAAATTTACACTACTCAGCAAAATTTAAGGTGGTATGGGACATCTGTCGATATTAATGTGAATCAAAGTACATTATAATAAAAATACTTTCACCGGCTCAGAATTTTCAAACTTTACAATATTTAACTAAAAAATACGTTTAAAATTTTTTTGGAAAGGTAAAAAATTTTAAAATCCCCAGCAGGATTCGAACTCATGACTTACAGATTCGTGGTGAACCCGCTAACCCACTGTGCTACGCTGTTAGCTAAAAGCTTTGGGAAAGAAACTATTTATAAAATTACACTTGATTTTATTGTTTATTTCGATAAATAGTACGTCACAACATGGAAGTGTCCCATACGACCTTAAAGTACCGGTATTTTGTTCACCTGTACCTACGCAGCAATTAAAACACCTGAATGTAGGAAAATAATAACCTGTGGGTGCAACTTGTCAAAGTCAGATCTGTAATGATGAGATGTAGGTGGCTGAAATTATGTAAAAATAAATACAGGTTAACACTAGGGCAGAAGATAATTGTTGTCGTGTCAGAGTATGATTTTTTTTTCTTTCACGGTGACAAATAGTTTACTACAGCCTCCGACTTGAACCCAGAACGTTTTGATCGTTCTTTGCTGCTAAGTGCAATGGTTGTTCAGAAGTTACTTGAAATCATAAGAAGAAAACAATCAATTATTGAAATATACCAAAATGTTTTTATTTTTTAAGGTGTATATTTTTGACAAAATTTGTCAACTTGTCATTTGATGGAAATCAGTTTTCAGAAAATATTTAATTTACATTTAAATGTCCATCGGAACCTCTTAATGATTTTGTATGTATTTTTTTTAAGTGAATATATGAATTTGAACCCGGACGATAAATATTTGATTTAAGATATTTATTATATTAAAGGTGTTCGAATAGAGGCATTGGCGAAATTTTCACAAACCATGCAACTCTGCAACTCCACACAACACAAAAGTTGTCGAAATAGCGCGGTAGCGTGTTGTGCGAAGTGTGTAAGCGCGTCGGCTTGATGTAAAAAAAAAAAGTGGTTAATTGTAACGTGTACAGTTGTGTTAAAGGCCCTGTCACACCAAGTGGCGTTCCCACAGCGTGTTCACGGCGTTGTGAAATTCATGGAATCGCCGTAGGATCGCAAGAAAAATTCAGAAAAAATGTACAATTTTATTAGAAAATTTTACAAGTAAAGATGTCACGGCGTCCTGACGGCGACCAAGGCGTTCTTACTGAGCTCCCACGGCGTGTAACTGCGTTTCCATAGAGTTCTACTTGGCGATTGACTGCGCTCTCGCTGAGTATCCGCCGAGCGCTCATGACGTGCTAGGAGTTTTTACAGCGCGTCCACGGCGTGCTCTGCGCGCTGACTGCGTGCACAAGACGTTCTTTACTTCTTGGTAGGTAAATGTTAATTGGTACAATTTTACGCTAATAAACGCAGAAGAAACGTCAAGAGAGCTCGATGAACGCAGCAACAGCTCTTTGGGGTCGCTGTGTGAACGCAGCCAAACGAAAAACAGTTCGTTCAAACGCTGTGGATGCGTAGTGAGAGCGCGATAGAGACGCAGTGAGATCGCTAAAGACTCCGAGAGGTCTCCGTGCAAGCGCAATTGACTTATCACTGCGTCTACACTGTGATTAGCTGCGTTCCTTGAGCGCGCCAACGGAGCTGTTGGAGACCTTACGGCGCTGTCACGGCGACCTCACTCCGTTTCTACCGCGTGTTTATCAGAACGCAGAGCCACGGCGCGTACTTTGTGCATGTTCAAAGTGCGCACCGTCGCATGGCGTTCTATAATGTTCTAGGCGATCCCACCGCGACAAATGAAGATGCCGTTGCTTTGTTACGGCGCTGTAGGAGACTCTACTGCGTTTACCTTGGCGTTTTACATCATGACGCAGCGGGATCGCCACGAGGACGCAGCTCCGTTGTGACAGGGGTTTAAGGCCCTGTCACACCAAGCTGCATTCCCACAGCGTGTTCACGGCGTTGTGAAATTCATGAAATCGCCGTAGGATCGCAAGAAAAATTCAGAAAAAATGTATAATTTTATTTAAAATTTTTATAAGTGAAGATGTCACGGCGTCCTGACGGCGACCGAGGCGTTTTTACGGAGCTCCCACGGCGTGTAACTGCGTTTCAACAGAGTTCTAATTGGCGATTGACTACGCTCTCGCTGAGTATCCGCCGAGCGCTCATGACGTGCTAAGAGTTTTTACCGCGCGTCCACGGCGTGCTCCGCGCGCTGACTGCGTGCACAAGACGTTCTTTACTTCTTGGTAGGTAAATGTTAATTTGTACAATTTTATGGGAAACAAACAAGAATTTACAACTGGTAAATAAATGATAAAAATATTGTTTTGTTTTGATGAAATAAGGTACATTGTAATTAAAACGTAACTAATTTCTAAATAATTTGTGAAAGACAAAAATCTTAGTAGACAGGTCTACAAAAAAGAGCCGTTATTAGTTGTTAGAAAGCATGTGAAAACATTAGAACAAAATGGCATGAATTCCATCTACGTCATTTAACAGGTCCTGGAATATTCGCAAATGCTACTTTTTACATACTCATCCACATCAAGTTTGATAATACTACATCGCTTGCTATTGTACAACAGCAATTGTTTGAGTTTTCGTGGTCTGGCTGAGAGCGCACTAAGAATGCCGTGGGAGCGCGGTACAAACGCTAATAAACGCAGAAGAAACGTCAAGAGAGCTCGATGAACGCAGCAACAGCTCTTTGGGGTCGTTGTGTGAACGCAGCCAAATGAAAAACAACTCGTTCAAACGCTGTGGATGCGCAGTGAGAGCGCGATAGAGACGCAGTGAGATCGCTAAAGACTCCGAGAGGTCTCTGCTGTGCAAGCGCAATTGACTTATCACTGCGTCTACACTGCGATTAGCTGCGTTTCTTGAGCGCGCCAACGGAGCTCTCATGGCGCTGTTTGAGACCTTAGGGCACTGCACGGCGACCTCACTCCGTTTCTACGGCGTGTTTATCAGAACGCAGAGCCACGGCGCGTACTTTGTGCATGTTCAAAGTGCGCACCGTCGCATGGCGTTCTATAATGTTCTAGGCGATCCCACCGCGACAAATGAAGATGCCGTTGCGTTGTTACGGCGCTGTAGGAGACTCTACAACGTGTACCTTGGCGTTTTACATTATTAAGGACGCAGCGGGATCGCCATGAGGACGCAGCTCCAGTGTGACAGTGGTTTTATAAAGCAATGATGCGTTTGTGTTACGTTCTGTTAGTGTGACAGTGTGTTGTATTTATATTAGGGAAGGTTTTACTTTTAATTATTGAGGTGATGGTGCTTTGATTGCTTGTGTGTGCGCGACAGCGTGTTGTATACTTAAATTGTAAAGACTTTACGTTGTTGTAGCGAATGTGCTTTATTAACGTTGTTTTAAGGCGTCAGTGGATAGCGCTATAAAGGCTTTGCTTTGTGACACTATAACTTTTTTTTCCAAAGGGTTGATAACCTCTTGCAAATGGCCCTATCCGGGCACCACTTATAAATGTATATATTGTTATTCCCGATTTGTTTGCAAAGGTGAATGCTTTTGGCAAATTTGATAAAATAAAATATATAATTTATATAATATATAATCATACCATTGACTTAAATGTATAAAATCATCTAAATAAACATGTGCAGAGTCTCCAACAGTTGAGGTGGGGTGAGAACATTGATCTGGCCCTGAATCGTACCAGATTTATGTGATGCTTGAAATTTTACGACTCCGTGCGACAATTATTTTTTTTTTTTTTTTACATTTCCTGACTACAACAAAATGCATGAATTAAATCATTTTTGTATGGATCAGCCCCTTTCATTAAAGATCAGTTCTCAGAGATGTTAAAACCATCAATCATGTCACGTGTAGAACATCATTTATAGTAGATTTAAAACTTCAATTTGGTCTTCGTTGCTTCTACATTTCCGTCCGCCCGTTTGTCAACATTAGATTGGCATTGCTTCGGGAATGTGTCGATGCTTATTGTGAAGAACACTTCGGTTGATAATGTATAGATATAATTGATAATGTATAAAGGCAGAGGGAACCCGGATGCTTCCAAAACCTAAGGAAGGTGCCTCATACCATACACCGTGACTTGTAGCTTTTGTATTTACCAAAATACTTCTAATAACGAATTGACACCAACAACAAACAAAAAAAAAAAATAATAATAACAGTTCTAACGAAAATTGAAGCGTTGAATAGGGAATTCAAACCAATACTGTAACCTTGAAGTTCTTGTATAGTTTTATATATGTATGAACAATGTATATACCTCACCCCATCCCCTCCCTTAACTTATTCCTAATAGAAAATACGAATAGTTAAATCCAATAAGTAAAGTCATACAAATATGAAGATCATTTCACTGCACTTACTCACTCTGTGCTACTTCAGTAGGCGTGCTAGACTGAACTATATAATTGATTTAAACAAATGGAAGTAGAAAAGTAAAAAGTTTGAGAATATGATTTTGACCTGCTTACAGAATTGCGCAGTTGTTCGATCATTGGCATTTCACTGGTTTGGATTGAACAATACATTTATGTGCGTAACATAAAGCCTTTGTGAAAACGTACATTAATAATTAATCAAAATGTAAAGAGCGATTTATTCAGGTTAAATTAAATATGAAAACTTACTTTTCGAAAGAAAATAAAAGCAAACAGATAAAGGAGTGTTTAAACTGCTATTTTATAGAATAAAATTATAATATCAACTTTTCTTATAGTTTGCGAAGAATTTAGGAAAAAAAGACAAGAAGCCATAGTTTGGCTGCTATAAGTTGTTAGAAATTGTTAGGATAATATAGTGCATACTTGATGTCAGTATACGATTTAACGGCAGTATAACAGCTAAGCCTGACTTTCAAATGATACAAATGCACAGTCATGAACATCACGAAATGTTTCCAAAATGAAACAAATAAAACCTCAAGTTATTATATTAGTGTCAATGCGATTCGCTAAGAAGCACAACTGCCGCCGTCGTCCTGCCCCTATTTTTCTGTCCTGTGTGTGTGTGTGTGTGTGTGTGTGTGTGTGTGTGTGTGTATTTATTTATCCAATTAATCCTTTTTCTTGGTACTGGGGATGAATAAACACAAAGAATAAATCCAATGCTCAAACAACTTTTTTATTATATTAGTGCCAATGCGATTCGATAAGAAGCACACAAAGTTGTTTGAGCATTGGACTTATTCTTTGTGTTTTTATATATATAAAACACTAATCTGTCCATTATTCTACAATCTACAATGTAATCTTTCCATTATTATACTGATTATGCTTTTTAATAAGAGCAGTAACTCACTGATGGTGTTGTAATATTTTTTTTCAGATAAATATAATATCATCTTCGCTATCTAAGGGTTCGATTCGTTACTCTGAGTATCATTATTCGGACCCTTTGCTAGAGAAGATAGATTTTATTAATACCTTGCTTTTATCAGTTTATTTGTCGTAACCGGCCACCGTACCTATATGTAGACCTAAATACTGACCTAGAAAAATACTTCTAACGGACCTAAGCACAAATACCTTGGGGCATGGCGGACGGTGAGCGGCGGACCTACGCCTACATCGTTGTTGGCTGCGGGGGTGTGGGTAGTGCTGCCCTCTACTGGCTGGCAAAGAGAGCAGGGAAAGGTAAGCAACACCGGTAATTTACATAAAATCAAATTACGTACCTGCAGAATTATAAACCATAGCAAGTTCACAAGAAAGGATTTAATGTTCAGGTTTGGCATTCGAGAGATAAAAGCAACATTATTAAGCTTCATACCGTTTTTAGATAAGGATGCAAGCACGTGTCTTACGAATTTCTACATGTTTACAATTACAAACAAGTATAAACTGTCCGTAATGCAAATGCATGTAAAATGACGTTTGGTTTACAAAAGATACTATGAAAAGAAGTTGAAAAATTACAGTTTCCTGTATGCACGTGACGCAAGCTTTAAGAATTCGTTTAAAGTAAGTACATGTAACTAATGCGTAACACGTATATAATATGGTATCTGCAGAAGAAACACTAAAACACATTGAATTACTTTAAGCATGTATATTTTTCCACTGTTCTAGATGTGTTGGGATTGGAGCAGTTTAAAGTAGGTCATGATAATGGGGGATCACAGGATCATTCCAGGATCATGTAATAGTAATGTTTACTTATATTCTTCCTACAAATACTTCAATATCAATAAGTCCTAATTTGTATAATTTGTATATTGATACAATATATCAATTCTCTCAAAATTCCTTATAGCAAAACTTTATTCGTTTTCTTCTGAGAATGCAATTTTTTTTTTAAAGTCGGAACTGTTAAAAAAGAGAACAAAAGAAAATAGTAATTTTTAATGTATGACATTGTTGTTTTGACCCAATTTCAGAACTCCTGGTAACATGCTATTTAGACTAGAGTATATTTTACCTGTGGCTTTGCTGATAAAAGGGCAATAACTGTCTTCTACTTTCAGACGCCTGGCCTACCATGATGATATGTATACCAAGCTGACTCCAGACACATATAAAGCGTACGTATCATTCTATAAAATGATACTTAACTATAAAATAGTCTGTTGTAGTCAAGTTAAAATTGATAAATTCTAAACTTTTACTGTAACACATGAATATTAATATAATTAATTAATATTTGTGAAATTAGATTTTTCCCTATCAGGGTCTCTCAGTAGCTTTCCCTTATAGTATCAAAGTCTACCTCGAAGTAACATGAATATGTAATTGATATGTACTAGCTTGTAATTGATGTGTTATCTATGCATTTTCTCAATCTCATGGAATGATCCTCTTCACGCGAAATATGATATCATTTATTTCCCATTTATTTCAATTTCTAAACAATGAAAAGGTAACTAAAAGTAAAATTACCATCCATTATCTCGGTCGGATGTACAAATATGTTTTTGATATGTATTTTACGAACCTTATGGATATTTAACTGTTAAAACATTGGAGAGCTGACAGAAAACACCCACTAGAATCGTAGGGTTTTAAATGAAATAGAATTGAAAAATGTCTTATATTGAAATATTTTTCATAGCAGTGATATTATGAACAGGGCCACTGTCCATGTCTACTAGATAGCTATATAGAGTGTATGATGATAATTTGTGTGATTTGTTTATACATATCTGGACATTACTCTTGTTTGTTTACAGTTGGGAGGAAGTAGAGAAAGAAGCAGGTGTACAGCTGGTGTATAAAACAGGGGGAGTTAACTGGGCCAAGAAGGCTGAGATGGGACACCTGATCGACAAATACGCCGTGGCAATGGATGCCAACAACATCCGGTATAAAGCCTCCTTAAATAATCATTAAAAACTAACTAAAAATCAAAGCTTTGAAGTACAAATTAGCAGATTACAGAGATTATCTCCATTGAATGTCTAGTTTATCTTTTTCAATGGAACGTGACTTTGCAAATCAACCACTAAAATAAAGCAGTACAAAAAGAGAAAAAAAGGACCACATAAGCGACTCGGTCATTCGGAAAAAAGTCTCTTTTAAAATTGCATTAACTTAAAAAGTAATTTACTTTGTCATTCTATTAATCAAGGTATAATAACAAGTAGATCACAGAAAAGAAAAAATCAATACTATGTAGTGGGGAAAATGTTTATGACATACACATTTTCTATAGTTTTTATTAAAATTTTCCATGACCTGTGCGCTATTGGAAAACAAAATTTAATGACAAATGACAATGACAAATTATAGATGTTCCTTTACAAGCCTTTAATATTGATACAACTTATGATAACTTTTTCATCTTTTGGAACATACACATTTTTGATATTTCAAGCTATCAGAGGCTGACAGGCTCAGAACTTCACGCCAAATTCCCGCAATTCGAGACTTCCGACGAGTACACAGCTATCTACGAGCCAATGGCGGGTCTCGTTGACGCTGCGATGGGTAACGCAGTGCACGTTCAACTCGCACGTGCGCACGGCGCCACTGTCATTGAAAACTGTCCTGTTCAGAGAATTGAGAGAATGTCAGATGGATGGATAAAAGTGATTATATACAACCACTAAATGATACTCATTTTTAAAAAAAAAACCATTCAAATGATTCTGCATGAGTTTAAAATATCAAAACCTATATATCTCTGCAGCAAAATAGCCATAAGTACATTTGAATTGCACGAATATCTTGTTTATACTTGCAGGTTTATACTCCAAAGGGCATGTTTGTGTGCCGGAAGTTGATTGTGTCGGCAGGTGCGTGGATAAATCACGTGCTAGGTTCTATTGGGCTCCATATACCTGTATACGTCACACAGGAACAGGTCACCTACTTCGCCACGCCTCACGTCAAGGAGTTCACAAAAGACAAGTAATCAAAAATCATAAAAAAATCAATTCAATATCAAAAATTCATTCGATTACATTTAATATATACACGCGTAATTAATAAAAATGCTTTCTATTTCATTTTGTAAATTTTCAGTTATCCTATTTGGATTTACCATTCTGAGAAGTATGACTTCTACGGACTTCCAATTCATGGCAACTCCGGAAGTAAGATTGGCATTGACGCTGGCGGCCCTGTGGTCACAGCTGATAGTCGGAACTTCAACCCAGATCCGGTCCGCGAACAGGCGTGTATTGACCACCTGAAGAAGACAATTCCACGGGTAAAACTATCCCAGAGATGTAACGTTGAATTACATGGCAATTTGTTATGCGTTAAACTATCAAACATGAAAAAGATAAGAAACAACTTTTCTTATCAAAAGTTTGAAATTGTAATAGTTCAAAATATACATGCAGCTCTTTTGAACATCGATATTGTCATTGACTTCGAAATACGTATTAGCCAGCAGAATAGCAGAATGAAGTCAGCCAGTAAGTCGTAGATTACAACATGTAGCGCGTTAGCGCTGTATTGCCCTTAAATTGGAAATAAAATCGAAATGATTATCCTTTCTGATACAAATATCGATTCTGCTAGTCATGTATTCTTCACTTAAGCTTTATTGATTTCAGTTTTTTATTTTTTAATTGTTGTGCCAAAAACTCAAGAGAACATCAAAAGATAAAGATCCTGACTATATAATATTTATTTCTTTTTCAGTCACTAGGTCCTTTGATGTACACTAAGACCTGTTTATACACAATGCCACCAGACCGCCATTTTATTGTAGACACTTGTGGAAAAAGAGTCAAAGGTTACGACGACGTCATTTTGTGCTGTGGAGCTGGCCACTGTTATAAGTAAGTTTTATTATTTCTAGATTATAGTTTACATGTACATTGACGTGATCAGATCTAGGCATGCTAATGGCTCGTTTTTTATTAAGAGAGTTGCCAGCAAAGATTCTAAAATCCGGGCAAAATATCAAGGATAGTTAATGCTTCACTTGATAGTTTGATTGATGAAAAGACCAGAGAGAGAGAGAGAGAGAGAGAGAGAGAGAGAGAGAGA
This sequence comes from Magallana hongkongensis, assembly GCA_016163765.1. Classification (NCBI taxonomy): domain Eukaryota; kingdom Metazoa; phylum Mollusca; class Bivalvia; order Ostreida; family Ostreidae; genus Magallana; species Magallana hongkongensis. The sequence goes on from WFKH01011925.1 coordinate 86,011,118, forward strand.
GAGAGAGAGAGAGGGGACGTATAATTACACTTTTACTCTTGAATCTTTGTCAGGTTTGCCAGCCTTCTGGGTAGGATACTGAGCGAGATGGCCATTGATGGGGAAACCCGCTACGACATTTCTAAATTTAACATCGACAGACCAGCGTTAACGGAACCTGGTTGGAAACCCCAGCTATTCATGGGGACAGGCGGGAAAGTACCAACCAAAAATTCAAAGCTCTGAAGAATAGAAAATTTCATACAATGAAGTTTCCTTTCAAAAAAATTATCACAAATTTGAAAACTGTTGGGTGTAGAAATAGTAAATCGATTTCTAAAAGTCGCTTGGTAGCCATTAATTTTTATAGATAATAAAACCAATGTGTGTTTTAACATGTTTCTGGTTTTTTTAATGAGCATCCAAAATGCATGTAGTTTAAACTTGTTAGGTAACAATAAAACATTCACATCTATTTTTCTTTAAAGAATCTTGTTTCTGCCAGTATCAGTTGAATATGTACTATTGCCCAATGTCACAGATGGAGCACATATATAGCACCGAAATAGCCCGTTGCTCTTGTTTACCTGTTGAGTTGCCATTCATCATTCCGTGATTAACTAACTCGCCTCCTCAGAACCCGTGATTGACAGGGTACAGATGCAGGGAAAGAAGATGAATTGGTTAAAATTCCACACAATCACTCGGCGTTTAGCGTCGGATGGCGGCCATTAAAGCTGAGGGAGAAGACGAGTTTTTATCGTTTGTCTTGTATTTGATGGATATAACACCTCTTGGTTGATTTATCACCCGGTTTCAATTACTCTATAGTGGTTGAATTTATGTTTTAAAAGCTCAAACATAAAACATCAATTATTGCACGTTACGTAAGATAGCATAATCGTTGTTCTTTTTTTTTTTTTTTTTTTTTGAGTCCATTTCAAATGAGTTTTGTACTCCTTTAAGCAACTATTATTTATAGGAGTTAAACATTTAATCCTAGTTTCCTTAATCCATGCATATCGGAAATCGGAGAACATTAATATCGGGGGGGGGGGGGGGGGGGCGATAAAAAAAAAAAAAAGTCTTTGTTTTATGTTATTAACCTCAAATTAATGTAATAGAGAATTGGTCCATGGCTCGCCGCCCTAGAACAACAACCCCTGAAATAGTCGGCATACCTCTTTACTCTCGGATGATAGTTCCTGTCGATTGGAATCAGAAATAGCCCGGGTCGCGATGAAACAAACATGTTTCTAATTGAGCATTCACGGTAATTAACAAATGTCTCAGTTTACCTCACAGTGCCCGCCAGAAAGTTCCCCTTGAAATAAATATATTTGAATAGACTCTTTGAACTTCTGGATAGATAGGAACCACTCAGATTTCACAAGGGAACAGAGAGCATGTAACATGCACCTCATAATCGTGGCCAACGGTAAACATGTTGGGATCGCTTTTACGCTGATGAGTCAATTAAAACGATGGATAAGAGAATGATACAGAGTTTACAGACAATGGAAGGCTTGTTCATTGTGAAACATTGCGCTTTCTTGTGTGCCAATCAATCCAAGGGGGATTTTTCTTGGATTTGTCTTTAAATACTGTTTTATATATGAAGTGATTTTCTCAGGGATTTGAGTTTTAAATTATGAAGCCAATATCTCGACAGCCAGCGTTAAATGTGATAAAAGAAGGTGTGTCTGAAAATGCAGACTCTGTAACAGACTCAGAGGACCTGAAATTAGTCCCCCCGGGGTCACCTTCCGATCTCGTGCGACTTCGCGCCACAGCGTCGAGACTACGTCTTCAGACAAAGAGACAAAGCTATATAAACTGGAAAACTAATCATTATGATAACTTCTTCAAACAAAGGAATCGGAAGGCTGTATTGTGTGACAGTTCTTTAACTAACTGGTCGGAGGAGATTCGAACCAAACGACCAGTGAAGAAATCGACCGCTGGACAAGTGATTTGTGACGGAAAATCTCTTTCAATAGACGAAGCATTGAATTGGATTCGAAATGAACTGGTACGTTTAGGAGTTTTTGTAGATGTTTTTGAAATGAAAATTAAATTTGGTTTTTTTTCTTTGATCTGAGAACCAGTGGAAAATTTTCCTTTCTCTTAATTCAAATAACGTTAAATCGAAAGAGATGTACTTTATAAGTAAGTCTTACATGATTTAAAACTTTTCAGTTTTTGATTTTGACTTAAATAGCAAAGGAAAATTTCACTATGTATGAATAGTTTTATTTTTTTTTTATTTTCTAAACAAAACACATTTTCAGCGAATACTTGAGTATCAGCAAATGTTAACTGTACACAAATGCATTTAATAACGTACGTTTCAATGGATTCAATGAATTACCTTTCCTTGTCTATTGCTTTTTTATGAACGCCCAAGAAATATACTGCAGGTAATCAGGTGTACAATCAGTTAAAAATGTGATAAGCAAATCATATAAGTTCTATGATAAATATCATATGACCAATTCCACTGATGCGCGCTTTGCTAATACAGGATGTTAACCCCACTCAAAGTTTGATAAAAATGCTAGATTGCTCACGATAATGAAGAATATGAATCATGAAGCCATTTAGTGGGTAGTTTTCACAAGCACCTGCAGGCATTCCAAGAATGCAGAGATCGACGCGTTCAGTCATTCATATTCGCAGGACAAACATGTACTTTACTTCAACTTCATTATTAAAATTAAAGGTGGAGAACTAACGTATTCATAACTTCCAAGAAACTGATTAACTCTTCGTGACTTTTTTCCGAAGCTAGGAATTCTTAGAAGGTTATCTTATATTATAATGATTCTTAATACATTCAATTTTATATTAAATATTTCAATACCATAAAATGTCTGTTCGATATACAGGAACACTTTTTCGACTGACCCGTAATGTTTATTGTAAATTAGAAAAACTAGCAATTTATATAGAAAATATAAATCGCTAGTTTTTCTAATTTTACTTTTAAAAATAGAGGTTTATGTAGAGTATACATTGTACAATCAATTGAAAGACAATAAGAATTTTTTGGACGTTTCAAACATAATCTTAGAATCAAAATCGTGCACGTAGATCTTGTTTGCATTCGATTGAAATGTTTGGAATGAGAAAATTGATATAAATAGCTGCGACAATTGCAAAAGTCATAAATCGAAATCATTATTATTTCAATGGTTCTTAATATTTGATGATTGGCATTTTAAATTTATATCAACGTCTCTCATTATTGTATCTTTTTTTTCTAAAAGCAGAAACAGCTCGATACACAATGGCTATAGTTAACTCTTACTGCAAGATGAAATGTTATCTTTGCAAATGAAACAATTTGTTCAGAAATTCATTCATATCAACAACGGCACACAACAAATAAAAAAAGACACGGGAGTTGAAAACTGAACTGAAAACCAACGTACAGAGGACATAGACGCATAAAAATAAAACCATTAAACATACAGATTTGGTACACGTAGTCTGCACATGCATTTGGTCACGATTTGGTGGTGCTCATTGGAATTAAAAACGCGATTTTCGATATTTTCAATCATGTTTTTAGAATATTAAGTCAAATTCAACGTACTAGAAAGTCAAATTCAACGTACTTGACACATATAGTTAATTTTGAAATAATTTCAAATATACTTTAATATTTACATTTTCCAGTGTCTTTGTCTGTGATAACACTACGAATCGATTTTGTAATGTATAGTCCAATACATTTTATCAATGACTATTTTAATATTTAATCGTACAATTGCTGAAAATTATATAAATATAAGTAACAAGGAATCATTCTTTGAATATTATGATGTGATCAAATACGGTCGGGCGTGATCAAATCTATCATTTATTGGATTTGATCACCCCGACCGTATTTGATCACCTCATTATACTCAAAGAATGATTACTTATTCCTTAAATGTGTTTTGCCTCTTAAAACAATTCAATATCACATTTAGAGTTTGAAAATTACTGAAAAAATGATCAAATCGTCTAAAACACCTACTAGTATCTGTATGCAATAGCTCTTACCAAGAAAAGGGAAAATTTTCTATTAAAATATTGGAGTAATTATTTTTTCTTCCTTGATTATATATTCTTTTATAAAACTTTTTATCAGTCCAAATGTCATACTGCAGTGAATAGAAACAGACCGATACTGTTAGCATAAAGTTGTTTAAAGTTTATTCGCAATCGTAAAGCCACGTAAATGTGGGGATTACGAGGGTTGTTCGATATGTAACTTTGTGTATTGTACGATATCTCAAAAGCATTCTACTCAAAGTGAAATGAACATTACATCCCTTCAAAGTATTCCCCGCGGTTTGAAATACATAATTTCAATCTCTGAATCCAATTTTGAAATGCGTCACGGTACGCTGATTTAGGTAGACCTCTGAGGCACTGACTGATGGCTGAGCCAAGGGCTTGTCTGGGCTTGTAACGACGACCAGATAGGAGCTTTTGAAGTTTTGGAAAAGGGAAAAGAGTTGCATGTAGCTAGATCTGGAGAGTATGGTGGGTATGGCAAAACGGTAACCTTCTCCGACTTCAACAATTGCTTCGCAAGCTTTAATGTATGTGATGGAGCATTGTCATGAAGTAGACGAACATGCCTAAATCCTAAAACAGGGCGTCGTTTATGATACATGTATTATTCCTTGAGCTTTTTAGTATAACATCTCGGTAATACCGACCTGTAACACTTTGGCCCTTCGGCACCGGAATTTGTACAGCTATACCATCAGCCTGGTTCGAAATAGTGAACCAATGTTTCGTCACCAGTAACAATATTCGCAAATTATCTTTGATTGAACTTGGGAAACATTTTTAGCAATTGCTTAGCGGTTTGTACTCGTACCCGTTTCTGGTCATCTGTCAATATATGCGGTATTCATCTGGCAGAAATCTTTCGTACTTTCTAAATATGCTTCAAAATGAAATGCACCCGCAATAGGAATACGCCAACAGCATTGGCAGTATCACGAATCGTGTATCTGCCATCACTTTCAATTATTTCCCTGACTTTTGAGACATTTGCCTCACCTGTGACAGTCACAGGTCGGCCAGATTTTGCTGCATCTTTGACGGACTCTGTGCCAGTCAGAAATTTCTTTCTCCACATTCGAACTGTCTCATAAGATACCTTATCAGACCCATTTTTTATCTGGGGTTTTTTGAATTAAAATATTTACATTCAGAGTATATATCCCTTTATGTTTGCATCGGAAATATCAATTTCCTGTGAATACACTTAGCCTTTTCACGGTGCATGAGCACAAATATGAAGGTCATCACGCGTTTTGAATATATTCATTATTGTAAGATTCAATAAAACGTTCAAACTTACATAACCAATTTGATATGTACTTATGAAAAATAATCGTTAAATCATATCTATTCGTTAATAAAAAATATTTTTTTACGACAAAGTTCCTGGGACTATATTTTTAGTCGCGGAAGCGAACTAAATAACATGTTAATATGGCTGTTCCATGTATGTTTCATATCCCTGACAAAGAGCGTATATACTCTTAATGGCTTTAAAGCGACGTACACAAATACTTCATACAGATAAACATCAACATGAATATAAATATAAGCATTGAATGCTTATATTTATATAAGGCTGTGCAGACAAATAATCATACCGCGCTAACGCGCGGTATTCAATTTGTCTGCACAGCCTTAGTGTAATAGGACCGACGACATCCAAAAATAAGCATTCAATGCTTAATTTAAAAAAAATATGAAACATTTGGTCTAAAATAGTAATATTTATTAACAGTTATGATAGTCTCAGAAATTATTAACTTTTTATATTACACAAATGTTGATTGGGGTTGATGGAAACATAAATTATGTGAGCCTCCGGGGAACAAAATACTTCCGGATGCGATATTAATTAAGACTGAGTGTACAGACTGCTTTAATTTTGAAACAGTTCGTTAATATTAGACATAATATTATTAATGCTGTCTAAAATCCGGCCAAATGTTGTAGATAGAAACATATACATGTAGGTCCGTGATGTGTTCCACATAAACTGTGAGTGAATGTTGATTATTTAGCGACCATAAATGACAGTGACAGTTGCAGTAATATAAAAAAATTTTAACATTTATTTCACCAGCTTCTGATGAGACAGATGGACCAGGCCCTGGCTAGGCAGCTCCTGTCCCTGAGGCACGAGATCCAGGACATCCGGCTACGGTGGAGCTGTGAAGATCACAAAACTCTGGTAGAGGACATTCGGATTGAACTTGAAGAGTTACAGTACCTAGGGGAGATAACTGACGTTCCCGTTCACCTGCTAGAGTTCCATAATCCCCTCAAACACTGGGGTGTGACAAAACTCAATATCCACAACAAACGATTCTCCACTTGTTGATTATTGTTATGCGAGTCTATAATTCAAAATAAACCCGGAAGTATTTGTTATTAATAATTGTATGACTTTTCATAATGCCTAGCAGTCTTCTTTTTCAAATGATAAATCTTTACATTTTGGTACACGTATTGAATCATAAACACAATTTATCACTGAATCAAATATCTACATAATTATCATAAGTTGATGTGTACTAAGTGCGTTGGTATTGATGCTTGTAAAAGACTATGGTATACTATAAGTACTTTTATTTGAGGCAAAACAGCCAAAATGAATGGATATTTGACGCTAAATAGCGAATTTACTACGTCATAAATACAAATTGCAACAGATTTCTAAAAGGTGGTCTGTTTCAGAAAACTGATTGGTGAGAGCTGAAGATAGGAACGTTCCTAAACAAAACATTTCCTTATCAAATCCACAGTTGAGAATACGTGGGTTTTATCAATGGGCACCACAGCATTATTATACAAAATAGTCGTGACCTTAAGGAATAGATATTCTTCAGATTTCCTGTTTTAATAGTACATATGCACTGCTACAGTATGTTGCCAGAAAGAAGTTGGGACCACAAGTGGCAGGTACTAATGGAATTGTTAATATGTTGTTCTGCATTTATTAAACAGGAATCAACATAAACATTCTTGGTGAGCTAACTGGATTTCCATTCCAAGCACAATACAATTTTGAACTCAAGTTAATTATGAAAATGAGGTTGGAAATTCCAATTCATTATGCAAAAATTAGAGTATACATGGTATACATAGTACGTGGATTAACACGTGTCTATATATGGGATTTTAGTTTTAACGAATTTTACAATGAATAGAACGAAAGCCCATTGAGCTCATTTTCGTCAGTAAAAATAAAATAAATTTATCGCGAGTAAACACGAAACTTTCACAATATAACGCGAAACTTTCGCAAATAAACACGTTACTTTCGCAAATAAACGCTCAACTTTCGCGAATAAACGCGAAAGTTAATATGAATATTGTTATTTCAAACAAGAGCAATGAGTGAAAACGAACACATTTATTTTTGAAGAAATTAGAAGTAATATATTCCATTTTATGTTGATTTATAATATAAATTGAAGCATAAGAAATCCTCAAAACCTTGATTCTGATTTTCAAACGACATACAGTGTACATTTCCTATATAGGATAAATTTATAGGACGAAATTACGTTCTCTAAATTTGAACAATAGCTAGAAAAAATTGTGTAGGATGAAACTTTTTCATATTCTCAATTTGTCTTATTTCTCTGAAAAAAAAATGTTAAGCTAGACGTTAATTTATGTTGCGGTGATATCACATATGTACGTTTTGAACAATTATATACTTTTTGTGACTGTGCTAATTTTAGTACCTCATTTACTACATGTATAATACAGCGCTCATGAGAAGCGCGATGCAATAGGTGAATTTTCTTTTAGATCACCCTTGTATAGTTTGATATCTTGTGAATTAATATATAAATTTATTCCTATATATGCACTACATCTACATATTTTAATAAAGATAAATTAGTATACCATTTTATTTCATAGATTAACAGAATTTAGATATCATTACTGTGGAATATATATATGCTTAAAAATATAACTAGTTTAACTTCCTATCTATTATCTACTGTTATAGGTGTCGCCAGTTGGTTTTGCGGCTCCTAAAAATAACTCTCAGTAACTATACAAGGTTTTTATTCAGGTGTTAATTGACAAATAGATTTCCAACTTTTCCATAGACTTCAAATAACAGGTACAGTAAGGGATCTGAAATCTGAATGAAATGATAAATACCCAGATAACAATATTTTACTCATACTTGCATTTTACTGCACATTATTTTATTCAATACATTTTCCTGTATTTACACTTATATTTGCACATTTTGCTGTACATAACTTCACTACTTCACTACATATACTTTACTTTAAACAATCATTAGACTCGTACACGTACTTCACTTTCATATACTTGTGAACTATATAAATACATTTATTTTACGGCAATAACTTCGCGCCTTACTCTATAAATACATACAACACTTGTTTACATTGCAACAATACACATACTTTATATTAAATAGTTTTCATATGAGCAAATACTCATTATCACACTTTACTTCTGAATTACTCACGGAAAATATAAAACAGAGTTATCTGGCCATTTAAGGAATAAATACGGCGTTAAATAGTTACACTCTGGTCACTAATACTTATGTTACATGTAGAAATTCTTTATATGAAATGAGGGAGCTGGTTAGAAAAGTTCGCTCTCTCCAATTGCTACGCCCTGACTGAATTCCTAAATGCACGGGATTAGAACCCGCCCAGTAAAACAGGCCGAGTGAACTTTAAACTATGGAAAGCAACTCTGACAATAAATTAGTAACATTGTAAACGTAAAACAAAATATATGGAAAGTAAGTATGGACGTAAATTGTGACAATAGGAAAGAGCTTTCAGAAAAAAAATCATACTAGGATATCGAACTGATTTTGATTGAAAAAGCGCTAATGTAACCCGTATCGTGTACAAAGTGCAAAAGTTTCGCGATAGGCGAAAGTTACGCGTTGTATGGGAAAGGTACGCGGTTTTTTTGCGAAAGTTTCCCGTTTATTTGCGAAAGTTTCGTGTTTATTCGCAATAAATTTTATTTATTTTTTTACGTACGAAAATGAGCTCAATGGGCTTTCGTAGAATAATAAATGATGAAATTGTTTATTTTAAAGTGCTTTTGCAGTGCAAATACTTACCTTGACGAAATATTTTGCGATCATTAGTAATTATAAACCGGTACTCAAATAGATGCATTTAATGGGATGTACATGTAATTTAAACACACGAGATCAAATTATCAGTTGTTTATTTAATAAATACGCAGCTTGCGTTAACACAAATTATAAAACATCGAAACTCTCAATGAACTTAATAAATCAATCGCTTGTCGGATTTCAAAATTACAGCTTCGATCAGGTTTTTATGACCCTCAATGCCGTGCTTATCTTGTTTTTTTTTTAAACTTTGATAGAGATATTAATTTAGCAACCAGTTTGATGTATAAAAATGTTATAGGGGATTCCGGCATTAAGGTCAGACGACACGTTCCTCAAAAAATGATAATTATTTTTCAAATTTTCAACGGCCTGATAATATACCAAATAAAAATATTATTATTTATTATTATTTTTAAAATGATTAAAATTTTAAAAATATATATGTATATGCCAAAAAAATTTATATCAGCGATTCAAGTACATTTTCAATAATATTATATAGGAAATTGCATATTCTAGTATCATGCACAAATGCCTGGTAAGGTACCTTAATTTTTTGCAAGAAAGCTTGTCAAAGTAGTAGTAAATCAATAACAAATTCATAGAAAAAGTTATCTAAAATCGAGGAACGTGTCGTCTGACCTTAAGTGGTAGAGATAAATGGTACAGATAAATTGCAATTTGAGGACTGCCCCATGCCAAAGTAACCTCTCACACGTAGGTCTAAAATATTCAAGAATATTTCCTTAACATGCATAAGTTATTTCAACACACCTTTTTAAGAAAGAAGATTTGTTTTTAAATAATAAACATTTCCAAATTGAGACTGCATAATTGTTTTTGAATTATATAAAAGAGTGATTTTTTTATTGAATTTATTTGAAAAGGCATTTGAAATATTTTGATGTCCTTTAGATTATTCTTCATACCATTCGATAATGATCCTACTTCAAATGGAACTTAGGCAAAATACTACACCATATGGAACTTGTGCATGTAATTGTACGTATACGTGACTAGGAGTTCATACATTTATGTATTTGCGTTTTCCCGATCAAAACAAGTTCACTCAGTACCAAATAGTATGAATTCCTTCGTTTTAAACACTCTCAGAAGGCGGAAATCAATGTCTGAAGGTAAGGTGTCTTATATTATTAGATATTTCAACCATAATATACATATTTAGGTGTTCGACAATGATATTTTATGTATACAATATACTGTTCCTTCTGAACATGCATAAGACGAGATATTTTGTCTATTTATTTGTACAAAATTATCTTGGCATAGCAGAGATCGCACCTTTTATATATGGAAGTATCGTGCACCGGTTAAAATTAGTAACACTGACCAAAATAGCATGTTTATTTTTACAGAAATTTCTTTGACATAACATCGACCAAAATAGTATGTTTATTTTTACAGAAATTTCTTAGAAAAAGCCAAAAAAGCCCCAAAACCCCCCCAAACTAGTTTTTTTTTTAAACTTTATGTTTGGTGACAGCATTTTGTTCATTTTACATTGCAATTCATTTTGTTTGAAAGGTATCGCCCGTCGATGCAATGATACAAGTTTATCTTTAAAAGCTAATGCAGTTGTATGTAAATTTCAGAATGTATATTTAGTATTCAGCATTGTTTTTATTTAAAATTTTAATTAAGTTTTAAAATCTAAATACATTATAACAGAACACAGTGATACAATTTGAAAGAAAAACCAAAGCAAAATAGAAGCTGTTTCTGGACAACTTTTCTTCTAGGATCAGTTATCAGTTGAACAGAGAATTCGGGTATTTGAACATCTAAGGTTTGCGCTAAATCAGACGTCTATGACAAATAAAAAAACGTAGATTAACGTAAAAATATCTAAGTTTATGTGATAAAAATATGAATGTAACCGATGACTGTTTACCTGTTATTTACGATGTTTTAACTTTCAGCGGTAGGAAAATAAGGTAATAAAATTAGAACAGAATATGACTACATTACACATGTACCTCGTTACGGAATTCCTATTTTGATATTATTATGACGTAAAACCAATTGATGAGAAAAATAAAAAATTTCTGTTTTCTACAGATGCATTTGAAACGTAAAGTTATGTACCATATTGTACTAAAAAAGAAGAAAGATAAGTAAAGAGACCATTTAAACTATACAAAACTATAAGTAAAAATATTGAGAAATTACATTGTAAATTATACATATTAGAAAAGACTCTGAGTTTAAGCCCATAACCGATCCAGAACTAGTAACGGGGAGTCAACCCTTAAAAATACATATATAAAGTGACTGTCTTATTTCTTTCTTTTTTCGTATTGAGATTTTTAAAGAAAAATTACCTAACGAACATTTTGGAAGCCTCATATGTAAAATTACTTGCAATAGGTTGTTCATTTGGATTAATAAAACTCGAAAACATTTCGTATGATAGGGTGATCAATTATTTGTTTTCAGAAAATGACACCTAACCTTTTCATTTGTTTTCAGAATATTAACCCTTCTTAAAAGGGGGATTTTAACCACAAAAACATTTACGTCTTTTTTATTTGTCTTTTTGCGCTTTAAATTCATTGACCTTATCTTATGAATGAGATTCTAGAATATACATTTCGACAAAATGATTCAAGGTTATTAAACCCATGTCATATTTTTAAAATAACTTTGTAGTGGATAAACACGTTTATTTCGGTAAGATATGTAATATGTAATGTAATCATTTACTTTACGTAAATCGTTTTCATCTTATTTGTATAGTTTACGAGCAATTTAAATATGCATGCAGTGTAGCAACGCACGTTGATAAAAATTACGTACTTTGAACATTTTTTGATTAAATTTTGGACCAAATCAACCCACTTTGAAAAAATATTTCAAAGTGCGTTATGAAGGTACATCAATTTTTTTTTATTATCGAGACACTTAACGCACTTTGAAAAAATATGTATAAATCACAAAACACTTTGATTTAATTTTTAAATAGTTCATGATATGATGACTTTTAAACACTAATGAATATGATTTACCGTCTATGAGAACGGGAAAGGAAATAAAAGATACATTTCAATTACCAGAACATTATTCAACTTGAATGCAGGAAGAAAGTTCTCTACCCCTCATCTTTTTTCCCAAACATACGATATTCAGCAAACAGGTGTAAACGAATAAGAACGGAAAAAGGAATAAGCTTTGCTGAATATAAAGTACAGCGATCTTGAAAGACAAGCTGGCCACACAATAGTTTTCTTCCACGATTGTTTAAAAAACCTGTAGGTGTCTAAACATTACCCTCTTCTCAAATTCTAACCTTGTAAATCACTTCATTATAAAAATAAGATGGTTACATTGTACAAACATTAAAATATTATCAATTAAAAAATAAGCATTAGAGTATGTTTTTCTTGCACTGATATTATGAAAGATAATATTAAGTTTGATAAACATAACTAACATACATTTTTTCTCATCACGTTTGTTCATATGAAGCATATGAAATATAAGCCATTTGAAATATGTTCAAAAATTGGTCTCAATTTATATAAATCATTTTCGTTTCTGGCATAGCATAACGTTTTGTAGCAAATAAGAAATCCTTTTTAAAGAAGTAAATTTAATGCATACATATTAACAACTGAAGGTAAAAAATTAAAAAAAGAAAAGACAGTTGCTAAGCGATGCATTTTATGTCTTATTGGGATAATACACATATTACAAGTTGTTGAGCTTATGAGAAAACTTTTTAATCGAAAAAACTGTTTATCAAGTTGAAAATCCCGTTGAACTAAACAAGGTTAAAATTATTGTTTCTTGTATCTAAAAGTATTAAGTATTTTCACCTACACGACGTATTAACGCAATTTGAAAAAAAAAATGTTTTATTTTCACCGTGCGTTGACTTGGTCCTAAGATTAACGCATTTTGAAAAAAAAAATTAAAATGTAATTTTGAAAGTTCGTTATAACAATGCAGTTGATATCACAAGACTTAGTATTTAAAAAAAAAAGATTTATCAGTTTTGAAGCAAATTTACACTTAGGTCGAATGTTAAATCCGATTCTTGTCTGTTTTACCGATTTTTTTGCATATTTTGTTTTCGAAAAACAGTATCTGTTAAACCAGTAGCACAAAGCATTGTAGATCCAAGTAAATATTTTGTAATGTGTTTATAAAATAAGGATTTCTCAAAATAGAATTTTGCCTTACAGGGATCTAGACACGATTTGAGATGAAAATTTTATTTATTTTTTTTTTTTTTTTGTATAAAATGGTTCCTTGTGTATTTTGAATGATTCACCAAGTCAAGTTACAAGCGAGATACGGAGGAAAGTAGTCGTTGTTATGTAAACAAAGCTCGAGTCGTATATTTGGTTACAAATAATGTGAAGTAAAGAAATTACAATTTCTTTGACAAAATAACTTGCGGCAAACAACATAAACTAATTCAATGTGTTCATGAATAATTTTATCAGCAACAAAAAACAACATCAGATTGAAACTTGTACTAATACAACACATACGTAAACAATAACAGGACTCGAGCTTTGTTTACAAAACAAAGAATTCCAACCTCTGTAATTTGTTTGTAACTCAATATTTGACTTTCAAATTTTGACTTAAACTAAAACTTGAAAAACATCCATATTGACCATTTAAAACGAAAAAAAAAATTTGAAAACTTTGAGCTCAAATCGTGTCAAAGTCCCTTTAACTGGCAGTATTTGATACAATATGTGACTGTATTAACGTATAAAAGGAGGTGATCGTGGCCCTTTTTAGACTATATTAAACTCCTTTAAAGGGAGAGCTCTGTTTAAAGATAGAGAAAAAACGTTTCAATTTTAAAGCTTAAATATTTGGATTTCTTTACTAAATTAAAGTTTATAGTCAAAAATACCATATTTAAGAATTTAAGGTAAATCTGAGGGATAATTTGTTGACCATTTAACCTCCCTAAACTGAGTGTTCGTGGTAATATAAGAATAATCTGCCCTTTGAAATAAAACACATACATTTATTGGGGCTTTAGCAGAAACGCCTTTGAATTGCATAAAATGTAAATGACTAAACGTCAAGATGATCAAAACATTTAAACAGGTGTCCGTCAGACGGGCCTTTCCTTAATCATGACTAAAACACCGCATTGATGTTTTTTTTTAGATGTTCCTTCAATTGACATTTCACATAAAATTCGACAACTTTTGAAAGGAAAAACATTTAATCTCTCTCGTCTCTGAAGTAATATTACTTCAACCTCAACTTTGAATTGAAGTCATATTCAGGCTCATTTTCCATTTCCATTTTTTAAGAGGCTGGATGGTCAACAAATTATCCATCTTTATCCATCTTTATCCAACTTTACCTGAAAACTTAGATAGGATTGTTTAAGGTATAAACTATTAATAGTAAAGAAGAAATTATCATCTTTGAGCTTTGAAATTTAAATACTTTTCCCTATATCTTTAAACAAAGTTCTTCTTTTAAAGGAGATTAATAAAGCCTAAAACGGTCACGACCATCAACCCGTCTTAATCCTAAAGAACCAAAGACAGATTTTCAAGGCCTGAAAGTATGTTCACAAGGCTAATATAATAATATTCATAATATTTATTAACTTCGAATATTTCTACATGTATCAACGAAAAGAGAAGTAAATTTTAATTTGGTTGTTACCTTTCTTGAATTATCAATTTGTATGAAAATTCATGTTCAAAACGTCGGACCAGACAGCTATAAATTTAAAACGTGTTTAAAGTGAGATTGAGATGGTCCTGACTTTCTCCGAAAGGTATCTTAGGAACATTTATAGGTCATATCTAAGAAAGGTCTCGTGAACATGCTTGCTAATGATTAACTCTATTTACTTTTTAAATATATTAACATATATTATGGGTATTTTTTAATCACAGATGTACATTAGTTCTTACGAACTTAAAACATCACCTGAAATAAATAACCATTGGAATAAAGAGGTCTTGGGTAAGACTCGAGAAATATTTGCATTTGCATTACCATGGCGATAGCTCAGTTACTTATAAAATCAATCAATACTGTATTTAAATATTAAAAAAACCCAATTAACTTCAGGACTACATTTATATAAACCCCGTGTTTGATGCGCTCAATTCAAGTAAAATCTTGAAAATTAATTTTAATAAACAAAATTGATAAGTCGCTTACGTCCTCAACAGTAATTTATGTTAAAGTTATTTATCTTATGCAGACTTTAAGAATAGGTATTTAGATACTGCCCTTGAGTAACGTTTCGACTTGCTATGTAGTTCTAACATGTACCGTACTTCAATATATGACGTATGATAGGAAAACGCATATTTTCATCTTTAGATTTTTAAAAATGATATTTTATGACTTCTAATGCTTTGTATCGGAACGAATCCTCATGGGAAGAAATCACACTTTGTTGAAGCCGGTACCTTTTTTTTTGTAAGAATGTTGAATTGTAAATGATCTTTCAAGAATGTTGTAGATAAAATCTTTATTGTGCATTCGTAAAATTTTATTCAAGCATATGACGGTATGGATATATTTTTTTTTATAATTATTAAACAATGGCGGGGATAGTAAATGTCTTCGATTTATTTAAAAAAAGGTATGCACGAAGTGAACAAATCGATGGGTATAGGTTTTTAGCAAAAATCCCTCAGAATTTTTAATAAGCAACATAAAGGTTGGGCAAGGTAAAAATATATTCCCTTTTTTCTTTTATATTGCATATTTTTGATTTTAGAAAGTTTAATTGTTCATAATGATACTAAAGGGTTTACGAGTCTCAGCGAAATTTTGAAACTAAAATGCAGACTTTATTCCATTTTTAAATCCTCCTTTACACTAATGACAGCTTTATTGTCATTGAACATTTTCATATTAATGCGTGGAATCTTCAAGTTCACACTGAAAAAATTAAACTACTAATCTTTTTTAAAGATAGGGTTTCTAAGAAAACCATTCTATACAAAGATGTACCTCTTAAAATCGTGAACGACTAAGATATCTGGGTGTTACTAAGTCTCGTAATAGATTTTTTAGATAAACGAAAGCGTCAAAAGCTTTGTATAGAGTACTTAAAAAAAAAAGAAATGTTACATGTGTTTGCCAATGTAGTGTCAAAATAGTTTGTTTCATAGTGTTATTACATGGAGTTTATTCTTATTTTTATAGCCGTGATGTGTAAGGCTATTACACCATAAATATTTTAAAAACAGTTAATTTAAAATTTTGAAATTTGTATTACAAATTAGAATTCAGTCTAGTAGCCCAAATTTTATGATTTATGAT
Source organism: Magallana hongkongensis (assembly GCA_016163765.1). NCBI lineage: Eukaryota > Metazoa > Mollusca > Bivalvia > Ostreida > Ostreidae > Magallana > Magallana hongkongensis. Next base: position 86,027,580 of record WFKH01011925.1, read on the forward strand.
GAATATGAATTATATCTATTGATAGTGTTTATTAAGGTAAGAATAACTAGAGTCGAGCTCGTTGCAAGCAACGAGAAGGTCTTCCGTTACAGCTTCAAGTCGAGACAATCTGATTAAAATCATATCTTTGATCCCCTCCTTGTTTTTTTATTTTCGCTACAAGAGGATCTGAAGAAACCCCTCTTGAGGTCAACCCCTGTTGAACGTTTGTTTATAAATATACATGAGTTATTCTAGCAATCAGAGCAAGTGTTAGAAACGGTAATTTTGGGTTACAAACAAAAATTGTAGTTGTACGACGAAATGATGCCACATGTTCGTGAATCTTTCGGTATCAGCAAGTAAGAGATGGAGCATAAGTTTATATTAGACGCCCTTAGGGAATCTAAAGAATGTATTGGCATAACTTCCAAATCATGTAACTGAGGAATGGAACCGACGATTTCATTGGTCAAAGCAAAGTTCACCAGGAGGTGACCTCAAGTGGGGTTTCTTCAAATCATCGTATAGCGACTATAGAAATTTTAATCAGATTGCAAGTCAAGAAAGGATTGTCATTCAGTCTTAATAAAACCACCCCTCTTCTTCTTACATTTGTCAGGGTCTGACAGTCATTGATAGGAGGTCATCTTCACACTACCTTAACTTCTGACCAATCAGGGCTTTAGAAAACCAATTTGAACTCTTCAAAAGGAGACAGAAAAATTAATTCATGCCTAATTTCTATATATTACTGCAACCTCCAGACTGCATAGTATTGAAGAGTTACACTTCTCATAAAACAGATAAAGGCATGTCTGTGATAAGCTAGGGATATATATTTAGATTGTATGCAAATTTAAAGGTCATAGAAAGGTGACCTCTTATTGATACCTATCCGACCCCGTTGAGTGTAAGGAGAAAAGGGTGGGCTGTCATTAAACTGGATTGTCAATATGATAATAGTAAGTTCAGAAAACGAGGCTCACTTTCAAAATATTATTTTCCTACCAGACAAACTCTCCTTTTAACTTATTTCACGGTTATATCAATTTATGATAACTTAAAACACATCTCTTATATGTACATGTATTTAATTATTACAACCAGAAAATCGATAAATACGTTTACATGTATGTACAACTGATGACAGGATTCAAACTACTGGTATGCCTACCGGTATATCATAGTGTAATAAACACAAAATCCACTGCGCTGATGCATGGAAAAAAGTGTTATGTTTCATAAACATTTTGATTCTCTATATTCATACTTAAACCTCTACCGCTAAAACATGGAATAGTTTATGTAAAGTGCAGTGATATAATTAGAGATTGAAAAGAACACCAATTGTAAATAAGCAATAATGCCTTCTCCCATCTGAGGGTGCGCTATTAGTATACGAGACTGAGGTGCTCAGTGGTAGGGATAACTATCCGTATAATGTTTGGCCATACAGACCTCAGTATTGTTTTTGAAAGGATGAGCATATTTATCTGAAATCTTCACAAGCAAGTAAAAGAAATTCACAAATCTTCAAAATCATAATCCGCGGCAGTGGTAGGGGTTGTGATGCATCTCTAACTTGATTTTTTTCAAATAGGATTTTGTTTTAAATATCCCAATATATTTTTTTTTTGCCTTGAGCTCTCATCTAGAAAGTGTGTGGCGGTGGGGGTGTCAATACCCCATAATTTAATTTTCTAAATGTAAATTTCAGAAAATGTTGGCAGGGTGGGGGCAGAACTCCAACTAAATCAAAAATCCATTTTGTCACTTTTGTGTGACAGGAAGAGAGACCTCTGGTTTACAATTATTTCTATCATGTCACATATACATGTTTTAGTTATAATATTTTGGAATTTTTTAAAGATACAATGTCATTTACTTGATAAAAATCATATATTTATGCATACATGTATTAACATGTGACGTGTGAACCTAAAAGTAATCAATTTTGTTCAGTTTTATACTTGAGTAACAGAAAGGCATAAACCAGCGTTTTGTTCAGAGCACTGTGTACATTGTATATTTAAACCAAACCAAAAGAGATGGTGTGACGTCAAAACAATTTGTTTTTGTTTTTTAAACAAAAGAGTTCTACATAATGTCAACCTCCAGAAAATACGATTTCTCTAACTTTAACATTTACAACAATTAATAAAATCCGTTGAACAACACATATCTATACCATTTAATTGTAACTTTGAGAAGTGCATACATTATTGGGAGGCAACTGTGTCGCTAGTCTGTAAGTCAAGTGAATTATGTCCTAAGGTCTTTTAAAGAAATAAGAAACTGTACTGTACTTGCAGTACTCTGATGATTTATATGGCGACCGACTGCATTGAATAACGTATTTCATAACTTCTAAACGTGAGGACAAATAATTATTTTTTAACATCTTTGACTTAAAACTTTAAACTTATATTCAACAATTGACCACTACAGTGATAGCTCACTTCCAAGTGTATTTTAATTACATAACAATTGATGATCTGCATCCATAAAATACCTATGGCTATCTGTGTCCAGGGTTGTGTGCACTTAAGCCGAGGTTTTTAACCGGTCAGTTTACCTTAGGTAAGTTCAGGTGGGGGTGGAGCCTACAGTATATGGCCATAAGTGAGTCATCAAAATGGCCGCCGTTTTTTTCATTTTTACAAATATCTGAGTTGTTTTTTAAGTTTTGGTCTTTATGATGTAGCAAGGGAAAAAAAAAATTAAATCATAGCCTTTTATAGAGGCTAATCTATATTTATACATGACGTCAGATGTCCCTGGCCTTTCTAAACTGTAAACATCGTCTGCTAAAACATGGCCGAAAAACGAAAGGAAATGTCAACACCACAGAAACAGTTGGTTATATCTTTACGTCGAGATGGATTCAGTCAATATAAAATTGCTGACATTATTGGAGTAAGTCAATCGTGCATAAGTAAGTTTCTTCGTAAATTTCATCGAAGTGGAAACATTGAAAATTTACCTCGAAGCGGACGGCCTCGAAAAACGGATGAAAGGGGGGATAGGAAAATTTTACGTTGTGTTAAAACGGACAGACGACAAACTTTAGCAGAAATAACGAATGAAGCAAACAATGCATTACCTTCTTCTGTTTCTAGCCGAACTGTTAGAAGAAGATTACGTTTTTCTGGCTATACAAGGAGGAAAATTCGCAAAACATTAACAATTCGGAAAGAGAATAGAAGTCGTCGGATAAATTGGTGTAGGTCAAAACTTGGATGGACTTTGGATAGACACTGGAAAAAAGTAATTTTTAGTGACGAAACACAAGTTGTGGTTGACCAAAATAAACGAGTATATGTTTGGAGGAGAGCTGACAAAGTCTGGCGACCGGAGTGCCTGGGCCTACGCGGCAACAGTAAGTTTTCTGCCATGTTTTGGGGTTGTATTTCCCATAATGGGATCGGAACATTCACACAAGTTGAGGGCAATATAAATTCCCGAAAATATATCGACATTTAAGATGAAAATTTGTGGCCGGTTTTAGCCCGGCATTTCCCCAACAACGATTATTTGTTCCAAGAAGACAATGCCCCCGTACATACTTCAAATGAAACAAAACGATGGAAAGAACAAAACAATATTAAATCTTTAAATTGGCCATCCCAATCGCCGGACCTTAATATCATAGAAAACGTATGGCGAACAATTAAAATCCGTTTGCAAAGAGAAATAAACAACATCAAAAACAGAGGAGAACTGATTGAAAAAGTGAACGAAATATGGAGTTCACTTCCACGACACTACATTCAAGGATTATATACATCTATTCCAAAACGTGTACGACAGGTCATAAGGTCAAAAGGTCATGCAACTAAATATTAAATTTGAGGTAAGTTACTTTGTTACTTTTTGAGATATTTTACTTAGAAGTCAGTTAAGCGGGCACCTGTGTCTTATAACGGCGGCCATTTTGATGACTCACTTATGGCCATATACTGTATATTGAAAGAGGTGTGAAACCCCTAGGGAAACACGCTCGCTTGTGTATACATGTCTATATACACGGAGTATTAAAGTGCTCTCAAAAGAGTTTTTCCGTTTACGTAAAAAGAATATCGTATTTATATGTACTTATAAAACAAATTGTTCTTCGTTTAAATGAATATAAACGCATGAAAAACCGCGTGCGACATGTGCAAAATCTTTCGTTTGCTTGAACAAGTTTCTGTCGGGATTAACTGAGAATATATCCTGATGTTTTGTGAATTATACAATCACCCCACCGTACTCAAATACTAATGCAACTTTGCAACCAATGCTTGTAAATCTTTTCCGATCAGCTGCTAAATTAAAGTGCACAATAATTCTACCAGCTGCGCATGCACCAGAGCTGTCTGTACTTGTTTCTCTTCCGGTTTCAGCTCGTGAAATTTCTCAAAGAAATGTGATAACTAACGATATATATCGTGAATGCAATATTTGATTTCATTTAATTATTTATTCTCAATTATTCACAAACATCTTTATTGATAAACGACGTCTTTCATGGATACATGATCGGCACCACATGATTTTGACAGACTATAGGTGATCAGCGCATTTAGTGTGGTACATAACCAAGTACGAGTAAATTTTTAATTCATATCTTTTAATATTTCTTTTGTTTAAAGTGCTAAAATATAGCGATTTATCGTCACGGTATACAATCAAATCAAAAGAAAAAAGTTTATTGCACCGTCGTCGCGAGCGCTGGGCATGGTATACACAGGACGAGTAAACAAATGCCAATCATTTTCTAACATCCAAACTGGGGCCTCGATTTAGTTGATTAACAAGGGTTACACTGACCAGGTAAATTTGAAGGCGGTGCTTATTTTTCGGTCGCACGGGGTGATTGAATTAACACGCAGACTGGCTGAATAAACACACAGATTGCAAAGTGAAACACATTAGGAAGAACGTTAACAAATAAGAAGTCACCAAAAATTGATTTTCGACACATATAAATTTTCGATTTTTGTTCGCCAATTTTTAAAATTCAGC
>WFKH01011925.1:86032968-86080640 GCA_016163765.1 Magallana hongkongensis
AGAAGTGTTTCTCATTTCTTTGAGAAAAAAAGTTTGTTTCTTGTTGTGAAAATATTTCCCCAATACGATATCTTTCAGACAAAAATACTACATATATGAAGGAAGCAATGCATTCTTTAAATGGGTTTTTTTTTACCATGCCCTGATATTGTTTACTGTACGCGTAGCTCTTATAAGTATGTACGGGTAGGTCTGATTTTCAGATGCACATCTGTATGCGTAACTTCGAACATTACAATGAGCTAAGATATTTCTATTGACGGAAATTACGTCCGTAATTCGTTTTTAAAATAAGGTCAAGAAACCAATTAAGAAAAAAAATCGGACACAAATAAATGTGTACAAAAAACTCAAACCCCATTAATTTGTAAAGTGTTATTTCCCGCGCTTGCGCGGGATGTCATCAAGTTATTTTTATATTAAGGGTTTTGATATCAATTGCGTACATTGCAAGTATATTGTATAAAAAGTTTCTAGTCCACTTGTCAATATAAATACTTGTATCCAAATATTTGTACTAGTACTCCGCTTTTAAATCTCTTTAATCCAAAACCTATATAGTTGTTTTCAGTTTAGCACTCGTGTATATGACAGCTATGTAAAAGGATGTGCAAGGTCGATTAAAAAACTACTAATTACAAAAATAATCGCAGCAAAAATATTAGTTTTTCATCGTTGAAATTTTTTTTGAATGAGTCCATTCATACAATGGTCATTCTACTGAGTTAACTTACCATTCGAAGCCAATGCTTAATCATAGAACTACGTGTACAGTAAAATTCTGAATATATGCTTAAAATTGCGCTACGCGTACAGAATGAAATAATGACAACTCATGATATTCTGAGAAATTTTTCTACTTTTATTTGCAATTATATCAAACTCCAGGTCAGATTACTCTTTTGAGGTATATATTTACCTCTACATGTCCCCTATTCAGTCGTAATGATTGTATTTCGTACTTAATAATCATTTCAATTTTGGAATGTGACCTTCGATATTGATTGTCAAAAAGTTCATTGAAAATCATGTTGCAAAAGGAATACAAGTTTTTATACTTATGCCAGTTTAGTACCATAAAATATTATCATTGTTAAGGAAGTTTTTTTTCTTTTTTACATCTATTTATCATTTCATTTGATTAAAATCAGAGCTACCTCTTCTATTTGTTTATTCGCTTCGACAAACAGCGCTACCCAAAACTGTACACTTCCGTTTCTACACTGTGCATGTAGTATCTTCACTTTTATAGCGCGTAGAATCAGTGGACCAGTATATAAAGTTCCTTCCGTGATTTTGTCTTAAAGTTTTTGACTTAATCTTTATAAGACACTTTAAACATATAGATAAAGTTCCTTCCTTGATCTTGTCTTAAAGTTTATCTTTAAAAACTTCATCTTTATCAGACATTTTTTACATTTAGATAGAGTTTCTTCCGTGATTTTGTCTTAACATTTTTGACTTCATCTTTATCGGACACATTTTTTAGACATCATCTGTTTGAAGAAACTGAGAGAGAGAGAGAGAGAGAGAGAGAGAAATTTCATTTGTAATTCACTTATAGGAGACATTGTTTTTAATTCAGTTTCCATGAATAAATAACCCTTTTATCGTTTAAAGTAATGCACATTGTGATAGAATCCAACAAAGCAGTTTCAGTCAGAGTCCACGTGCTAAACCTGTCAATCAAATCAGCCTGCGAGCTGCACTACGTGCTCCTTCCATCATGTTTTTCAAGTCCGAAGAAAATAGAAATATGTTTGACATTCACAATGAAGTATTTTATAGTGTTTTTAACGTAAAACATGAATCAAGTTGATTTGTATATATACTACGTTGTTTAAACAGAAAACTACACGTGTAACACACACACACACACACACACACACACACACACACACACACACACACACACTCTCTCTCTCTCTCTCTCTCTCTCTCTCTCTCTCTCTCTCTCTCTCATTGTCCACTCATTTAAAACAGGGTATATATATTATTCATTTTTATTTACAAAGTGATTTGGTCTCCATGATAAAACGCTGATGTATACTATTTTTTAACAGATTTGCTTTGATGTCACCGAATATTAAAAAGAAAATCAAAATGTAAAGGGACAGAATACTTCTTGGTTGATTACACGAAAAGACGATTTATCAAAGTATTTTTTTTCAGCCATTTTAAAAAAGAATCTCTAACATAAACGTTTTTAACATTTTCTCTTCGTATCTCCGTCCCCTTTATTCTGCCTGCCCCCTCCCCCTCTCTCTCTCTCTCTCTCTCTCTCTCTCTCTCTCTTGAGGTTGCTTATCAAACTTGCTGACAGTCGAGGACCCCCTTCCCCCTTTTTCTTACCTTTTTCGAGTTCATTGTTCATGCATTTAAAATTTAAAAATTGTGATCAGAAAGGTTATGAAAGCTTTAGAATTTTTTTTTTTTTGCTTCCTGTACTTTAGTGAATAACTTATGGAAGCCATAAGGTACTTGTATTTAACTGACTCACTACACCTTGGAATAGTTTCTCAAATCAACAGAAAATTACTTGATTATAAAAGATACAATGTAGCAAAATACATCAAAGAATATGTATAAATGTAAGTCATATACATGTAGGCGAAAATATATACAATTTTGTATTTGAAGCTTATAATTTCAAAAGTTCAATGAAATAGGCCGCATGCAGATTTAAACTTAATTGTGATCTGCGGTTCACAAGCCCGAAACTCATGCACAGAAACCGGTATGTTTTTACAACACAGATAAACTACTCGCATAAATATGCATGGCGTCGCGTTTAAAATTGCGACGTCTTGCTAAAAAACGGAACAGTTTTCAGCATAAATTCCATGATGTATATGTTTAAGTCACACATATAAGTTATATACCATTAGATTTGATAAATTCAAGGCTTTTAAAAAAATGTTTTGTGCTGTGCATATTTGAAACACGGCATATTTCGGCCAATAACGTACCTTGTTCTTTGATACAACTCTTAAGAAAACTTATTTTACTTTCTACACCATTTAATTTTTGTGTTGGTCGAATATTAATTCTTACACCAGTATATATACATATATCCATGTGCATATATGACTCGTTGGCCAGGCAAAGTTTGAATATTGTCTTAAAAGTGTTAAAGTCTGTAAAAAGTCTAAGCAATAATTAACGGAAATGATCATGAGTAACTACAGTCGATTCATCGTTGGACCCCACGGGTTTTCCATCCGTTACATTGCTTGAAATCAGTGTAACGGATAGAAAACCCGTGGGTTCCGACGTTGCAGTATATTAATCTTAAGTTAAACACATATCAATTTTACATATGCCGGTAAATATCTCGGAGTTTTATTATATTTAATCTTTTATTTATACAATCGGCCTTGCATATGTAGAATCGAATTGATAGATTACTTTTATTCAATTAATGAGAGGTTTTTATAAGATTTTTCGCCCTAACGTTTAAATCAACGCGCTTAATCAACTGAATAAGGGAGATAAGTTCATCTTTCATCTAAAACCAATATAAATAAAAATAAAATAAACAAATAGTTTTGTGTTCGTACAAAATATCAATAAACATACACGTGTGATAATGTACATGTAGATGTCCCCTCGCGCGCGATCTTCTCGGCCATGTGCGAGCGTGCGAGGGATGATCATCATTTAAAGGGGTAATCTTTGTGGTTTTTTGTTGTTGATCTAAAACATTATTAGTACAGTCTTAGAGCATTTTATACTTACAAACCCACCATTGATTTATGTCTGCCGATGTTTTGGATTAGGAATAATATCGGATTTTATAATTTTCAGAATGACTTCTTAATTTACATTTTAAAAAAAACATTAATAACTTAAAATTAAAACAGTTCCTGTATTTGCGGCTATATAAACTCAAAACAAGTACATGAAAGACGAGAATCTGGTGTATTAGATAACCGCTGACCGCTTGGTAGTGCACCAGCGGCCGAGGAGATCGGCCGCGGGCGAGGAATAGGTTACGTAAAGTTACAACACACACAGCTCAGAACCCAGGAAGATTTGAAATGTTTGCAGTATAATAATGACTAAAATCTACCAAATAGAAGTTATTTTTTTTTTTACTTAACACACACAATTGATCTATGCCTGATATTACTTCCGATTGAGAATGACATTTCTTTTATAAATTAACAGAACGTTTTCTTAATTGACACTCAATCATTTAATTCAATTTGAGAAGAATAAACGTCTATGTGTGATCAAAATTAAAACAATTCTTGTTTTCGGCTAAATGAACTCATAAATTGAGAGACGTGACTCCGGTGTATTAGATAACCGCTGACCGCTAGGTAGTCCAGCCGCGACCATGGCGACCGACTTTCTCGGCCGCAAGCGAGGGATAGCTTACGTAATGGTTCACACACACAGCTCTGATTCCAGATATATTTTAAATGCACGCAGCATGATAACTAAAATGTATCACATAGATTTATTTTTTTCCGGTAGTTTGTGTGATTTACAAGAAAAGAAAAAGAATGTTTATATTTTCTGTTTCTCGTTTTTTAGGATTGTGCAGAATTTACGAAGATGACTTAATAAATTCCTCGCATAAAAGCATGTATCCTAAAAAAAATTTTTTTCTTATGAATTAAAGCCTCCTTTTTTAAACAGGCATACTGACTGTCGTAACTTAAAGCTGAACACCGCTCGTAAATAGGAACCGTCACACAGATACCTGGTATATAAACCCTTCGATTTCGTTACACCCGATTGCACACCTGAAACTCGTGGCCGATATTTAGTATTCCTTTCGTGGTCTTTGGATTTTATGCATTTATTTCTTATACTATGTGCATATTCTGTTTGTAAATGATGTATTCAGCAATTTATTTGATGTTAGTATTCTCCTGGCTTGAAAAAAGTGCGTAAAATTTGATAATTTCATCGCGACCGAGTAACACGGCGAGGCAAGATGTACGTCCACACAGGTGAGACCTCTACAGCAAAATACTTTGAACTGATTAGAGGTCTGCGCCTTATATAGGGGTTGTAGGGACATCAGTAGTGAAAGAGAAATATGGCGGACAGTGCCTATTTACGAGCGGTGTTCAGCTTTAATGTCATTTGTACGCACAATGACTTTCGTTAACTTGCCAAATAAACACAGGTACATGTTAAGATGTAAAGCTTTTTACACTCATACTACACAACTCACCTACAAAATAACATTGTAACGACATTTATAGGATCTCAACAAACAACTTTTCCAGCGACAGCTATATCAAAATCCTAGCCGTTTTTTAGTTATTTAGCAAAAACTTTCAAGGGCCCTTGACCCTTAATTTAAGGGGCCAGCCCTTTTTTATTGGTGTCAAATGAAAGTCCTTGACATTCTGCACAACTTTTATTCTACATGTCTTAACAAAATATTTTTTGTTTAAAAGATACAAAGGAAAATATGTCTAAATTTTCGCACTTTTTGGAACCCTGTTTTTTGACCCCCTACCTTTTTCTAAATAAAGAAAGTAATCCAAAAACAAAAACCGATGTGCAAAACTTCAATGTCTCTGTTATTCAAATTCGTTGGATTCCCATTCCCTGCTATCATAGTCTCGGAGCCTTTGTCTGGAAACGAAAGGCCCTAAATTTTTAAAAAAGGGGAATAACTCGTTAACGGAAGAGGATTTTTAAAATTTATGAAATGATTTAGATAGTGTTTTGTAAAATCTATAAGCCCTGAAAATTTGAACAAAAACCGTTCAGAAATGAGCAAGATATGAAGCCTCAAAGTTCGCGTCTAGGAAGAAAAAAAAAAAAAGAAAAATAAGAATAATGTTAATCTGCACAATAATATAAAGGTCTTCCGTTGGAAACGGAAGACCTTAATAACATATTTAGCTAAACTTTAATAGAAACCTTTTTATGGTCTTGCATATAAAATGTATCGCTTTTTTCATAAATGCTTTTCTGCATCCATGGCTGAAATGTGTTACATGTACATGCATACTAACCCCAAGTGGTCTTTAATCAAAGATTTTTTAAAGTATTAGATAGCTAAAATCTATTACAAAAGAAAGAGTCACAGATCAATTTTGCAAAATTGGTTTAGAAGTGTAGAAAATTCAACTAAATGCTTAAATTAGAGTTTTAAAGAAAGGTTTTGGACAAGAAAAATGTTAACGTTTACAACGTTTTAAGATTTTATTTTCACAAAATTTAAATCACGCATTTATAAACTTTTAATGGAAACTGGACGGTTGAATAATATGTTAGCTATAGATAGATGTTTTAGAATTTGTCCATTATATGGTAAAAACTTACTGAGTGATAGTTCCACTACATTATGGAATCCCCGGTGTTTTACTTCAATTTTACTTTACAATTTAACACTCTTTATGTTCTCCAGTGTAATTTACAAGTTCAACGAAGCCACTCCTAATTTGGGATTCTCATGTTTACCACAGATAATAACTGATTAAAAACATTAATTTTCTATTTTTTTTTTTTAAAGGAAACCCAAAAACATTAGTTTAATTTACATAAATGCAGATTTACTACTCTTCTTTACATAACCTTGTATTTTGTACATATATATGTTTGTCAAAATTGTTGTGTATTTCTTGTACCGTTGATTTAGTTTTAGACAAATAAAAGAAACTTGATGAGCTAATTTTCTTCATGTTTATTTGTGTGATTTATAAATAAAGCAAATCAAATAAATTGCAGAACAATCTTAAAGTTTTATAAATTATGTAAATTTTAATTATTTTCTACATTACAGATAGATATTATTTGATAAATGCATTTAAAAAATATAATTTACAAAAAAAACCAAACTTTCTTATGCAGGCAAACATGTTATTATTCATCTATTTGGATATTGGTCATGCCATTTTCTAGTATTTAATTAATGTTTTGAAACCTTTGAAAAAATGCCTGTTACTTATCAAATATATATGACATTATTTGTAATATATCTACAAATAATTTAGAGTATCCTTATTGCTTAGTACTTCAATCTACTTCAGAGCGATCAATTTTAATTGCAATAATTCTGTTTTATTGCTTATGTGTGCGACAGCCAATGACAATGCTAGTGAACGATTGCCTCCCGGAAATAACAATGAATAAAAAACGCAACAAAAATGAATAACAATGTACCGGATAATTGTGCAAGTGCCAAAGTGGCAATTTTCCACTCGCTGAAGATGCATTTTCGTATAAATCCATATATACCAAATAATAGTCTAGAGAGTATGTAATCACATTTGTTTTAAGCGTGTCTCACCTGACAGGTGATATATTTACCTTTAAAAATTAATATCCCATAGGAAAATAATAATTCCCATAGGAGAAATGATTTTCCTGCAGCAAATATTGAAAATCCGATACGATTTTATTTAAAATCTTACAGGAATAATATTTCCTATAGGAGAAAAGTATTTCAAAGGAATTGGATTCAGAGAGGTTGTTTTCTTGTTTTCTTCTTTTAATCCGGTAGGAAATTTCAATTTACCTGTAGGAAAATTGTTCTTCCTGTAGGAATTTATTTTTAAAGGAATAAATCATACTTGACAGGTAAGATACATCAATAACAAAAGTTGATATAAACTCTTTAATGGTCTATCAAATGACATATTTGAATTTTTCGATACCTGCACTTTAGACGGGTGCAAGTGCAAAAATGCCACCTTGGCACTGGCAAAATTATCCCGCACAGTGTTGAATATACAATGTCACCATAGTAAAAATCACCATAGATACATAGGAACATACATTTCAAATGATCATTGTGACGTCATAAAATGTATGTACCTATGTATCTATGGTGATTGCTCAAAACTCCTGTAGATATCAATGAAACCGGTAGAGTTTTGAATCGGCTTTCTGTTATTTTTAATTATTTATTACTTGTGTGGATTAGCTTTACTCATTTTGGATTATATATATATATATATATATATATATATATATATATATATATATATATATATATATATGATAGGTTATTCATAGCTTAAGACATCATATCTAAAAATTTTATGAAGATCTGATGGTTAATTTGTTGACCACCCAGCCTCCTTAAAAAATCGTCCTTTCGTAAAAAAAAAAGTCCATTACATTGTAGATTTTATAACTCTAAGAAAGAAATCCACGATAACAATGTATAGTGTATTGCATTAGTTTTGTTTGTTTTATTTTGTTGTTTTTTTTATATAGGTTTTTTTGTGTCTTTTTTCAAATGTTAACTAAGCTCTTAATTGTCGCAGACATAGAAAACAAGAATTTCTTGCAATTTTTATTCGATACTTCGACAAAGAATTGAAGTGCTATACAAAAGAGAAATTGGAATACTGCTTAAAGTGTTTTATAAAGTGAAAGGCTAGCATTTGAAGCACATAATATTATTAACAGGAATGCTTTAAAACAAAAATGAGAACTCATTTTCGAACAAATTGATTCTAACATCTACATTACCCATATGCTATGATGGCATGTTGCATTGGCAATATTACCATGAGTGATACAAAATAACTGACTGTATTTATTTCACAAATATTAAATTTAAATATTAATTTTTTAATGAATAATGAAGAAAAACAAATGTTTTAATGAATATTCAAATGCCGGATTTTGTCATTCATATTTCAAATATAATTAAATATGTCAGATCTGCCACACGCTTAGTTTAAGTAACAAAAATTCCCCAGCGTAGCAAGTGTCTAGTTTCTAAGAATATTAATATACATATGTCCTTCTAAAGCACGATATTTGACTTAGAGACGATAGACACCTTATGATACGAACTCCAGGTCATAAGGCTGCACCTAGGTCATACTTATTAACCTACTTCAGTCAAAATCTCTGCATGCTTTATGTTGCGACCTTCAGACCAAAGACTACAGATTTGCCATTGAATTTTTTCTTCACTAAAACAAGAAGACTTATTTACCGGGCAAATAATTATATTAATAAAGATGGAAGGTACGTTTTCAAGTAATATGTATAATTCCACTCTGTTGTTGAAGATTAATTAAATCTATTCATTTTTTTTTTTAAATTTCGCTTAATAAAACTGACTATTCAAATTTGTTTGGAATTAAATATCATTAAAGGCTCTAAATAATTAAAAACATAGTAATAACTTTAAACTTTTTATATAAATTCTAACGTTAAAAAGTCACATATTGAATATTAACTACTACTTCTTAATGTGGAAAAACTCAATTAAGTAATGGAATATTCGGGGTTAGTTTCCAACTAAACTCAGGTTTCCGCTAATTTAGTTTTGCAAGTTTCAAACGTTTCATCTAAATGGTGTATTTTAATACATTTTGATTATATTCGCATATTCTTAAATATCACACTCCCCAACTTTCATAATCTAAGTCATTTTATACATCTAGCTCAATTCTGACACATTCTTCTTCTGACCAATACAGAAATTTGTATTGTTTTTCTTTAGCTGATATTTTCTAGAATTAACTTTCTGAAAAAAAATAAATAAATCTAAATATTTACGGTCTAAAACAATGGAATAGTATTGCAAATATGTTTTAATGGAAAAATTAGTTAAGCCTTTAATGAGGAAGTTACATTTAGATATATGCCTAAATAGATCACACGCTGAAAAAAGTATGCGTCTTAAACAATAAAAAAAGAAAAGCATTCAATCTTTATCTTTTATATAAAAATATAATAATAATAACAAAATAACAATAACTTGGCACTTGGATGGATTTACAAAATGGTCATAACAGTGCATAAATAATGAAGAAAATTGAAAAAGCCTAATACATATCAATAGCAATAAATACAACGCAAGACATTTTTTTTACACTAATCACAGAGTTATTTTCGCATGAAGTCCACTCTACCCTTTAGAGTATCGTAGTCCTGTATATGGAATCGCATCTGAAAAACAAATAAAAACAAATGAGATTGGATTTTTTTAAAAAATTCATTATATTGATAATTATATGGTCTAAATATTAAATCATCTTCGTTTCATGAAATAGATAATATATGACTTAAATGTCAAAATTTAATTTCGTATTTAATACAATCTGTATATTTTAAAAATCATTACCAAACAATAAAATGATTTATACAAAAACAATCAAAAACACTTACCATACAAATGATAATCTGCAACGGACAATGAATAGTTTTTTCATTATTCCAAAGTCTATCAAATTCTCTAGCTGGAAAGAAAATAAATGAACATTAATTAGTATGATATAGTACATCTATCGGGAAAGCTTTCATTCCCAAGCTATGAACATTTAGATGCATTCCCTGTCAATTTGAGAAAACCCTTTTAAACTATAACTATTTTTTAACAACAAGCAATGGTATTAGAATCAATCAATGAACATACCACATTTCAAACCATTGTTTATTTTGGATTCTTTGCATCCTTCCTTGTATGAAATTATTTCTAATGGCGCTGCGTGTATACATGATGCACAAAATAGAACTATTAAAACCGTGATAGCGGCGGATAATGAACTCCATTTAGAACACATGGTGAAAGATTAAGCCACTGGTATATTTTCTCACCGTCCTCGCAAAATGAGGCCTTTAGCTAATATGTTGTCCATGTTAGTTGACGTTCTATTTATAGCTACGAACCTTCGAAGTGCCTAAAATAAGGTGTGACAATTTATCCAATGAAAACGCACTTTACACCTTGCCGATAAAACGTGACGTGCATCACCTTTTTCTTTCTTTTTTTTGCGAAATACTACAAATAAACAAACGGTGTAAATAATTTTACAAATAATTATAGAAATGTTAATGATGTCATTTAGATTTTTTATAGCTGCTCTTGATAAGATTATTAAAGATATGTTCATAACATTTCAAAATACATCGTATCACGAGATACATGTACTAGGATGTATTAAGCATGTTCTTTCAACCATGTTAATTAAGAGTCGCAAAACTGGAATTTCTATTTACTAAAATGTGTAAACATAGATCCCAAACTTGATAAAAAAAAAAAGCATTAAAAAAACTCTTTGTTGTTATGGTTTCGTTGATTTTAACCTTACCCTGTTTGAAAAATTAAAAGGAGGGTCTAACCATCATTTTTTGTTCTAAAGTGCGTAAAAAGGGTTTCTTGAAAATCTAAACATATGACTGCAAATTTAAAAATATATGTATAAGACTGAACAAAAATGCATTTTGTAACGGACAATAAATGATAATATAAACCAGTTTCGTACGAATAAAAAGTGTCTACTAGTATACAGTTATGACTTCGTTTGTTGTAGATATACTGGTGTTTCTTCATCAATTAATCAATTAACCAAATACATAGAGCAATGTTTTCATTTAAAGATATGATAAATGAACTTGTTTTTCAGACAGAAGAAAAATTACTGTATTCTTACGATACGAGTTTAGATAGTAGCACTTGTTCAAAAGACCAGTCAATGAATTAGACAGCGGCGTTTTTGAAAAACGGTATTATGCCGTTTTGTGGTTTAATATGGTTGCCTTTCGTCCCGAGTTACCCATGTGTTTCGCAGAACTCTGAGGTACGAAAACGTAAAATTGACAAAAAAATGTTTGCAAGTCATGTAAGAATGAAAAATTATACAGCCGCTTGAAATGTTAGGTAAATAAATAAATCTCCATTTGACAAGAAATAACAATGTTTGTAAAATGTGTACGTAAATAACCTTTTGGCAAGTTGTACCTTTTTTAGCACATGTAATTTGAAATAAAAAGTGTAATTATCACAACCGCAAACATATTTGCACTCTCTTGCTTTGTTTGTGGTTTTGATACCTGAATGACCGTAAAAGGAAAGATACCAAACGAGTTCAATGTACTTTAGTTATGTGTATATTGATGTATGCTTCTCGGTAACTGAAGATAGCATGACTCATGAAACTGTTTGAAATCACGTAATATCAACAGTAAACAACAAAATAAATTGAACAAAATTAGAATCATTTCAGACTGGAGTGGAAAATGCCTGAAAACACGAATAAGCCTAAATCTCTAAGGCATATTTTCACCATCATAATCCATTCAATTAAATCGTCACCAATTTGGCGATTGTCTAGATTTAATTTGATGAATGAAGCAGTAGATCATTTTATGATAGACTATTAATTAATTTAATAAGATTGATAAAAATAGAATACAGCCACCGTTTGCAATGAGATGTTGAATGACAATTTCATTAAGGATCAAAGTTTTTGTTTCAGTTTTTATTCATAACTCAAACTAGTCCTAATTTGGTTCCATGTCAGAGGTCATTTTTGTGGTAAAAAGTACGGAATCATAAATCATATATCGTAAATATTCTTATCAAATTGTAATTGAACATTTAAATTAAATATACCAATTCATAAAATAAGAATTAAACGATTTGTAGTCCAACATTGTCCCATTGTCCCATAACTTAATCCGTTTTCCTGTGGTCATCACACGACTGAAACACGTCGGAATTCTGTAAACTGCGTTCATACATATATGATTTATGGTCAAATTGTCACACACAGAAAGGCTGAGAGGCTTTGATGCATTTTGTCTACATTGTCCATTGAATGCATTGGCCCTACTCTATAAGGAAGAAGTCGTTTACTATTTGCCACAAAGTCTCTTTACTGTGACATTTTAACTGAGTTACGACCAACCAGATTCTGTTAAGAGACAGTGGACATTCACAAACGATCAAACAAGTAGTTTATTTGCTATGAAATGCGACTAAGTTACAGTCAGTCTCGTTTTTATGCGTTTTATATTTCTTGATAAATTGATCATTAAAAAAACAATCCAATAGAATATCTATATTCATTTTGTTCCCTTTTTTGGTTGGAAAACTCCAAGTGAATGAATTGACCTAAAAAAAAAGTACATGTGTACTCATGTACACTTTAATTTTATGTCTGCGTTACAAATCATATCTCTTACTCTCGCCTGTTTTATCTAGATCAGCTGCTTGATAGATTGCGACTATTCAAAAGTAATAATCAATTTGTCAATTTTCGATGAAGTATATCTTATTTTTTTCCAGCGTTATTAGAGCCATTGTTAAATTTTCTTCGCAACAAAGTTTGCATGCAATTTTGAGAAACAAGACACGCACGGAAACAGTTTTTACATTGATATGGGCATCCTGAATTACATGTTATATGTCGTGTTGGATATATGCATCCCGTCACAAATTGCGTTGCATTGCGACCTGTTTCGTCCTAAAGTTGACTCACTAGTATTATTTTGCATTCTGACTTGGAATCTTTTTCCTGGTTTCTTTGAAACTGATTTTGTTTCCATCATGAACGATCCCTTATTTGGCTGATTTGTGCAACTGTTTGATAAACGAGAAAACTGTAACGCATTTAGGGGTGTCAAACAACCTCGTTTAGTTTTCAAATTGTTCACTAAGGATATGCCATCACATAAAAAGGTTTTCGATTGTCCTTCGTTGTTCAAAATAATAGGTGACTTTGTCAATGTACCATCCCAGGAACACCGTCCATCAATTATTCTGTCGATTTTGGTTCGTAGACAGCAGAAAAGAGCATTTCCAATAATAGTTTCTTTTTCACTCACTCCTGACTTTACTTCTTTTACGTACATTAATTCCCTTTTGGTTTCACTGATAATCCTTTGAAATTCTGGAATGCATAGTGAAAGTTGTTGTTCAGGTTTGCTAAGAAATAATTGAAACGGTTGAAAGCAAGAGTTAACTAAAACGCAAGGCAATTCACATTTTATGATCGGCATATTCGTGAGCTGTGTGCCTTATATCTCTTTTTTCCTTATTAAAAGCACTCGACGAAGATGTTAAAAACTGAAATCGATTTTCGTTAGCTTTCGAGCACAATTTTGTGGCTGACATTGCTTTCATTCATGCTTTATTAGGTTTTCAACGAAAACTATTGATTCGGTGAGGTTGGTATTTTAAAGCCTTTTCCCCCTGAATTTTCAATAGAGATAGAATCAATAATCATTCATTAAAAAAAAACAAGACGTAATGGCTAAAGTCTGTTTGGTTGTTCATCCTTGAAAAGATAAATCTTGAAATCAATTTGCAGTAAGAAATTAGGTAATTCAAAAAAGTATCATATTTAGACCGGCCATGTCAATATATTGGATTCTTAAATATCTTCGTGTTTGATTTTCGACAGGAGTTAATTACATACAGAAGTATTGAAATAATGTAGACGTTATTAATGAACACTTGAGGAATTTAAGTGCTGGTTTACTCTTTCTGCAACATTAGTTCATTACAATGCAAAATGATTTAAAAATGTATAGGTATGTTTGCTAAAAGGCAGGCAGAACATAGCAAAAAAAAAAAAATAATAATAATAATCGCAAACTACTTAGTTGTGATTAGAACAACTTTGAATGCTGCTTCTGACTGAGTGATTTGTTGATTTTGAAATGTATAAATTAAATACATATAAATTACTGCAACATGTTTGGAATAGTAGTCTTCATGATTTTAATGTTATACCAAATAGAAAATATGACAACCCATAGAGAAGCCAAGAGACTATAGTTTGGGTCACAGAGAGGGTTTTAACATTGTTTTAGCCGTTTTATCAATAATATTGTTAATAACCATTCCCTTTCCAGTGTTTTCAGGGAAGAGTTTGAAGATACCATGTACGTTTGTGCCAGTGTTTCCTTTTGTAATGATATTCCAACATATTACATAACATGTCATTTGGTCAGGATCCTGTCTGTGACCACTACTGCTAACTATTTAAATTGCTTAATGTCTAGACAATCATTTTAATTGTTTAAATTTCCACGGATAATTAAACCAATAATAATGATTTGAGGTAATACGATAAAATAATGTATTTCTCTCTTCAATTCAGTTCATTTATTCTCTCAACACCATTTTAAACATATTGTACATGAGGAAAATTATAAAACATTACAATGTACATATACATTAGGTCAGAGGCAAAAATGGAGGACAGACTACATAGTATATCTTTGTAATAACATACACAGTTTTCTCAACAGTTTCACATGACATGTTGTCATCAGGTGCAAAATTTTAAGCACCTTTGACCTAATCGAAAATGTTTTATCTATAAACTTGTTCAGGACTTCTGATATTGCGTTGCATTCTAAAATATTAATTAAATTCAGTGGCTACACGTTTTTTTATTACAGAGAGTGCAAAATCTTTCATTTAATGGAATACCTTCCCATTTTTTAGTTCAACTAGTAGTTGATGATTTGAAGTATAAAACTTTATAAATATTGTTTTAAATTTCAGGGATAAAGTATCTTAATATTTTTGGGATCCCAAATTTCATTTAGAAATTCTATATGTAACTCCCTCTGATGAGTTATTTATATAAGCCTGCCAATTTTGATTGAATTGTTCTTGTAGTCTCTCTTTAACAGCAGTTGTAACCCATTTTTGCTTAACACTATCTAAAAACTGACTTAGTTAAACATTTGCTAAACCACATGAGTTAAAAATGGGACGTATGCAATCAATCCATGGTTAAGTGTTGGCTGCATTTTCAGTCTGAATTAAGAAGTACCGGTATAATATATTTGTAATGCTAGAAATAGTATAAGAAATAAAGTTACACCAGTATGATACCATTCTAGTGAACATCGTTACAGATTAAGGAAAACGACCCGTTTCTTTGTTAACCACATGATTTTGATAGTACTACTTTTTAAACATAAAATGTGATTATAAAATTTTAAGTAAACACGTTCAATATTATCCATTTTTTCAGAACTCCATACTTCGCAGGCATATACATGTAATAATACAGATACAACCATTTTATGAAAGAGTTCTAGCTGACAAGTAACTAGGAGATTTAATTGTCTATTTTTTATGACCCATACATTGCCATTTGGGCTTGGCCACATAAATGTTTTTTGGTATAAAAAAAGAGCCTGATCTTAAAATATGATGTCCTTTTTTAACAAGGCAGTTTTCTAAATCATTGTTGTACACAAAAAATACCAGAAATCGGCGAACTCCAACATTACAAGAGAACAAGATGCCCACAGGCCTTGACAGTCACCTGAGTACCATAGCCTTTAGTTGGACCTGTCAGGGAGTCGTATGTTTGCATTTTAAGCTTTATTTTTAGTCTTAACTCTAATCCGAGACTCCTTTGACTAGTACCTCCGCTTTTATTATTTAAAGTTTGCAAAATTCAATTCATAAATGGGGGGAGGGGGGGGGGCAAGAGTCAGAAGAATCTCGGATTATCTATACCCTAGCTCCAGGGGCCAACAATTGTAAACTTTTGGTAAAAAGAGACCTGCATGCCAATAATGGTCAATCTTTTTTGATATCCACAGCTTCATTTAAAATGCACACAAGCATCCAATGCAGAAGAAATTATAGTAGATTTCCTAGAATGGAACACATATTCAATTTAATATAACCAAGTGACCATTTATCTTAAAGTTTTCAAGTTAAAAATATAAAAAGGCAATACCCGAGTGTCTCAAGTGACCTAAAAAAATACATCTTAATATATAGCCATATTTGTCACCCCTTCCCCCCCCCCCTCCAATAAAAAACCTCAACCCCTGGCCCATGGACAGTGAATTCTAAATTTTAAGAAGATGACATTTTGTTTTTATTTAAATTATACAAATTTTCACTATGTGGTCTTATTGGCTCTACCGAAAGCGCCTAAACCCCTGATCATGAATTTTAAAATTTAGATAGAGGGGTTTATGGATATCATAACTGTGCATTTAGTTTTTCTCTAATATTAATGGGGGAAGAGAAGAAAAATGTCTAAGAATAATTACATTTTCACTATATGGCAATTCTGGTCCCGCCCTAAGGCCTGAACCCCTGGACCCAAGGACATGAGTTTCAATTTATGTTGAGGTTTTCATATACATCATAACCATATTGGCCCCGCTTTAGGGCCTGAAGCCCTGACACAGGGGCCATGAATTTTACAATTCTGATAGAGGATTTTATGGACATGGTAACCCTGTATTTAGTTTATCTCAAATATGTATGGGAGTAATGAAGAAGATTTTTGAAAATTTAGCTTGTTTGCATATTTGGCCCCACCCATGAGATCCCGGGGGTGGTAAAGTGATGAATTTAAAAATGAGTGACTCAGGTGACCTAAAAAGTCGGATACCGTGCCATTCATCCTGATAATTAAGTGATTAATTCCTTTGTACATATTCGTAATATATTTTGAACAATTACCATCGATACCGTTACTTAAAAGCTTATACCAGAAACTATTTCTCCAAACTTTGTTTAACGCCTGTTTGAAATCTATAAAAGCACAGAACAGCATTTTCTTACACTTTGCCAACGTATTGGATGAAAAGTGTAGAGAAAGAATGTGGTCTAAAGTATCGCTATCAGCGGCATAGATACTTTTTTTGATACGTTTACAAGAAATCTTTGAATTTTTTCTGAATGAAGTGAAATGAATTTGAGGGAGTTTCAGCTGTCGTACATAAGTTCTTGTTGGTTCGAATTTAGAGAAACCATCCAATGATATCTAGGCATTTGCATTCTGTAACGTTTAAAATTGTTTCTACATCATTTATTGTACAATATTCATATTTTCTTGTATCTTTGTCCATGATAAAATCACAAATCACATTCTATTAAATCGTTAATTTACTGGCTTGAAATCGTGCTTTAAATTGTGTTCAATCATCCCATGGATCTTGTCTTGACACTTAGAAATACATGAAAAAAAAAATTGCATTTGAAATGATGTAAAGTGAATAAATACAAGCAGTGTCTGCATAAATAAAACCCAGAAAACTTTTAAATCGTACACTGAACGGTGAGTAATAAGTTGAATATTTAGAAAAAAGACTGATATGAGCCTAAACCTGTACATAATAAACATTTCTATTTAGTGCTACAATGATCAGGATTTTTTGCAACCAAAGAAACACCCCCCCCCAAAAAAAAACAAAAACAAAAACAAAAAAACCCAAACAAACAAACAAACAAAAGAAAACCGCGATGTAGTTTTAATCACGTTTTTACGTCAATTTTGAATTGGACAATACAATCTGAATTATTAAATGTAAGAAGGAAATACGGCTGCACAATATTTTCGCAAATTGGCGATATATATTGCCTTTTATGCTACTGTTCTTTGGAAAAATATATCTGATATCTTTATAAAATGGATGAACAAAATATATTTGCATGCTGAAAGCCACCAAGCTACCACAAAGATACATTTTTACAATTTTTGAGAACCACTTGTCACTTGTCATAATCGTCTCAAGCGGGGGCCAAAATCTCATCGTTTGTAAGTACTTAACATTTTATCATTTTGAAACGAATGTTAACAAATATTCACATACGTTTAAACAAGAGATATAAACTTTCATCACTTTAGTAGAAACCATGGATAATCAATGACTCGGAGCCTTGCTAGATATTCAATTGTTCTTCGATAATATATTGAATAAAGACTTTCTTATTTATTTTATGTACTTCTTGGTCTTAGCAACACTGGTATACAAATATGTATTCGCTGCTTTGTTTTCAAATATAGGGCTTAACCTCTTTAATTGCCTTTCATATGTGTATCTGCTTTGTTGAAATGTTAATATGGATATTGTATAGTCGTTGATTTTAGGACTGAATATCTAATTTACTGAATGATTGATTTTATTTTTGATTTGTGTGTTCTTTGTGACTTATGAACGGTATGAGGACATAAATAATTGACCGGGTTCTTGTAAAGATTGTTATTTGATCATTATTAGTTTTATCTTGAATCAAGAATATTTAACACAATTAACATAATTATAATGGGTGTTGTGGTTATTGGATTATGGATGGAATTATGAATGTAAAATATGAAACCTCATTTGCAATGTATTATCTACTATGTGCGCTCTATGGCGTCTTTTGAAACAGTAAAATGCTTTCTTTAGTGTTTCATGTGGATATGAAGGTAGATAGTGTTACAAAAAAATAAGTTGAACTCGGTTTTTGTAGAAAACTCTCTATAATGATTGCTATGTTCATAGTCCGTATGAAACCCAAGAGCAACATTTAATTTTATTTTATTAAAGACAACAGCTGAACACCAACTGGCGTTTTTGGTAATGGCTTATTTATTGAAATTGAACATGCATTTTAACAACCGACCTGCCACCCAATTGGTGAGCAGGTATATGGCTGTACAATAAATCAATCAATCAATCATCACATCAACAATCAAATGTTCAATCAATAAATATAAATCAATCACATCAGCAATAGGATTGTTCAATCAATCAATCCATAAATAATCAATCAATCAAATTGTTTGATCAATCAGTATAAATCAATGACATTAGCAATAGGATTATTGAATCAATCAATCCATAATCAATCAATCTATCAATCAATATCAATCATCATTGTTAATTGATGAATTGAGTCAATAAATAATCAATGGATCAAATAGTGGATAAATAGCGTTTTGCTTAAAGCAGGTTAATGGCTAGGTTACGTAGACCCTGGGAGCAGTTGACCACCTATTCCCAAGCTTTGAGCAGGCCCAGGGAACAGTTGCCTACATCAAAGACCTGAGAAACCCTGCCATGTTGCAAATTCCGAAAAACAAACAATTTTTCTAGAGTTTAAATAACCAATTTGGATGGTAACCACAAATGGAGCACAGGAAGAAGTGGACGCAATGTAAAATAAGCCATGACGATAATGGGTATCGTGGTAGATGTGAGTACGCACTGAGCACAAAATGAAGTCCACGATAGGAATTATTGCCTGGTAGTTGGCGATAGTAAGTCACATGTTGACACTGTTCCAGTATAAATTGAATCCCATGATGAGAATGGTTATTATGGTTATTTGTAATAGCAAGTCGTGAGTTGATACTGAACGCGAGGTGTTGATACTGAACACGAGGTGAAGCCCAAGGTGAAACAGGAATCCTTGTAATTGATAATAGCAAGTCCAGCCTGAATTGTTGACTGGAAGATAAAACAAGGAGACCAGCAGTATCTGATATATTTCAATTAATATCCAAGTAGTGAACATGATTGAATAATTGATGGCAATGATTAAATTTGTTTATAGCTATTCAAACATGAATCCAAATAAATAATTTCAAATAGTAGCCATATGCATGATAACAACCACATGTCTTAATTTATGTGCAAAATAAGCAAACTCAATGAACTGACAAGACAATAATTAAGTAACATAAACATGGCAGTCGTTCGCCATCATGACACAATTCAAATAGGGTGGGATGGTTTGGGTGAAATTTTGTCTGATGATCGCAGCATCATGGAAGAATTTGATAAAAAAGGATGCCGAACCTGATATCAATTGCGAACACCAAACCCGATGGTTTAGCTAAAGCTAACCCGAACCTTATTAGGATCACGACTCAGAATAAGGTTGCTGTTGCTTGTATATTAAATGAATTTATCCTTAGGGATAAATTCCAATATTTACATCTATCCCTGAAACATTCAATAAATTACCCATAAAAGTTAGTACAATTAAATAAATGATTATTATTATTGTTGATATTTATATATTACAAGGGTAACTTTAACTACATGAAATCTGAGGTTATCCCGTACTAATCAATGGAGTTTGTGCAATCAATTTAACTTAAGTTTAAATCTGTCAAGAAATAATCCACGCCAAAACAACACCCAAAACACGATAAAGAATCCAATGATCGATGTGAAAATGGGAAAAATAGTAGTTGAACAATGCATTTGAAAACAGTTTTTCAAAGTTAAAGGAACCCTACTTCATACGCGAACAGGTTGTTTCACTGGATTGTGCAAATATCAGTCTTTTTAGTTTTTACATGAATTACAATCTGTTTTCTTAAAAAATAGTTACCAAAAATAGTCAACAAAATACTTAGTGGATGTAAATATTTAATATTGTACCGTCAAACCCTATTTAAATTCAACAAAAATGGATCTTAGGTAGTGCATGCAACACATCTGGTAAAATCTGAATTTCGTTTTTCAATGATATTTTGTGTACAGAAGTTACTTTGACGCCAATGTATCAACGAATAATGAATAATATTATGATTCAAACCAAGTGATCATAAACTGCTCATCTTGGTAAATTCATTCATAAAATCGAGAAGAGAGTCATTGTCATTGGTTAATACATACTGTTCACACTGAATTTTTTTTCTTTCTTGACATTTTATGTAAATTTTCATTTTGATGATTAACAATGTGTTAAAATTAATTAATGAATACATTCTTTAAAAAAATTTAGTTACTTTGCGAGTAATTAAATTAATAAAATAAAAAAAATCAGTATGATTAAAAATCACTTATTCCGACAGCAGACATGATTTATATACCTAACAAATTATAAATTTCAAATGCAGACGTTGCAGGAAAATATAAATTCTTAGAAAAGTAATGTTTAGAGGTCAATTGAATTGTCTATATGGTACCGGTTGACCTATAATTTTTTAATTCATTATCATAAATAATGTACATTTGAGTTTCACAAGAATATCTTCTTTTGTGTAAAAGTAAACACTGGCCCGAGATAAAACTTTCACTGCTCAATATTTATCAACCTAATGAGTGTTCATTTGAATAACTCATCGGTGTCCTGTTCCTTTTTGATATAGAAAAAAAGATACTCGCCGTGAAGCTAATCAATTATTTCCCGTAACACATCTAAGGTACCATATTACTCTCATTTAATTGATGTGTTTAACTGTAGGTAGATATACTTCCGACACCATTATCAATCTTGGTTAATGTAACGGTCTTATTATCATTTCATTAATCCGTTTGTCAGTGTGTCAATCTTCTATCTAAATGACCATATTGACAGTTAATCAAACGTCAATCAATTTCTAGGTTAGAATAATCTTGAGTCATCTTACCTTCACGAGGTTTTGCCAAATGTAACAAAATGCAAACTGTTTTAGAAACGTCCTTTATATTGTTCTAGCTTGGAAATAGAGAAACTAAAGAAATTTAACATAAAATATTTTGTATCTTTCGTATAATTCTTAATCGGAACAATAAAAAATGTTAACACTTTATCAAAATAAAAAGTAATATACTTTTTCAAAACCCGTTCTAAGAATCCTTTTTTTTATTACACTTTTAGTTTTTTCATGTTCGACTAAACTCTACATTTTTTAAAATAACTAAATTTCCAGATCCTCGATTTTTGGTCAGATTTTCAACTTAAAAAAGTGAAATTGCTCATTGATTTAGCTATTGCAATTGTAAATTGAAGACTTAAAAAAAAGCTGTGGGACAAAATATTATTGTTAATTACAGTTTTTTTTACTAACTAAGGATGCTGTTATACAAGTTTTTCTTTCTGGCCTGTTGGTTTTAAAGGAAGATTTATTGGAATTAAATATGCTTAGTCTCATTCATAAATTCTTCTCATAAGCAATTGGGCCAGAAATAATTGTACATATGTGGAAGCATCCTCCAAAAAAGACCTAACTTTGTTCAAATCAAAAACCTTGGAATTAAAGAAGGGCTATAGTGAGAGGGAATGTTTGTCCCCCATTTTGGTCCCACCTTACGACAGGAGATCATGATTTGAACAAACCTGAATCCAATACCTCGAGATGCTTTCACAGGTTTCATTTTTCCTTATCCAATGGTTTTAGTGGAAGATTTGAAAGATTTTTCTTTTTAAAGTCATAATTGAAAATTCTACCTCCTAACCTGTCTTTATCGTACCCTAAGGGTAATGATTGGAACACACTTGAATGTACACTACCTAATGATGCTTCCACAGAGGTTTCAACTTATATTGTCCCAATAGATTTTAGAATAGTTTTAAATATTTTCCTTAATTAATGCTATGCAAATCGTCGACCTCCAGTAGAACCCCACTTTACCCTTAGGATTCATGATTTAATCAAACTGAATCTACTCGATCTGAAGATGCTTTAACACATATATTTAATGTTTTCTAGCCAAATGGTTTTATAAAAAATGGTTTTAAAATATTTTTCTCTTCTGGGTGATTTCTAAAAACTTGACCTCCCATTTGGTCTTGTCCTTCCACAATTGTTCATCATTTGAACAATTTTTCCGTCCAGTGGCTTTGAGAAAATTTTTAAGATCTTTCTCTGAATCCTATGTAAAAATGTTATCTCCCACTGTGGCCCCACTTAACCACCTGGAATAATGATTTGAACAAACTTGAATCTTCACAACCCTGACCATACTTCCACACAATTTTCATCTTTCCAGATCTAGTGGTTTTTTAACGAAGATTTTGAAAGTGTTTTCTCTATTTATTCCTTTATAATAATCTGACCCCCACGTATGACCTTACTCTACCCTTTCACTCAAGTGTTATCCTAATGGTTTTTAGTAAGAATTTTTTTTTTATAGATTTTTCTCTATTTATTCCCAAGTAAAATTGACCGCAGGTATAGCCTCACTTTGTCCTAGGGGATCATGGTTTGAACAAACCAGAATTAACACTATCTTAGGATGCTTTAACACGTTTCATTATTCCTGGCCCAATGGTTTTTGACAAAATGTTTCTTTATTTTTTGTTTTTTCTAGTCCTATCCCAGTATGGACCTACTCTACCACAAGGATTCATGCTTTGAACAGACTTGAGTCTACACAACCTTAGGATGCTTCCACGCAAGTTTCAACTTATCTGTCCAATGATATGGCTTCGAATTAAAAAAAGATGTGCGGCTCACAAATCAGTATTGGAATGTATGGGAAAATCTTTAAATTATTCTTTACAGGATCCACAATGAAACGGTTTGAAATATAAAATTGAGTCTCAAAATCTAACAAAAAATATGTGAGAAAAATCTAAACAAAATTTAATTTTTTTTTTCCTGTTATTTTAATAGACTTCGTAACGCTGCTTTGATCAACGTCATGAACATTGAGCAATGTTGCTCCATTGTCTTCTTGTTTTTAAACAGTGGACAACCTTTAAACATAGAAATTTGATCATGACATCGGTGGAAAAAGGAAGTGACATTAGTGAAAAGCCATTTAATAATTTGATACTATTAACCATCTCTCAGAATTTGTTAAAAGTCGATTTAATTGTTAAACACAAATTATGTGATATTAAGATGTCAGGTGGAAAACAATCCTGAGAAATTGTAAAGTACTAAGTATATGACCTGAATTAATACTAAAAATGCAATGCAACATTATAATATTCCGTCCCTGAAGTAAGAGAGTATTAAGGTTTCAAGCAGTACAAAATATCATTGAGAATAATCGTGCATTTGTGCCGTAAATCTTTATTTCAAGGAAGTTTCTTTAACTTGTGGTTTATTTTAGATAAGATGTGTACGTTTTGATGTCAAGTGGTTTTTTTTTTTAAAACAGGTGTTATAAAAGTATGAATTAAATGAGAGTAGTCTGAAACGTATTGAAGATTTCTATTGTATAATGTTAGCAGATGAAAAAAATTTTGTGCAGAGCTTACATGCAATTGGTTTGATTGATCACGTGGGCAGCTCATTTCATGGGAATTTCAATGGGCGAGGATAAAGATTTACGATCTCTGTCCAAAAGCATAATGTGATATGTTAATCAATAAATATAAGAGACATTTTACTCGCCCATTAGATGGTACAGGAAATACAAGAGGTGCAAAGTACAAATCAAAGACGACGATTGCCATGATAATATATGATTTTAGTTCAAAGTAAAAAACTTATTAAAATACCTTACTTATTATTTTTCCAAGAATCTCTAAGAAATGACACTTTTCTTCTATAGAAAAAATTCACTCTGAAATTAATTCTTAATGAAACAGACATAAGTCAAAGAACATAGATTATAACAATATTTTTTAACAAGTTTTTTAAAATGCAAATTATTATAGTGTTTTTAAAGATTTTACAGATGCAAAATCAGTGTTTTTTTTCATATTTTTACAAACACGCAAACATATCGGCAATTGTCAGGCATTATGTTGGTAAGCACATAAAATAAAGATGATAACACAAGTCATGTTTGTAAAGAATATCATTTTGAAAAAAAAAAAACTACTTCGTAGAATATGTGTAAATTTTATTATTTGCGTAAGTTTTAAGGTCACATCAGTCACTTAGGTGACCAACTGCCATTGGTTTTCATCCGTCATCGTGCGTCGTCCATCGTGCGTCGTGCGTTAACAATTTTACATTTTTAACTTTTTTATGTAAACTACAAGGCCAATTGTTATCATTTTCGAACTGTTGCATTTCTAGGATAATCTTCTTCTCTACTTCAACAGTAGTAGAAGATAAACTGAATGCATGATTATGATTATGATGTTCATGATACCTCTACCAATATTGTGAAAATCATGGCCCCTTTGGTCAGGGTTTCAGGTCCTTGGGTGGGGCTAATATGTCCATATAGTGAAAATGTATTCTTAGAAAATCTTCTTTTCTACTTCCACAGTTGAGGAAGATAAATTAACTGCATTGTTATGATGCTCATGAAACCCTCTACCTAAATTGTGAAATCCATGACCCTTGGATGAGGGGTGCAGGTTATTAAGTAGGGACAATATGGCCACATATTGAAAATGTACAAAATTTTATATGTTCTTTTCTTCTGTACTTACATAGTTGGAGGAGAAACATTAAATGTATTATTATGTCTATTATGGTCTTTTCTTTATTTCTTTAATTGTGAAATTCACTGCCCATGGGGCATGGGTTCAGACTTTATATTGGAGGGGAGGGGGTGACAAATATAATACAAATAATTGACTGGGGTTGAGGGAACATTGATTATATTTGCCCCCGAGGGACAAAATATTGCCCGACGCGAAGCGTCAATGCCCGAAAACAGTCATTATTTAGTTTTTTATGTATATAATCCCAAAAATCAAGAAAGGATTTGAAAACAAATTGCCTTAATATTCTCAGCTCAACATAGAATTCACGAGTTAATTCCTAAATATCCTCAGTATCAAACGGTCTCTGGTGATATTACGCTGGCCGCACGAATTATATGATACAGATCTACCTATTTTTATTCCAAAAAAATCGCAAATCCTTGTATCTGTTGTACTAGCTATCCGCCGCATTGCTCGTCTATTATTTACTTGGCTTTATTGAATCCCAATTATGATGTCACCCTGTTTTGGAGTCGCGAATGTATATTTACGTCACCGTCAACGAATCTAGGAATCTAGAAAAATATTGACCGGTCATTTTTTTTTCGGACGAAGTATTGACTTTTTGTCTATATAGAGTTATATAGTGAAATGTATTTGAACATGTATTTTCTAAGGTCAGGGAATAGATAACCCGAAATTTCTCCTAATCTTCCTCCCCTCTTTTTAAATTGATGTTTGCAAACATCAAATATTAAAAGCGGAGGTTACAGTCAGAGAAGTCTCAAATTAGGTTTAGGCTACAAAATTAAGCTTAAAATACAAACATAAGACTCCCTGACAGGTCCATCTACGGGCTATGGTACTCAGGACCGTCAAGGCCTGTGGGCCTCTTGTTTTTTAATAGTACAAAAGTTTTATGAAGAACAAAAAACCGAAACAATATTTGAACGTTTAATTTTTTCGAGATAATGAAATGATTGCAAAAATAGAAAAAAATAGATCACCGCGAAAATTACAAAGTATACGGTATTTATTTAACAGATCTACGCTTAATCTCATTTATTTTTACAACTATTGTTTCACACACTCATTGAATTAGAAAAGTATGTAAAATATGATTATGACCAAGTTATCACACAGCTACATCTACATTTACAAAGCAATTATTCTAATGACGGAATAAATTTATTGTTGTTTTTTTTTAAAATACTTTGTTTACCAAATCTTCAGGTTACATAACCAAATGTAAAGCCCAGTTTGACATGAACCATTCTTAGTGCAATGACGAAAAAAAATCTATAAAAAGGAACATTTATTTTTGGTGGCAGTTACATCTTTAAAAACACTTTATTAAACAATTTGCTTTTGGCCTTTGACACTTTATGTTTAAACACCTTGTTCTAAATGTAAAGAAACATTGTTTCGACATTTGTATTAAATGACGGAAACCAGTCCCATTCATGATAGACCACGGTTAACGGTTGTCACTATAACAGTGTTATTTTAATTTATGATGATTTTAATAGCAAAGGAACGTCAAACGATATTGTATTTTCGTGATTTATAGCAAAAGATTGACACACATTCCTATTAGATATGGTTCACCACTGAATCATTAAATATTGAAATCTAGACTTATGATTTTATAAAATGTTTGAGGATGATTTATTTATAATCCATGTGTCATTCAAAACGACTCAATTTATAACTATATTATAAAGTTTTACGACATCAAAAGAATACTGCCATCTGATTTTTAAAATGAATTATCATTGTCATTGTATACGGAAACAAGTAGCCATTGCCATGCTTAGTGCAGTGATACACATATTCAATCAGAAAATGAAAGCTTCAGGCACTTGAACTGTACTCCTTTGCCTTTGCCAGTAATTTAGGAAACATATACAAATACAAAAGTTGGGAGATTGATAACGAGTGTTGGTCTTGATTCATTTTTTATTTGAAATCTAAATATTTATTTTAATATCCGAATGTTAATTTGTAAATTAAATATGGGGGAAAACATCATTTTTTTTTTTTAGATTTACTGTTAAAATAGTAAATAAATGTATAACAAATCATGCATAACTTACATTTCATAAACAAAATTAATTACTCACCTCATTAATTACTTAATTAAACGATTTTGCCAAACAACGCATCTCGTTTTTTTTTTTAAATAAAAATTAAGTATTTTTGTAAGTTATTCATTAATGAATGAATTAGATTTTTTTTTTAAAAAGTGACATCATGAGTTTAAGCAATGTTGATGTGCATGACATGCAGGGAACACTTTAGATCATTATTCGATCAATATAATAAATAAAGACACGATGCTTAAAAAGTTTCTCAAAATATTGTTGCAATATTAATAAATCATTTTTTTTTTACTTTTACTGTTTACGTTGTGATATATTTTCATCGTTTATTTTTATATTTATGTTTTTATTTGTACATGTTTTGTATGATATAATTTTCGTATTTTTAAAAGTGTTTTTCTTTAATTACAAAATATAAAGTAACAAAAGAAATGGCTTTAAATATAACCTTTCAATGTGACTTCTAATATATGGGACGCTGGAAAGTGCGGAGATTGAAATAACTTATCGGCTTATAGATCATATCAATATACATGTATGTTTGACTATCATATCTATATTTCTATCTTGACATGTTTCTTTGCAAGTCCTATTTATGAAAGCAAACGCCTTTTCTACGACAGATTGTCTACATATACCTTATTTCTATCTACGTATAAATCAGGACAAAGACATAAATCACTTTTGCGCGAAACGTGAACATGCTATATATTTTAAACTAATTTAACCTAATTTCGTAAAGTTTGATTGATTTACGATGCCTTTAAGAATGTTAATTCAATAGTATCATAATGATTACTTCATGTAATTGGTGACAAAAACACTGTCAATACATCATTTCATTTGATATTCTCAGGTAGGTGATGTACGAGTTTAACTTTTTAATTAGTGCAAAAGTAAGATAAGAACTGTCAATAAGGGGAAGTAAGTAAAGTAGAACATTTATCAACACATTTGGAATAAAAAAAAAATCATAGTTTAATTAGGCTGGGTGGTCAACAAGTGAACTTTTATATCCACCTTAACATTTCAGATGTGATATTTTTGGCCGTAAACTATTATTTAGTATAGAAAAAAATTCAAATATCTAAATTTTATAATTTGAATGTGTTCCTATATCTTTATACAGAGCTTTTCGTCTCAAGAAGTTTACGAATAAGAAAGAAATAGTCCCTAAGAAAGAACTTATAATAGAAAATGTATTTCACCCTTTACATGATATTCCTTGACTTTTTTTTTTGTTTGATCGACCATACTTCTATGCTATGTACTTTATATAAACAGGAAAAAAAAATGAAAGAAAAACGAATATCTGCATGTTAATCAGCGTAATGGTATCTCCTTTTAAAATATGCCTAATATTATCATACTTTTAGAAATTTAACCTTAGTAGCTCAAAATATTTTGGGATAGATTATCTAAATATTTTTGGAATGAAGCTGGTATATCATAATTATAAACCTAATTAACACTATTCTAGAAGACATGAGTATTTTAATGGAGCAACCTCTGATCCTTAATAAAATCGGTACCATGAAGTAGAACGCAGAATGTTATTAATATCATAACCTTAAATCATTGGAATATGGGTCATGAACCATTTACTCATACTTTCAAATGATTGACATGCATTGGAATTGGAGACTCAAAAGTATTGTCACTGAAATTATTAAAAATATTTTTCAACGCTTCCTGATATTCAAAGTCTCGACATAATGATTTACTGGCAATGGTTTGCATTGGTTTTCAGAAAACTAATGTATAATATTTTGTTAACAAGTTATTTAGTTAACTTGTATTGGCATTTACCGAAGTTATCCTTAAGATGTATAAAGATATATTTTATTTAACGAGAGACACATGTACACATCAGATGTTAAACAGTTTATACATGTATATTCAATACATTTAATGATGTATTCACATAAACATAGATGCATCTCTCATTTATGTGTTAATCATAAGTGAAATTTCTTGATTTGTAAGTAAAACATATTTACTTTCCAATGTTACTAATTCTATTGTACTCGGATTTAATAACAGTTGAATCAATCTATTTACACAAGAGTAGCAATTTTTAAAATTATCTACATTTAATATGCACTTTGTTCAAAATCTGCGTATTTTGGACATTTAGGTATACTTAAATGAAATGCTTAGATCTTCATTAGTGCAATATTCAAATACTTAGATTTAAACATTGTTGAAAATATTATAAATACCTCTTTCCAGTTTCAAATCATGTGTTCTAGGTGTGCATTAACTTACACATGTATAGCCAAAATTATCCACCAAATGTTGTTACAAACCATCCTTCAGTCTGTCTGAGAAAGTCCATTTTAAATTGTACCAGCTGTGGTACTCCACGACTGAGGGGAACTTTTTCCATTATCTGTAAATGAAGAATGGCAATAAAAAAAATCTTATATCAATACTTTTTACCTCTGAAAATACAAGCAGCGTAACCCCATTGATTGATTGGATACGTCTTATTTTTAACTCATACATTTTTTTTAATGTTTTTTGAATGTTTTACTGGGCAATGATTTAACATTTGATTCAGAGATGGATTTCAACTCTTGTTAAGCAGAGGTAGCAATACCAATTTGTTTAAAATGAAGATACATGTAATATTAACTCATCCATGGGCGTTATGTATACAGTATTTTAAATTACATTTTGAATATGAAAAGTACCCCGACGTTTTAACCTTAAAATACCTGTAAATGTTTGGCAATTGCACTTCACATTACCATCCACCAGTTGAAATCGGGAAGATTGGAAGGTATTCCACTAAATGAAATGTGTTTAAATTATCGCACCTGGTGACAACATGTGATGCATAATCATAGAGAAAATTGTTATTGTTTATTGCAGAGATATGAGGTAGCCTGTCCTCAAAGGGTTCTATGCCATAACCTTAATGTTCTTACTCACCGGTTATATTAATTTTTTGTACGTTTGATCTAATGCATATGTAGGTTTTAACATTGTATTTTGTCGTATTGTAACTTATGTTTAAATTGTGTTGAGAGAGTAAATGAACTTGAACTTGTTTGAAAACGCACACATTCCTTTATTAAATAAATCATAATAGACTTCATGTTCAAACTGGAGCTACCAAAACTATATCATAGCTTATCTTACTATTTCAATTGTAATAAGTTGACTTAACTTACATTTATTGCCGATATAAGAAAGATTAATAACATTTCTGTTGATATCAATATGTGCTAGGATTTGGTTTGGTGGCATTTCCGTCTAAGATGCATCTTATTTCATTTCCTAAATAGTATTTATTCGTCTAGAAATAATAATGATAATACACAAATAAAGGAACATAAAATGTGTTAAAACATTACATAAACAGACATCAAAATGCCAGATTTTTTGACCTCATCATCATTTTCTTACGTAATGCATTCAACAATTTAGATTTATATGTTAGCGCAATAGGTCTATATTTACATTAATTAAAATATTTTATTGTCTAGTGACACTTTTGTATTCATTCAGTACAATATGGTTCTACGTAAAAAAAAAAAAAAAAAACCCATTCAAATAGTTTGTGACAGATATAGAGTTGAAGGTAATCTTTTTAGATACAATTTCATCAATTAATGTTATGAATTGTACGCAACGGGCATTTGATTACAAAAAAATGTAAAAAATGTCATTTACATTTAAGACAAGTGTTGTCCTGGCGTCTAAAACCCATAGTAAGGAAATAGCTTCATACATTGCGTCTCCAATATTTTGATTAATAATGGGATATATGTATAAGTCCTTTTCGGTCAAATACAGAAAGGAAGTCCCTACAAAAACATAATTTGCGGATGCAGTCTTTTTGGGTTCTAAAATATGTGCAACATTAACATCAGGTCGTAAAAGATGTGAAATTTGAAATTATGGTAATAAATTTAGGGTCTGAACAAAAAATCGTGTAACAGAGGTTACTTAGTAAAAGACTGACGAGAAATAGATGTATATAGTTACATCAGACTAGCTCCAGGCAATTACTGCTGGATTCTTGGCGTTTGCAGAATACCGATTCCGTCCGGTCAGGTCTTATAGTATATCACATTTAAAGCTTATGAATCTCGTACTTGAATCTTGAATATTGTGCGTTTTACCATGATCTTTTGACCTAAATACCAACCACACGTCAAGATCTCATATCCTGTACTTCTTTTAAGAATTCTACCAAATAAAAATTTTATGTAATTTTACAGTCTTTATAGGAACATGTGTAAAAAAAAAACAACAAAAAACCAACCAAAAAAAAAACAAACCCAAAAACCAAACCAAAATCGCGTCTGTTGTCACTGCACCGTATGGTATAGCATGTACGAGCAGTATGTATGACATCATTTATGCACTCAGTAGATTTCATACTTTATAGTATGCTTTTAAGACCGAATTAATATGAGAATTTTGTATTTCAGACTTACTTTTTTTTAATTACGGTTTGGATTAGTTTGATGTTGTGCTGTTAAACCATATCTCATACTGATAATATATCGAGTATGCAAACAGCAACAAGGGAAACAACTCTAGGTTCTTTGATATTGTTGATTTCTTTGTAATTACTAATGCTTTATTTTATTTCGTTTGTATTACATATAATTATCATACCGCTGTTTTAAAGAATTTATTAGTCAATCACTCGATCTACCTTGATCTATCTAGGGGCCATTATTCACTCCTTTTTTTCCAAGTATTTATTTTTATATGTCAATGAGCAAGCTTTTTTTATGAAACTTTTTTAACTTGCTTATTAACGATAAGAGCAGTTGAACTTTGAAAAATTGTGGGTCATTTTCTTTTTTTCTTTTTTATTTTTTGTAAATTGTAATATGTAGATCTACTGTTCAGCTGGATGCGTAATTTCTATGAAAAATTGCTTTACCTCAGTCAAAAGTTCCATTTCTATCGGTTTCTTCGCGTCCCGTGACTGTAGGTTGTCATGACAACCGCAACATGTTTCTCATGGAATTTCTATTTTTATATATAATGACATACAATATGAGTTGGGTTTGGACAAAGCCAACGTTCCTTAACATAAAAAGTGGCCTTATATCTTGTCCAGTTTTACAAAGTCAACAAACTCATTCTCTCTTTTCAAATACTCTTTGAAAATCTTCGCTGCACCCTTGTTCACTCCCAAAGTTTCGGTGCTATTTAATTTAAAACGTTTTTCTCTCTTTCCTCCGCAGAGGTTTGAGCAGATCTCGACGCTGCCATTTTATTCTTCTCCAGACACAACAAAGTGACGTCATTTGAAAGGGCAACTACTCCAAATAAAAAGAACTTATACGGAACGCGGTTTATGTATAAAATTACATGAAATGTCGAGATAAGTAGGCGAAGCGTCGGCCATATTGCAGAATATAAATCCCACCAGTCTGACATAGAAACATGTCCGGCAGTCACGTGCCATGTTTAAACCAATGAAAGTGTGACATTCCAGTCAGTCCAAGGGAAAACAAATTTCTATATGGTAACATTATCATTATAACAAAAGCTACAAGCATATACATGTATTGTAAAAATAAAAAATGTTCCAATCGTTAGAAACAGAATTTACTTTCTATGTAATAGGTAATGCTATTGCTTTGTTTGCATCAGAAAATAGCGAAACTATGATGAATTTGAACTCTGTTTAAACTCATTGAATAAATCCTGGGTTGTATAAATACATGTGTGGATGCAAAGTTCTGCTACCACTTGTCAGATAATGATTTTGACTTGTGTATTTCTTTAATAATAAATGAGTCGACATATGAGTCGACATATCAGATCTTTATGTTAACTTGTCAAATCTTTATGTCCACTTGTCAGATGATACTCATCATACTAAGAAACTTAATATTTTGTTGATAAAACGTGTTTTGCCACTTCCTGTCATCTCATTGTCATACTTTCTGATATGTCGACATTAGTATCTGCAAGACAGCGTGACGATGTGACGAGTCCCCATTAAGTGTCCAACAAGTAAAATTATTATTGACATCTGAAATCGGACATAGTCATTTGATAATTCGACTATGACGAAATTATCAAGAAATTAATATAATCCGATCGTTATGATGCCTTGTAATCTTATCGACTTTTCAGAAAAAAATTATGATAACTGAGTGGCAAAAATTTGTCATGTACTAATTTTTGTTTTACATTTTTTGACACTTGAATAAGTGACAGGTCGACTTAAAGATTTGACAAGTCGACTAAAAGATCTGACAAAACAACGTAAAAATATAACAATAATTATCTTCCAAGTGATGACAGAATTGTGTCACCATATACGTGTTTAGCAAGAGGCTCGTAAATTTGAATGAGATTTTTAAAACATGTACATTTGCTTACTTCTAGGAGACAAAAAGGGGTCTAATATGGGTTCAAAGTACATTATGCATGTATATTAATTTTACATTTTCCAGTTTCTCTGTCTGTGATAACAGTGCGAATCAAATTTGTAAGGTATATTTCAATTCATTTCATCAAGTTCGACGCAAATAACGTAGTGTTGGGGCGCAAGCGGGGTTTGCATAAATAATTATACGAAATGAAAATTACGTGCAAATCTCGACAATTTAATATCAAATCGTACAATTGCTGAAAATTATATAAATATAAGTAATAGAAAATCATTCTTTGGATATTATGAGGTAATC
This sequence comes from Magallana hongkongensis, assembly GCA_016163765.1. Classification (NCBI taxonomy): domain Eukaryota; kingdom Metazoa; phylum Mollusca; class Bivalvia; order Ostreida; family Ostreidae; genus Magallana; species Magallana hongkongensis. The sequence continues at coordinate 86,067,285 of WFKH01011925.1, forward strand.
ATCGGGACTTGATCATACATGTATATATGTATCATAAAGCCCTTCGGACTTTATTGATTTGATCACGCCTAGAATATAGTGATCACCTCATAATAACAATTCCTTATACAAAAAGAAATAACCTTGAAGTTGTTTTAAATAACAAGCATGTTTTATGGTAACAGTCTACAAAAAAAAAAAAAAATTTGATTCAACTTTGTTTTGCCACTACCATTAGCGGCCCACGTGAACGAATAATATGAACCCTTGCATTATCTGTGTTATTACTTTCAATACGTAAACAAAACAGATAAAAATCATGCAATAAAATGTGTTAATTTATACACAAATTCGCATCTAAGCGTACTAATTTTAGCTTAAGTGACAAGATCATTTAGAAATGTGCTTATTTTTCTACGACATTTTTTTTTTCACAGTATTTCATGTCATCATGATAATCATGGTATCATAATAATTAAGTCATCTTGAACTTCGAGTCATATAAGATCAAATTCATGATTCGACATTTTATCGTTACGAAGCGTCTATGAAAATCATCAGTCGTAATCTATCAAATGAGCAAATTCACTCAATCAGATGATGACTTTCTTTTCTTTCAAATCGCAAAATCGCCATGTGCCCTTTTATTCAGCGCATACCTCATATTTACTGTGTTAATACCAGCTTCATTAACTTGTCTTTCAGTTTCACATCGTAAACAAAGTTGGTTTGAAGTTAACAAAATAAAATCATCCTGCTCCTAATTCTACCTCTATCTGTCTAATGATTATGGTCTTACCTCAATATTTAAACAATAATGCTATGAATTAAAATCGGTGTTTTAAGAAATAAATGAGAAAATACTTAGGGGTGTAACATTACTTTTTAAATTGGTGTTCAATCATTCTTTTATAATTTTAACCGCTATTTTACTTTAATACTTCAACGATCGAAAGAAGTATTAGTCCACAAAAATGCCTTGTTATTCGTTAATGATAGGTTCCCACTGTCGTGCGATCTGTCACGAACACTACGATTGACAAATTGTACCGTGATTGATCGTAAAAATTCTCTATAACTCTAAGGTTATGTACGAGGTGATGCGAGTCGATATGACATATTGTTCTTATGCGATCTCGATCTGATCCGAACATCACAACACGAGTCCCCGATTTGGGCCGCTTATGTACGTACATATACGTCCGTATACGTTACGATACGTTCATCACGAACCGATGTGCTCTGTTGCGATGGGGTATGATGATGATGGCGATTCTTTTCACGATCAAGATGGAAAATGATCACGATTTGAGCTACGATTCGACCCGACAATATATCTATTTAGCCCGACTGACCATATTGACACATCGCAACTGAACGCAGCTCAGCGTGGTGTTTGCCTCCCCCAAGGCCCCAAGGTTGATCCAGATCAACACGATTGGGGGGGGGGGGGGGGGGGGCACGATTAAATGCCACGTGCTGCGCTTAGTAACGATGAGTGCGATTTGATACGATGATAACGAATATTTACGATTGAAAATTAATCGTGTTGATCGTAAAAAAAATTTTGACAGTCAAAAAGTGATAGTGAGATTCGATTACTCTACATTTAAGACCGCGATTTCAATCGGGCTGCGAATCGTGACAGAGGGGACGTAGCAATACTTAATACATGTACTTTAGACTTTTATCTAAATATAAGTTATTTTAATTAGCTTTACAAACATTTTGTTGAAGATTATTTTTAAACTGTTTATTATATAAGTAAAGCATTGTTGAACTTTTTGTTATCAAATTTTCATAAAAATAGATTCTCTATTTTAAAATAATTAAAACCCTTGACAAACTGATTGAAACCGGTTAACTCGTTTTATCAGTGGCTATATGAACACAATCGGATTTCTTTAAAAAATTGGGGAGAAAATACTGAAAATTGGTAGTATATCCTGATGAACAACAAAGAATATAACCTGATACATGTATACTTGACTAAAGTATACACGCTAAAGTTTCAGGTGGCGAAGACGAATTCTAACTATTCAATTTGTAAGACGTACATACAGATCAAGGCATGTGAACTTGTCTGAAAACTCCAAAACAACTTCTATGACATATCTACCTTGTCTAATTTTATGGAAAAAAAGTATGCCCTAATCCCTCTATAAAGACGGAAACTGTAACAACCCGATATTGAAGGCATCTCAACTTTGTCCTTCTATTCAAAAATTGAAACAACATATTATAATTTATGTATGCAAGTGCTGGAATTGAATTTTGTCAAACTTTGATAGAAAATCGATAGCAAACGGATTTTTGTGAGACTCTCAGGAGTAGAGGTAAAATTTGTTCGATGGGATGCTATGTACATGCCCCTCCAGCGTCAAGGTTGGTTAAGGCACGATATTGTTCCCTTGCTATATGCAGCAAAAGAAGCACCTGAGTGTCCTAGGCAGTACATAAATCGAGTTATTTCTCTTTCATTAAGATAGGCTACGGTAATAATTTTCAAGCTAATTGATGTAATATATACATTCCAAATAAAATGCGTCTAAATACATGCGTAAATAAAAAAAAAGGTCATTTATTTTCTTGAAACAATGTTTTTATATTCATATTATTGTATGTATTCATAACATTAAAAATAAATAAAATATTTATGTATCACAGACACAGTTTTAGAAATAAATTCTCCTTATAAAAGAGAACTCTTTATGACGTTTTGATTGCATGTTTTCAGAATGCAAAATTTGAACGACCTCCAACAAAAAACCAACTGATTATCATGTCTTAAAAACTTGCGTAAAATTAAAACGGAACAAATAAATAAATTTATAACAATGAACGAATAAATATTATACCCAACACAAATCTGACACAATTTTAATTGACTATAATATTGTTTTTCTGTACGGAATGGTAAGGGCAATTCTCGAAAGCACAGAGAGAGTCGTGGTCATGTTTTTTGCCGTGAAAGTCCCTTTCTATTGACATCATTGTTGGAACGTCATTTAAATGGTCCCTCACTCGCTTGTGGTCGGTGTCCGCGGCCGACCGGATGCGTTCTAACTTCCGTTTCTTTTTCCTTGTCACATCCGATTTTTTACTTCTGCGAACATTTGAATTTTTCATGGAAGAACCAGATGTCTGAGAGTTTGAAATTTGAGGTAATTTTCCTGTCTTTTTCACTTCGTTTTTCACAGAACCAGATCCAAATCGAGCAGTTTTTGATTCGTTGTCAATGTCGTTTATTTTTGGCAAAAATAAATGAAGCTGCGCATGCGCGTCATCACTCACCCGGAAGTCTACTTTGAAATAAGCTTCTGAACCATTGTCCTCGTCTGAATTATAATCTTCATCGTCATCTTGCTCGTCTTCATCTTCTTCCACATCTGCCTCAGCAATGGCTTCCTTCGGAGGGTATTCCTGGGGAATTTGCAATGATTTTGTTATCGGTTGAACCAATGGTTCTACTCTAGGTGGAGAAACTTCTATCACATTGTTTCTGGCTACATTTAGTTTACAAGTACCATTTCTACGTATTTCCCGATTGTAAGAATTTTCCAAATCTGTCGAGGTATAAACTGTATGACTCTTCTCAAGTTCAGCCTTTGCCTTCAGCTCTTCTACAAACTCTTCCTTCGCTATCACTTCCAGTTTCTCTGTAGCTTCTATTAGCCGTTTGAAGGTCGGTGAATGAGAACGAGGATGATAACCATATTTTGAGGGAAAAATCACTTTTTCTTTCCTCTTGTTTAACTTGAGTCTGTATTGCATTGGTTTGACCAACTCAGCAAAGAAACGAACATCGCCGAGGTGTTCCGAGTTATGAGGTCCTAAAGAGGTCGTTGTTAGACTAGCAAAACTTGCTCTAAGGTTCTCGGCGTCGTCCGAGGACTCCAGAAGGGCTTTGTCACTGGCACTCAGGTGTTTCCCGAGTTCTGATGTGGCACTGCTTGACAGAGTCAACCCTTGTAGTCTACAAAAGAAAATTCTGATTTAACCAATGAACCCAAAACATTTTATATAATTCACCTATGCCTCTTAAATCTGTCATGATGAACCTTCATTTTACTGTAGTATCAACAGCAACAAAATACATCTGTACTAGCAGAAATAAATGGTAATGCTGCTAAACAAAATACCTATTATTAATAAACATTACACTTCTGTGACACTTCAGTCACACTAGTAAACATGCACATATACATACAAAAACAACCTTTTGCCTTACCGCTTATACATTTTGAACATGTACTTGTTATATTTCATTACACTGATTGACAGGTTCGTTAAAAATGGCGAATGCAAGGTTTGGTACAAAAAATTGAACAGATCATTTAACGTATCTTTAGTATTTAAGTGCAAAACTTGTCATCGAAGTTTTAACCCGTGTTTTGCATTGGAAATGATTCAAAACGACTGAAGTAAAATTAAAAATATTTTTAAGTTAATTACAGAGTTCCATTTCTATGTTTTAATAAAAACATATTGAAACGCTGCTAGGGAATATGCTGTTTAAAATATGAACTTTTAAATCCTCTTTTTTGTCATTACCAGCTCGGTTTACAATAAGGTCATTTAATTTAATTATGTTACTTTGAAAGTAACTACCTTTTAAATAATACACTATACTTATACCAAGACTTATTGAAATTCTTTAGTGCTAGCGCATATAAGTATGGTAAACATTTGTAGAGGTTTATTTCAACATTGATTTTCTCTATTTAAGTTGCGCTATATCAATTTTATGTAAATAAAAAATAACCGTTTTGTTATTACACATGGAATCAAATTTCCGGTGTTTAATATAAATACAGATAGGTACTGCGTGGGAAAATTTAAAAGGTATGTGATAAAAATTTGCGCACTCTCTATCTCTTTCTCTCTTTCTTTCTCTTTCTCTCTCAAGTAGAGACCCATACACTCATCATAGCAATTTGCTAACTAGCTATGCGATTTAAGTAAGGAAATTTGTTTATCAATCGTAACTATCTATCTTATTTAAACAATGATTGATTTAATTTATAAACCAGTTTAGGCAAAAAACATACCTTAGCATTATGAAAGATTAAGGACGCAACGTTTTTCCTCGGAAAGGAACATCTGATAATTCCGGGATAGGTTCAGGTTGTATCCGGATTTTATATTAGAGCACTGACCGCGTCATCGCAGCCAAAGTTTCATTGAAAGATGACTTTTCATTAATAAAATTAACAGTTTAAACTGGCATCTGATGAATATATAAATCAAATGTGAACAGCAACGTAAAGGGGAACAACAAATAAAATACGCCAAACAAAAGAGAGGGAGTGATATAGCTAAAACGAAAAGTCGGATCAGCCAACAGCGCTCCGCAATTTAAAGCCTCTTTGAATAACACTTTTGACAGTTGATATACAGAACGTAAAATACTTTTGATAAATTATATATTCAGAAAATATTGTTGCGCAGAGTCAAAAGCCGAGAATCAATTAGCTCTAATCGGATCGGATTTCCTTAATGTGATATTTAACTTGTATTACATCTTACGGTCTTTTTATGAGCTTTAATTGAAACACAGATTGAAACGATAGAGATGAAATCACCATTGATGCTATGAAACCTATGGCCTCCTATTATACAGACAATCGACCTCTCGTAAATTTATAGTAATAACCTGAGTAAATAATTGCATCGAACCACGTGACCTACGGTTCTAAGAGACCCTAAGTCTGTAGGATCATTGTAACTTTGTGTGTTTCTTTGTTGGAGTCGGAAACGCCCATATATATAAAGCTATATACAGAGTTGAATTCCCAATCTCGACATGAGAAACTATACATACTCTGTTTTCGTATTAGCCATTTTTTTCTTCGCTACAGCTATTCAACCATTTTCATACAGAGCAAACACATGAGGCATTCTTTTTATTTTTTAACTCAATCTAGAGTAAGCAATTACCTTAGAAAAAAAACCAATTATGCACTCTTTGCACTTAGAGGATTTAATTTTCAGTTTGGAAGAAAAGTAGCAAGAATAAACATTACAATTGAGTATATAATTGGATCCCCATTTCGGAATTGAAGATATACCTCTTAAATTCTTAAAAATGTTAAAAGTCACAAAATACCTCGGTAACGGTAAATGAAATCCATGGAAACATTGAAGTTTCCTGAAACTAGAATCCAAGCTCTTCATTGATCTCCTATAACCTCCTATATTCTCCTGTATATAGCAAAAATATATATCCGTTCAGTCTATCTTATAGACTTTCATGCTCGGAAAAGTCTATCATCACACGCTGTGAAATAGCTCGGTTGATTCCTTAAGTCATTCTATATCACTCCATGGAGGAAATTCCTGCACCAGTAGGTATCAAAGGTTCATAAAGGTCTGTTTGTAAACAAAAAAGTGCCCGGAGAACAACACTGCGTGGTCTTGCTTTTTCTCTATTAAAAAAATCTTTAAAATCCAACAAAGGTCGTTCTATCAGTCTTACTGAGGAGATATGATAGATCTTATCTTGTGATCTTGATTTAATGCGAACAGGGACATTTCGATAGCAGTGATTCTAGCTTGTTGCTATAGACCAAAACAATGGTAAATTCCAATCAATTTCGAGGACCGTCTTTTAACAATGCGAAGATGTGATGAACAGCAGGTCTTAGTATTGTTTGACCGAGGAAAAATCTTTAGCTATTGTCTCGCGCCGTAAATAATTCAGTTTTGAAGTAATAATTTCGTAATCGCTCAAGGTATATTACATCTCTTAAACAGCTTGAATAATTTCTATTCTACTACCACATTTAAGAATGATATTGAGATTTAAAATAACCGTATAAATTTTGAATGTAAACCCCTTATTTTTTATGAAGTTTTAACATACTTATTTTAATAGTATTTGCATAGAATGTACACGTTGTTTTCTTTTACATGTCCAATGAAATAGGTAATAATTGAATAAGAAGACATAACTTGTTCATTGTTACATGAACTGCAACGTGAGTAGAAATTATAACCAGTTTAAAAATGAGGTGAATTATAAAAATGAATTTGGATACTTTTTTTGATCTAAGTAGGAGACAATTACATAATTAAAATGCACACATCGAGAGGTCTACGCAAGGATAAGATTGATATTATACGTATATACGTTAATACCTGTGCATCCCACACGTCCATCTTCAACCATGGATCAGTGTCTGCGCATACACAGACATTTAAAGTTTTACATTAAAGCAAAGTCATCGGCTAATTCGACAGGTCCCGCTGGTAAGCCCTTGATTAATTTCCCCACACTCAGCAAAGAACATATATCCGCAATTAGAACTTTTTAAAAAAATCGTTGGACTTTGGTAGCACATGTTGAGAAAAATGGAACGTTGTGGGTTTTTTTCCCTATTATCATTCAGAGAGAGATAGAGAGAGAGAGGTTTCCGTTTTTATCGGGTCAGTGTGTGCTATCATCATCCCTATTAAGTCATTAAGTAAATCAGTGATACAAAGAACATGAATTGTGTTTTAACCCACCTACATCATCTGTTGAGAAAATCATCGGTAAATTTTATTGATTAATGCTGAGAAGAATTTATCTTTTTTTTATCACAGGTTTGAAACAGAGTTGGTTATTTTGTAATTAGTAGACAGTATCTCCAGCATTTCTAATTATAACGTTACTGAATCAGAAGTTTGGTGTTAGATATAAACAAGCATAATCCTGTTCGCCACCAATTCAAAATGTCATCCTTGAAATTTAATTTAAACTCGATATTTATCACAAGAACGCAATAGAAATCGAATTTCGCTCTATCTAACAAAAGTCGGCATGTAATTCAAATTTTAAGATAGCAATAAACTTTCTTCCACATTTAATATATTTACATATATTTATTAGAAACGTGTCCAAAGCAGTTAAAAAACATGAGTTGATTGATTAATTATCTCGTATGATTTACGTAAATTGCCCTCTGGTAAAATAAATGACGTTACCTCGCATGCTTTCGTGGACGTTTTATAAAGTTTGGACCGGGTTTTCTGACAAACTGTCTGGATGTCTCGGGATGGACCATCAGGAGGGACATGGTGATTCAGAATTAAAACTGTCCGCAGCGGAAGATTTACATTTGGAAAAAAATAACACAATATCCACAAAAGGCTCCGCCATGGAGACTCAAAGGAACAATCTCACGGGAATATTAAAACTTTCCTTTGTTGAAATTAGTCTTTGTAAATATAAGTGCTGGTCTATGAACACAAAGAAAAGCTCGGAATAAATACAATTGGAATAGGTGGACGGGCACCTGTCATGGTTAACAAAAGAAATATCAATTCTACATTGTTTGTAGAGCAAAGATGGACCTAGTTAAAGTCCCTGTCTTTGTTCATTTGCAGTAATCTGTATTCTGAATAAACTTGAATCTCGATCAGGTCCCTAATTCCTAGCCCTGGTGTAAATCATTATGTCGAATAACTTTTAAAATTCTTCAGCGATGTTTAAACCCCTTGTAATAATGAAGAACAAGGCTAATGTGGAAGTTTACAACTAATTTAAACAGAGTTCCGATTGTTTGATTCCTTGTGGACACGAGTCTTCGTAATTCTACAGATTTTGAAAACACGGCACTCTGTGGGTATTTCTAACCGACGTCGTAGTTCTTGAATTTCCACAACTAAATGCTTAAAACAAAAACTCTCCTAATGTAACAATAACAAACTTATTTTACAATTCAAATGGATTAATAAGCGTGTACCAGAATACATTAGGGTTATTATACATGTATTATCGGCGCAAAAGAAAATTAGAAGTGTCAATTTTACTGCGTACATTGTCGCCTGTCTATTATTTCAAAAATTTCAAAAGTAATGATCGAATGCGAACAAAGGTAAAGGTAATTGTTAATCACATTCTATGTATTTTTTTAAAATTAATTTGAATTGTTTAATCAATTAATTAAGGTTGATTAAATTTAAATTTTTTTTTTAAAATGTCCTATGATAACTAACATTAAATTTGATTAACATTTAAGTTGTTTCAAATGGAAAAAGAAGTCAAGAGAAATGTTCATGGAATTGTAGGAAGAATCGATTCCTTGAATTGCTGAGTCAACATACTAATACTTCATATTATTGGGTTTCTTTCGTCAGTATGACAAGCGCTATAAAAATTGTAAATAAATGATCTCCTGTATAAATATGACGGGTCTATGATAGCTAATACAGCTGATCTTTATTTAAATTAAGGTTAATCTGTACCAAAAAAGAAATAACAATATATCGGTATACCGTATACTAGTTGTATACGCCCGTACACTGGTGTATGTAATCTGATTTTATATTCATATATCAGCCAAATTTGAAATTCAATAATCATGCGTCACAACAATAACTATCTCCTTATTATATCGTCAGCTGCGGTAGCCATATGTATTGAGCGAAATCAAGAGGCTTATCAAGAGGTTATTTGGTCTAATTTGGATACTTATAGTCCGTTGCACTTTTTTTTTAATAAAGAACCAAAACACACACACACACACACACACACACACACACACACACACACACACATATTTCTATACCCGGTTCTGCTTAACATAATTCAGCCATAAAATCCACAAAGCTTTTTAAATTTCATGTTTTTACAAGTGGCAGCAATCTTCTTTGAAGAGGTGGGAAAATATGCAATATAATGTATATTAAGAGGACGCCAATTAGTTAAATCACCTTCTAAATCCGCTCAATGGTGAAAACATGTTACTTTCTCTTTATATAGCAACCTCAAAACGACAGGCGTTGCCAAACAGTGACTAAGTATGTAGCCATTGTATGCCTGTCTTACTGTGCATGTTTTTACGGTTTACTGTTGTTTCTACCTCACACAAACTCTTACAGGGGCGGGAGGGGATCAAATGGGTCTAAAAACAGAGGAGGATATTAAATTTGGTTTCACTAATATAAATACACAACAACTATTTCATCCAGAGAGATTGGCAAACATTAAAACGCCGAAAAAGGTGCATCCGATTTTCCCCCTCAATTATGACGCTAATTAAGCATAATGAACTGAACTACAAGATATTCGTAATTGGCAACATTCTGTCGACAATATATTTATGAAAGACTGGCTTTTAAAGAATTGTTGACACGACATGCCAGTAACCTGTAAATCTTCCGTAGACCACGCCGACAAGTCGACCTGTTTACTGATAAATACAGGTACTTATCTACTGTGATCTAAGATGGGTAGTAAGACGATGTCCTAGATTCACGTCCTCGGGAAGACGAGGGGTGCTTCTGGTCAATGAATACCTGTTTATTAACGGTATACCTGTATATTTAGTCGCGACCCTTGGCATACGAAAAGTGGTTTGTTTCGCGGGATAATAGCACAAGAAGTGCGCCATATAATAGTTTATTGCAAAAACGAGTAGGACTTACTCGAGTTTCGTGTAGAAACTTCTGTCTTGTCAATATTGACTACATGTACAATGGGATTTTCTCGAAGGCGTTTCTCTTACGAAGATTTCTTATCCAGGGTAAACGTTGGGGACGAATGTCTGAACTTCATGAAAACAGAATATTAAATCGCAACATTCAATACGATTAAGACTTCGATAAACCGTAAATGTTATCCAAAACTAATTTTGTACCCACATGGATATTTAAAACGCTTGCTTGAAAAATTTGAAAGTTAATTTAAAGTGTTTTTTTTTAAACTTGGTTTAGACGGAAACAATTTTGTAGGTGTGCCCTCGCGCATAAAATTTGTAATTACAGTTATTGTAAGGGGTATGGGATACCATTTGCTATATCCTCGTCTTCAGGTACTTGATGTATATTTAACACAATATCAAGCGTCGCTGTGACCAAAATTAAAAGAGAGTTTTCGGTAACATACGTAACGGTTTACTAATACAGAAATGCTAATCTTTACACAAGTAAAAAATATCATATGATTCACAAAATATTCGAGATGAAAATGAAAATGACAACTGAAATACTGGTACAAAAATACAACTTACTGTTTTGATTTTTGTTTGAAATAAATCTCCGCTTGCTGTCTAGTGGGTCCCAGGATTGGAAACTTTCGCGGGGACTTATATTCCGTTTTATCATCCTCCGACGTTTTCGACCCTGGTCGACTGTTCGAATCCGGAGAACACCTCAACGCCGGGGGTAGCTTTCTTCTCTCTACCCCCATGGCGTCCAGGAACCGGTGGCTTGTTGGGTTTTTGTAATTTTTGGATTCCTTGGTCAACTGTAGAAGATCTAAAGAAGAGTGATGACGTCTAAGGGGGCTCAATGAAGACTTCCCCAACAGGTCTATTGTCGTCGCCTGCCGATTCAAACGGCTAGTTGGCCCGGCAATATCAAAGGCCAAAGACATCTTGTTGACTCAAACTTAAATCAAGTCACAATCCTTTGATTAACATAGGTGCCAATTTTTTCAATCCCGTTTCGTGTTTTGTATTAGGTTAATGTATATACCACCTTTATAATAAGCCTTGCGTCACATTGTTTGATATGAGGGTTCTCAAAAAATCTTCTTAATGTTCCCAAGAATTCGGTTGCACGTTTATTTCTTATTGACTCGAAAAGGTCAACAAAAATTGTCATTTTAATGTAACGAGAATTCAAATTCATTATATTTTACACCTTTGATATTGGCGAGGTGCACAAGATGTCACATTTATCAACAGCCAATCATTTCTCGTGATCATTGATCGACATTTGACAGAACAGAGCTACAAGAAGAATGGCTTGGAATACACCTTTGGATCTAACAGGAATGGCCAACAAACGGTTGCATTGTAGACTTCTGAATGGCGCTGAACGGATTCCATTGTCATGCGGCCGAACGTTTCACCAGAATTTAATACACCTATAATATAGTACTCAAAAGGTTGTTCAGACTTTATCACTCAGGAAATCTGTCACACAATTCAAATCCCCGCAGGATGTCCACGGATAGTTTAAATATCACATATATAAGTATATTTACAGTGCTAACACAATCTTCTTCTCACTTTAAAAATCTTGACAATGGAATTCACTTCCCTTCCGCTTAAAAAGACACACAAAAATATACATTTCTTTTTCTGGGCTTTGTGATCAGTTAAATGCATCTCTGATGAATGCGAGTCGTAAAATCACTGTCAGTAATAACAAAGCTTGGAGGCGGATTAGAATATGGAAGATCAAGTATCAGCGGAATGCGACTATACAGCAGATTAATTGATTTTAAATGTTCAAAACCTGCCGTGAATTTCTTCCCGTGTCTCATTGATGTAAAAAAAGATATGCCAATTAAATAGGAAAATTCTAATAATCTGTCGGGTATAATCACAGCTTTTGTTCAGTTATTGCTCCGGTTTTATTGATTGGATCAGATAGCTTTGGAATACAAAGGACCTCAATATAAATCGTAAAGTTTTATGAGATGAATCTCTTGGTAAATTGCTTCAAATGGCAGAATTTAAGAAATTACAAGGCTAAAAACTTTCTAATAGCCGCTTATTATGACAAAGTTCTGTGTACATATGTCAGGTGTATTAAATGATTTCTAGAATAGACTTGAAAAAGACGTATCGCCTCTGCATTCATGATGTTACAGTTAATTCTAATAAATACCGTTATCATTTATGATTGATTTATTAAATTTGTGATAACGCTTGCCGATTTTGCCTTTTAAAAAAGTAATGCCCCTATTATAAATAGTATTGGATTTATTTTGTACAGTCTCAAAATGGAGCAAAGAACGGAGAATAGACCTTCCACCTACTTGTATATATGTATCTTGAACTATTCTTTCTATTGAATAATGTTGCTAAATCAATCTCAGACAAGTGTCACGTATAAAATGATAAAAGTAAGAAAGGTATTTGATTAGTTAATATTGACACAATTTGTTTAAAAGTATGGATGCTAAATTAGGGTTTGAATAAGTGTTTCCTCGATATTCTAATATTCTCAAAAACAACATGTAGTCATTGTCATAATACTTGCATGTGTATATATTTACGCAAGATTTTATTATAAAATAAAATGTTCCAGAAGTACATATTCACAAGTGTATTAGTAAGCTTTCCTAGCTAAGTTATAAACAGGTACATGTTATCTTCCGTAATACATCGTAAAAACTTGCAGACTGCGGATCATAAGTTTATCATTTGTTCAAAGTTGAAATTCTAATTGAAGATGAATATCACTTCATTCTAGAATGTCCAAAGTACAGTCATTTACGGTGTATTAATATCAAAAATTATTACTGGTCAAAGCCTTCTTGTTTCAAGCTTGTTCAATTGCTGAGCTCGAGAAATAAGAAACAATTAAACAAACTATGTATTTTCTTAAGAAAGCCACAGGGTATAGAAATAATTTGCTTTAGTTAATACGTATATT
>WFKH01011925.1:86083154-86094795 GCA_016163765.1 Magallana hongkongensis
TCTCTCTCTCTCTCTCTCTCTCTCTCTCTCTCTCTCTCTCTCTCTCTGGCGATTCAGTCTTTTCAACCGAAATGCACATTCAGTTGACTGAATTTCGATTCTGTTTGCCCAGTTTTTCAATGGATACTTTTAATTATTTGATTTCTCCTCGAACAGGTTTCGTTTTATTTGCTTTCATCGATATCTAATGATATCAACTTCTTTTTGATTTTGAGAATTGCACAAGGATTAATTCTAAGATATCTATTTACTGATTTTGACATTTTTCTCATTAAATGTGACAAGTCAGTAAAACACGATTTCATTTTAGATCAAAATTTAAAGTCCAAAATTTATATCGGGATTCATATCGCATCTCTTGATCAATTTTTGTTGCCTTTTTGTGACAGTATGTTTGTTTGTATTGTATTTACCGACTTTAGCATGGATTTATCAGCACTGCAAAGACCATCTTGGAGTCACTTCTGCCCTTAGGTAATCCCCCTGTCTTATACCAGAGCCTAATTTTAATGATATATCTTATGGTTTTATTACTGTTTCTATTTACTAAATTTAAGAATGATAAACTTTGGATGGATGTGTGTCACTTTGTGGGTATACGAATGATAATGAAGAATTTACAAAAGCAATATTCCTGATAAACGTCTCATAAGTTTTATTTTTTATCAGAAATTCCTTCAAGAAATCTCATAAATAATACAAATAAAACAATAAACCACATGTGTCAGCATTGCAAATGTAAATTAGATTCTTTAAAATATTTACTGTAGAGTATGTACAAGAAAAACGAGATTGAATTAAAATTGTTTAGCCTTTATAATTAAATTATGTAATTATTTACGCCATAAAAGCAAGATTTTTTTTCATTTTGTATTGTCGTGGCTATCATTGCTCATATCATTAATAAATAATATGAAGCAATGCACTTACATTTACTATTTTGATATCTAGGAAACAAAGCAATGACACAGACTTACAATGAGCTGCTTAAACATCCTCTGGTCAATGTGAGTAAAGAACTGACACCCCCAAAACCTGTCCACCCCGTGCATGATGAACTCTGTCAAAGGGAGATCAAGGTTAAAGTCAACACACTTAATTCATTGTTCCAAATTTTTAATGTTACATTGACGATTTTGCAACTGTATCACAGCAGCTCCATGGCAACGCACTGTGAAAAAAAAATGCATTTTAAATTTTTCAAAGTGCGCTGTTGAAAGGCTTGAATCATTCCAAACGACCGTAAAAGTAATTTTAAACAACGTTATTTGTGCTTGCATTACAGTCTACTTAGTTTCTTGTTATCATTTCAAGAGAATGCATCAAATCCTATCATATGTCAAAACCTTTGAATTAATAAGTCTTCATTTTTCTGTGGCTTATTTTATTTGACAGATTCCAAAACAGTTATCAAAACTTAGATGTAGATACAGAAGAACTCGGATACCTATATATTGGTCCAAAGAGGAAATACTTCATTATGATCCATGGATAGCTTTGTATCATGACGTCATTTCCGATCGAGAGATCAATATTGTGCTAAACAATTCAATCACACAGGTAACCACAACTAACTTAAATAAGTTATCATAATGAGAGACGAATAAAATACTGGATTAGGAATATATAACTTGGCCTCTGCTTTATACGCAAAGATGTATAGTAACTTAAACAACTTAAAAGAACTTAAAGATTTGGGGCAAGAAATCATTATGACGTAAACAAAAATGATTATAAGAGAAGAAAAAAATTATACAAATATATAATTATCTTTTAAACTAGAAGAGATTATCGAATGTTTAATGTAAATCTTCTTGTGAGTTTAAATAACATAATTCCTAAAATAATGGAAGAACATGTTTGAAGTAGAAGTTTAAAACAAACTACATATAATGCAAAGTTTGAATATCAAGATCACTACAAAGAAATAGGTTTACTGTACACAAGAGTTCAACAATTAATTACAAAACAGACTATGTAAATCATAGAATTACAGAATTCTATACGCTTTCTTGTAGATGGCGAGATCAGACTTGACTGGTTCAACAAACATGACAGAGGAGGACGTGGTGGCAACGCAAGTCTTTTTCTCTTTAGTCCAATTTTGTTTGAAGCTGTCTGTTTCTCAGCAATGATAACGAACTCTTAATCCTAGAAACTGTCTTAAAATAATCAACACGCAGGTTTTTCAATCATTTTATATTGAAGTGATAGCACGTTTTTCTTTTAAAAGCAAGAGCACAGTCTTGGTACAAGTATTACCAGCCTTTTGTCTCTAATATGCACTCAACAAATCTTTGCGAGTGAAATTGAAACATCGATATTTGTGAATATACACCTTGCCAAACTAGATCACAAAACTAGTCAAAACAACCAATTTGAAAGCTTATATAAAAACATTTAATTTTCGTCATGCATTAAGAGAAACTAAAACTCCTAGAAACAACATGCCGTTGTTCGTAATTTACAAATTTCTAAAATATATTGATAGAAATGAAATTTTTTAAATACTTCTTAATAAATACATTTGATATTGATAAGAGCAGCAAAATAAGAACTTGTGAATGTTTGACTGACACTGAACTTTGTCACCACTAACAGATATTGGTTATCAGAACTGAGGACAAAATCACTGGTCCCGTTGACGAAGAGAATAGAGACCATTACTGGACTGTCTACTTACGTATCCAAGCTGTTCTCTGACTCGGAAAACTACGAGGTATGATTGCTTAAGTTCTGCGCTACGTCTAGAGGTCAACCTATATGGTAGTTTTACTATCGTTTTTGTTACCAGCAAATCAAATTGTTGAAAAACCCAAAAAATCTTGCATGCGCGGATCTTGGGGGGGGGGGGGGGGGGGGGGCCCGGCCCCCCCCCCTCCTGCGAAATTCAAATTTCTTTATATAAAATTACCAAAAATATGCCTCGGACCCCCCTGGCAAACTAAAATATGATCTTGTGATAATTAAGTTAGTAAACTGTATCATTTCAGTATCCCAGTGTATTAAATTTATGATTCATTTGCACCAAGTTCTGATTTACAATGTACATGTATAGCAGTAAATGAACCAAAGAAAAATTATTACAGCATTTACACACAAGAAATAGAAAATAACATTTTATTTAATGATGATAGATAACTATATATGTAGTCATAATCATCTGTACTTCCCTAAAATATGGATCACTTGGGTAAGATCAATTATAAACCATTCCAAGAAGTTTGCACTTACTCAAGAAATGATTTATTTATCAGTATAATTAATGATGCTATGTTGAAATTACAATAATGCAGATCATTCTGTTTTTAATATTTTCAGATTAATAACTTTGGTGTGGGTGGAATGGTGAATCCGCATTTTGACTTTTTGGTAAGCATGTTTGGTTATAAACCATCAATTGTTTAATTGGTTGGTTGTCCTCATCTCAAATAGTTAAGGGTTCACCATTCGAATTTACCATTACCGTTTGATATCGAAGTCCTGACCAAGTCATTTAACATTGAAGAAATTGTATCTTGTAAGCATCTACTTTGACAGAAGACCTTAAATGGTTTGATCTTATCCCATATAATTCTAACCTTTGTTTGTTACAAAATAAATCAGTATTTGAACAATGAACGATGTGTTGTTTCTGATAGAAATATTATATATTGACGAGGTAATAACAGCTCAGTAATGGCAACGCTCTTTGCACATTCAGAACATTTCATTGGGAGAGTACCAAAAGAACGTAGAGAGGAGTGTTCGAATGTCCGGCGACCGCGTGGCTACTTGGATGTTTTATGTAAGTTTTCATAAATTTGTTCTTTAATTTTGACATACTTCTGATTTTCTTCACAAAATAGTCCCTTTCCACAAACCATCTACGTGGACGTCCTCTATGTATAATGCTGTGGTTTCTTTTCACAAACTAATAAATTTACTAGCTTATATCATTTATTTTTATTTCAGTTGACAGACGTAGAAAAAGGTGGGGCGACAGTGTTTCCGGAGGCAAAAGTCCGGGTTCCAGTTACCAAGGTAAGTTAAAAACATTGTCATAAATCATTGATTTAAATGTCATTTTCGTTCTTGTACTAGTATTTAATTAAGTATATGGCTACATTTTTTCCTGTCTTTCATTCTTATATATGATATTCTCTTTATAAAATATACATGTATTAATAACACGCACGAGTTTAAGTCAATGATATTGACTATATCATCTTAATTATTGGTACCATGCAAACACTGAGGGCATAGCATAATTCACAAAACTTCGTGAGAAAACTCCAAAAGAAAAACCCATTTATATAAATAAAAAAATAGAAGAAAAATCCAGGAGTCATCTAGAGCTATCATGAACCCGTGTCAAGTTTCTTAGCTAAATGAGCAGCTAGCTTGAAATATATATACATGTACAATCTGCAATATTTTTTTCCGTTCTGTTTTGCATTTAGGGTGCCGCCTTGTTTTGGTATAACATTAAGAGAAACAGTGAGAAAGACCACAGGAGTTTGAACGCTGATTGTCCCGTTATAATCGGATCCAAGTTTGGTATGCACATATTTTACACAAAAAATCTTAGTACGTTTAGATAGTTTGAATGTCATGCAGGCAATATTTTTTTACCATTTCATATAGGAAATTTTATTGTAAAATTGTTATTAACTACCAAAATGACAAGAAAGATTATGATTTATAAACTTCTGTTAATCATATTTTTGTTGGAAAAGCTATTTAAAGGCTCTGATTGAAGCAATATTACATTATAATTATCGTCCTGTAAAAGGATTGGTTTGCTATATTTTCCGTAGAAGAAAAATATTCCTGTGATTTATTCAAATCTTGTTAATCATAAAGGTTTTAATTGCATGCAAAACCATCATATTAGCCGGTTTTACAGCAATATAAAATTCTAATAAATACATCTCATATTGCTATAAAATCTTTGAACTCAAAACCATATATCAACTGCTATTATTTCACTTTCACAGTGTGCAGAAAATGGATATTAGAAGCAGGTCAAGCATTCAGAAGAAAATGTGGATTATCTCCCTTTTCCACGGAATTCAGCTGATAAATTGAAAATGAGGAATATTTTGTAGTAATGAATCTTTAATTATATAATTAATATAATTCTACATCTTCTTATGTTAGATATAAAAATAATTATTAGTATGATTTATCGATACATTACATTATGTTGACATCATAGAGATCTGTGATATGTAATTAGTAAAATATATGCGCAAAAGGCTAGTCAAACACAATGTTTGAAAAGTGAATATTTCAAAAAATAAAGCCATTATAAAAAGAGAAATATAAAGCCATTGTGAAAAAAAAATCATGTACAAAAATAACCATGGAATGTTTCACAACCTGTTTGATCCCCAAATAATGAAAAGTTAACAATAAAAAAAATACGTTTACTGATAAAATAGAACCATGTATATAAAAATCTTTGGAAATATAGTATATATTAATCTTATATCATCTGTACAATAAAAAACTCAATAGAATAAATTCCCTACAACACTGTGTGGAATGTTACAGACCCTGGAATCACAATTCATTCATAACACTAAGTGTTGATAACAATACAAAAGACGGAAAATTATTAATGAGAGAAAATCTTACAATAACCTCTGAATACTGTAGTTCGGTCACACACCGATCGTCTTATTCAATCATTGAATATATTGAAAAGCACAGTAAATGGTCACAGTTGTCATGTAAAAAACAATTTAATAATTCCAAAACAAATTGACAAGTAATAAAAATGTCAGCTGTACAATTTTTTTCGAGACTTTATACGTCACGTGTTTATTATGCAGAAATTAAAGAGACAATTTTTTTTTTCGTTTCCATGGGGGTAAATTACAGATCAACAAGAAATTATAAAAATATAGAAAAATATCGTAATTTTGATTATGATTTTATACAGGTTGTATAATGAGGACAAGTTGCATGAAAATGGATCAATCGATTGATTAAACAGGTCGAGACCACTAGATTTTGTGACGTCGGCATAAATTTGCATACTAAATTAGCTATCTCTTTACTTTCATCGACAGACCAATCAGATGAATGAGTTGCACGGCATTGTGGGCTACTACAAGTTTAAGTGTATACAAAGTGTATTGAAAATATATACCATTTTGAATTGTCCTTTGGAAACTCATTTTCAATTATTTTTAAGAATTTATAAAATAAATATGGAAAATTATGTCCGATCTTTCATTTCTATGCTCACATTTAAAAAATATTGCCTATGAGGCCTTATATCAACCTATTTAAATAGCCCATTGTCAAAGTTCAAAAGAGAGGTACGTTCTATTGAATCAGAAGCAGTGAGTAAGTTTTTCACGTGATACTCCAGGTTTGGGACAACATTAGTAGAATTCGCATTGAATTGTCTTCAGGGACACTCATCAGAATGCTTAGCGTACAAAATACTACATGCTACATAACTTGTACTTCTGTATTTGTATATTTGTGTATTTCTATTATCGTGGCTATTTACGTACGTTAAAAATGTACAATTACCTGTATTTATTTCTGGTGTACAATGATTAAGTCACCAATAAACAACTATGCAGTTTTTTCGTATCAAAATCTGTTTGTGCCTGTATGCGTATGTTTGCCAGTCTTTTGATAATGATTGATTTTTGAAGCAGCAATTGATAAACTTAAACAACAGTATTTTTCAATGTGAGCATGAAACAAAGTCTAGTCTTTTTTACCTTCTTATGTAAAAATCAAGTTGTACAATTTTTCCTGCAAGCAATTAAATATTGTGTATAAAACAGACAAAAACCACGTGTGTCTGTTGAAACGTAAACACGTAGTAGACCGTCATTCTTTGCGACTGATTCACTGGATTGGAGAATCTGGTTGACGCAAATATTGTCACATGTTAAATAATGCTATCCATATAAGGTAGTGTACCCGACCTGTTAAAGACCCATTAAGTGAAGGATATGTTCTATAATATTGGTTGGAAAAAAAACGTATTTACAAATCATTCATAAAAAAAATTGGTCCGATTAGTTAAATACAATACATGTGCAATCTAGCGTATAGTCAACTACAACTCAACTCTAGTTGAAATAAATGTGTTAAGATTGATTTGCATATGTTGCGTGAAAAGATAAAAATCCTATCACTTTGGCTTGAATGTAAAACCAGGGCCCTAAATGTATATACTATTAGTATATACGTCCCTGGTAAAACTTATTGAAATATTTAACAACACTGAACTTCTGATAAAACGAAATGTAACTTTTTATGCAAGGCACTGTTTTTGCCATAGAAACAATGACAACACTTTCTTCTTACCTCCCCCCTTTCCTCCCAAATGATATGCTAGGTATAAAATGGTTTTAAAAAAAGGATATCGATTCATAATCACAATTCAAAAGAGCAGTAAAAATGTTAATCACAGACTACGACATCATTTTATGATTGTAACATACACAAGTAGTTCAGTTCATGAACAGAAATTCTTCAAAAATATATTTCTTTTCGTTGTGTAAACTGACGTTGAAAGCACCCACGTTGAAACTCGCAAGAGTAACATCCCTTGCCGGGATTCTTTACAGATCGGTTCTCTGGTTGCTGTAGTTCTGGTACAGAGATTCCTCCATGGGGTCCTCATCAGCAACTAGAATTAAGCCCAAATTGATTAACAAGTATTACTCCAACTTAAACCAAGAAACGATTGACAAAATATCTACATATGTATAATTTAAATGCAAAGGGAGCATTAAAGTGCATTTGAAATCATCATGTGTAATGCATGACGCCGTACAAGTGTAAGGTCGAAAACATTAAAACAGTAAGAAAACTGTAACTAGGTCTGTCCTTTTTTCCTTAAATATTTAATTCATAACTATTATGAACGACACTATCTTACGAATCCTGGTCTTTTAACCCCGGTATTACACACGACTTCAGACATTTGTATTAGAAGAGAAAGAGGGGACAGTTAGTAATACAAGTAAACAGACACATATAACATGAGGCAAATCAATATGCTAGGTATGATATTGAAAAATGTACTGGGAAAATACGAAGCAATGATTTCCTTACCCATAATGTAAAATACATATGAGATACTGTAACACATTAAGGTTTATACAACACTGGCTTTAATGTGTACGTGTATGTGATTAGGAAAGAATGAAGCCTGTGCATCAATATAATTATACACAAATTGTTGAATGTTTCTGATCAATTCAAATTTTTTTTATAAAAGTATTTCATGTCAGACTAACGAAAATCAAAAAAAAAAAAGGATGAGTATTATTTTATCATAAAGATTAAATGTTTGAAGATACGTAATTTCATCTAATGTATATATATTGATCATGCATGCTACTTTAATCCATAATTTGAATAAAAAAGATACAAAGCATAAACCTTTACTGAAATAAAGCAAGCTATTGCAAGCACTGTTTACAGAAATGATGATAAACGTCGAAATGCAATGCTCATACGCTTAAACTTTCCAGCAAAATTCTGCTTTTTTTAACTCGCAAAACATAACACTTAGAAGCACAGCCAATAAAAAGCATTTACATGTATAATATTAAACCAGATAGAGGTCGATAACTCTTGTACAACATGCACATTACAGGTGGAGATGATAATATTTTGATTTCTTTCCATTTTGTCAAAACTAAAGAATCTAGGACATGTTGAAAGCGCATTCCGAGAACGTTAGCTTTCTCTCATAATATGATTCTTTTTAGAAATAAAGGGTTCAATTATAGTGATGATATAGGTGTAAAATGAAAGGTTTCTGTCTGCAGGATTCAAAGCATGCTTCCACTTTGAGATCTCACCGAATGCCTGGTTTTCATACAAACATTCGTCTTTCCCTTGACTTAGTTTTTTCTCAAGATAATCCTTCAGACAATCGTGGATGAAAATGTATTGTTGCTGTAAAAACACATACACACAATTAATACACACAGCTTACCAAAGCCTCTGTTAACATTTTCATACAGAAGATTTCCTTGTAATTCTTTTTTCTTTCTTTCCACGTAATCTCGAACACAATCATGGATAAAAACATATTGTTGCTGTCATGAAAAATAAACAAACAAAAGTAAAGAAACTATAGATAAATACATTGATTTGAGAAATATTCAAAAATAGAAAGTAAATTATATTAATATCAATGCTGGAATATCATAGCATTTATACTTAATGTAAACGAAATGACTTTGTTATAAAAAAGCATTACTGAAAAAATTAAAAGATTGAAATCAAGAATACATATTTAGTTTTTGTTTTTCTATTATAGTAAAGAAAAATAATAAGTATTTATTATGGAGTTTACAGTAACAATCTTTAATGATCGGTTGTACATGTATATGATGCAGATCACTTAAATCAATAAGAACTTTATACAATTATTATAATTTTTATTCTGTCAAGGACATAGGAATAACGAAATAGAAACATGCCTCTGTTTGGACCATGAACATGCGGCGTTCTCGAAGGTTCATAACAAGGTCAAATATGTCGATGGATTCATCCAGTTCATGTTCATCAACAAATTGGAACAGGTGATCCAAGGCACAATAGGTTCCAGTTCTTCCAACCCCAGCACTAGACAGAAAAAGTAATTACTTATCATAATATCATTTTTTTAATGGAAATGTATATAGTACATAGACTTGCTCAAGTATCTATGTTGTTTTAAAGTTTTAATATTTCTTGCAAATTTTACTGTGGTGTCAGAAATTTTAATTTCTGCTCTCTGTCATACTTCAATGTGTTCAAAAATTTATATTTGGCATCATTTAAAAGTATTGAGGAGAACAATGATAATGACTCATAGACAAGAGAATTAATCCAACCTGCAATGAACGACAACTGGTCCGTTCATGTCCGGCGGTCTGATGTGGTTCCTCACATTCTTGATGAAGTCAATCATGACGTCATTCTGTACATTGGCCGAGAAATCCTTCCATTGAAGGAAGTGGAAATGTTTCACAGAACGGGTAGTATCTCCCTATTTAATAAATAATAAGCGTAAAAAAAACCCCTTTAAAAGCACAATTAAGGCATACAAAAAATTCTGATTACATGTTAAGAAATAGTCCCACAAACATTGATTCAAATACATATGCATTTATAATATCCTTAGTTAACACTTTCTTTGCCAGAATAATATCAAAAGACTCTATATACAAGTAATACAGTACTGACCAGTTTAATCTTAAAGATTCTAAATTCATAAAAGTTAACGGTGGAGTTGGAGACGGTCTCCACCACAAGATCCCCGTACTGTTTGGGTTCATGGATGATCTCTGGCCAGTACATTTCACATTTCACCTGCAAAATAACACAGCTTTTGATGAAACATTATAAAACCCATGTTGTTATAATCTCTCATAACTTTGAATATCAATTTTATACACATATCTATGCTGTGACTTCAACTTGACCTGTAAGACTTGTAAAATTAATACATTTAACCAAAGTAAATAGTACATACCCGGCCCTCTTCTTTGCATAAGGTAAGCATTACAATAATGGAGACATTCTGTTCCCAAATCATCCTCCAGAAATCATCAATTGTTCCTGGAATAGGCCCCTGGGTAGCAATATATTCCCTTTGCGATTTGTAACCCTACACAAAAACCCCCCAAAATATTGTTTTATTAATAAAAGTTCATTGCGTTCCTAAAATTATTTCTTTTTGCTCGTGATAATTTTTAAAATTAAATTCTATGGTAAGAACAACTGGACATGTATATAAGGGTGTTACATACAGGAAGGTAGTTAGCATTGATAAAGTCGGTAGATGGATCATCATCCTCAGTCAGCATCAGTTTTACTCGGCTGTGGTCGACTATACAAGAGAAAATAGAGGATGTTTTTAAAGCATTGTCCTTAAAATATCCCACTTTAGACTTCATGCTGTTTGGTGGGTTTACATAAAATAATTGAATTTCTGGCCATGCATAAAGAAGATTGCTAGCATATAGAGCCATATATTGTTTTATAGATGACAACAAGAAGAATCAGACAGAGAAAACTGAACTTTCTTTTATATAGAAAGATCAGATATTTGGGAGAATACATTGATTTCATAGCAGATTTCCTTATTATTGTGTATCAACTGTAATACATTTTAATTTACATTTTACATTTATCAGTACATCATTCATGTTTTAATGGCTTGAACATACATGATCATTGTATGCCATATATTTGTTTTCTCCAAATATGGTCAATCATGGGAAAATTTAAAATTTTATAACTTTTGGTTATACATGGTATAAATGATCTATTTTTGAGCATTGATAACCATCCATGATAACTCTGAAACATATAAAAAACCAAATTGTTTTATACTGCTAAATTTAGCCCTGCATGCATAACTTTTTATAAGATAAAATACTCATATCAGTTAGACAGGAGGCCCACAGGCATTGACGGTCACCTGAGTACCATAACCCTTAGAATGACATGCCAGAAAGTCTCATATTTGCATTTCAAGCTTCATTTTGAAGTCTAAACCCTAATCTGAATTGGGGGGGGGGGGGGGGGGGGGGGAATACTTGTTAATAAAAACGGAAAAGGGGGAAGATTACGGCAAGATCAAATAACATAATCCCGGTAGGGTTTTCTGCTAAAA
>WFKH01011925.1:86126573-86141600 GCA_016163765.1 Magallana hongkongensis
ACCCTGGGGGTGGTAGAGCCACCAATTTCACAATTTACATTCCTCTTACCATAGAGATGCTTCACACCAAAAATGGAAACAATTGGCCTTGTAGTTTTTAAGAAGAAGTTAAAAATGTAAATTGTTAACGCACGACGCACGACGATGGACGAAAACAGATAGCAATAGGTCACCTGAGTTTACTCAGGTGACCTAAAAATTAAACCAGGGTGCACAACTAAATATGCAGGCCTATCATATCCTAGAGTTTTGTATAATTCCATTTGGCCGTCTTAGAGAAATGCGATGGACAAGTTTTGGGTTGGGAAAGAAAACGAATTTTAAGAACTGGACAAACACAATAAGTCTTTAATTTTTTTGGGAGACTTAAAAATCAGTTTTAGAAAAAGTCAAACTTCTTTATCTCGAACTAGATGGGATTGTTTAAAAACTATGAGATATTCGAGATATCAAGGGTAAAGTACTTAAAAATAAGTAATTTGGTCTTACAAATCACTTTGGCATATCAAATGTATTCAAGATATCTATTATTTCATTTATTCGATTATTCATATCCTAGCTTCAGGTGCCAAAAATTGTAAACTTTTGGTAAAAAGAGACCTGCAGACCTTTCATGGGCAATCTTTTATAATATTTAGTTTCATTTATATTCATAATGCACACAACATGCATAGAGTACATGTATATTCATACAATGCACAGGAAATTAAAGTAGATTTCCTAAAATATGGCGGCAATATTTAATCCTGAGTGACTTAAGTGACCAAAAAAAACAAAAAAAAAACTATGCATGTTCATAAGTGAATTTTACAATATTTAAGTAAAAGGTTTTATGAATATCATTACCATGCATTTGGATTTTCCCAAATATATATGAGTAGAGAAGAAGATTTTCTAAGATTTGAATACATTTTCACTATATGGCCATACTGGCCCCGCCTTAGGGCCTTTACCCTTGAATCAGGGACCATGAATTTCACAATTTTGGTATTATGCTTATTAAATGGATTTGGTTTTTCTTAAATATATATGGGAGTAAAGAACAAGATTTTATAAGATTTAATACATTTTCACTATATGTCCATGTTGGTCCCACACTAGGGGCCATGAATTTCACAATTTTGGTAGAGGGCTTCATGGACACCATAACCATGCATTTAGTTTTTTTTCCAATATGTGTGGGAGAAAAAGATTTTTAAAATGTGGCCATTTTTTGCTTATTTGGCCCCGCCAATGAGACCCTAGGGGTGGTATGGTTATAATTTTTGTATTTTATATTCCTCTTATCATAGATATGCTTAAATCCAAAAATGGTAACAATTTTGAGGCGGAAAAAACTGAGGTACTGCATTATTTCTATTATTTTGAAACCTACATTAGAATGGTGTTCACTTAATCTTTGTGCAATTTAGCCTTTTATCATTAAATAACTTGTGGTTTTTTTTATGATAAAGACCTTAAATTTGGACATTTAAATCATAATCATTGTTTATAGTAAGACTTTGTTATCAAATTTCAAAGTAATATCAAAGGATGATGATGTCATATACGATTTTTATCAATTTTCACATGCGTCAAAAGATTTTAAAACTTAATTTTTCTTTAACTCATGGTCAAAAGATTATTTTCAAGTTGATATTTATTAATAACTCAGTTGTAACAATTATACTGTTAAAATTTAATTATACATTTAAATTATAAAAAGTGAATTAACTTTCTGACAATACAAATTCTATCAATGATTTTCATTTTACACTCTACTGAAAAGAGATTGATAAGTAGATTTAAGGTGTAAATGCGAGGTCAGATTTCTTTTACACTTTAAATATTACCACTGAGCAATTCTATTATTAGAGATTTATTTCATTTACTGATGTTTAAGTCTTAGGTTCATATGAAAGCATATACTTAAATTAAGTCAATACAATTATTTTCTTTATTGGTCAAACTGATTGGTTGGATCCAGTATGGTTTACAGACTTGAAACTGCTTACTGGTTTTCCTAAAAACAAATATAGCCTAGGGGAAAATACTGATTGGATGTAATCAATTCATGTCATTATTGATTGGTCATTGATCTGCAAAATTTTTGCTGAACCGTAGCTTTATGGCGAAATTCAAGATGATGCATTGTATAGACCTACTGTTTTTCCCATGCAAAATAAAATGCAATTTCCAGGAGATAAAATCACACACTAAACCACTACTTACTTGTAGTAGCATAAGGTCCCATTGGGTCTGAATGTGTACATCCTCCATTAGTACATGCAAAGATGATAACCCTGAAAGGACAAGATTAAACAATTCTTGATTTTTAAATTGTTTAGCATATGGTTAGTATCTGTTGTATAAAAAATTTGACCTCAAATATATATGTTCATAAAAAAAACTGTTCAAAAAGATTGCACATACAATATTGAACAATTGAACATATAATCATAAGTTATTCTAATTATGAGGCATAATCAAATATCAGACTTTTATCACATGTTTATCTCAATATGCGGTGGATATCACTCATGGGATAAATTTTTGATATTACACTCTGTGTTCTTACGCGACGTGACAACATAATTAAACATTACGTAGGTTTAAGCGGTTGATTGATGTAGAATGAAAAAGGAAATAATTCAGTTGAAAAGTGTTGATTTGTAAATGTGAAGCATTTGATGTTGTTTCAATTATATTTCATGAATTCATAAAAAATGTTCGAAAATGAAATGTTTGTTTGTTAAACTTCAAGGAACTTTTTTTCCATGCGTAAAGTTGTTGACGTCTTGTAGATAATGTGTTGTGCAGTGCACAATTACAATTTTACAGAAAAAGTTGTGATTAACAAAATACTTGGTAAAACATGTGATAAAAAGAATCTCTCATGATTTGCAATGGTATATGATTTTTATCCAACTCGTTGTGTGTTTTCTATACCCTCCAAGGGTCGGGGATAGAAAACGCACAACTCGTTGGATAAAAATCATATACCATCACAAATCATGAGAGATCCTATATTTAATACATTAATTTTCATATCTGGAGCATATACTATTACCCATAATACATTAACAAGAGGCCCAGGGGTCACATTGCTCACCTGAGCAACAATGCTTCATTTACTTTGTTCTTATTTAAGGTAATAGTCCATGCCTCACTACATAAATAAAATACATACAGAATTTTTTTTATTTTTTCAAACATGTATCTGGGGATATATCCTTAATAAATTTTACCCAGTTGCCTAGTCCATCGGTAGATGGAATAGAACCAATTGCAAAAAATGGTACTTTTTTCATAAATTAAGAATATTAGCCTAAGCCTGAAATATGACTTTCAAAAAATCATTTTTTGACTGATACCCTATGTAAAATGAACGAATCTATTTTTCAAAACAATTACTTTCATGTTACACTTGCTTATCTATTAAAAAATAGATAAACTTGCTTACAAATGAGATAAAATGAAACAAATTTTCAAAGAATATTTAATCTCTTATAATTTTATTTAGTACCTGCATAATTCTCTGAAATATTGATGTTTACCCCATAAGGTCCTTAATCAATAGAAAATAAAATTACCCAAAGGACCGGTCCTTTTTAGGATCACAATGGGCGTATTTTTGGTAAAATTCATTAAAATATATATATTGAAAAAAGTTCCGTAAAAAGGAAATTTTGCATAGGTTTATCATTTCATCTCAGACTCTAAAAAGTATGTTATAAAGTAGGTATTTAGAAATTGCAGTCACATACATGGAAAACGCTTATTACCTGATATGCTATCAAGACAAAACCTCTATTCCACTATTTTTACTGGTTTTGAAGACTGTTCTAAAAAATGAAATTACTTTTCTTCAACGTATAAATTTACTTCTAAAAAGAATTATGGAGGAAAATATATTAATGTTCGTTGCCAAGCATATAGAATAAAGATGATATAGCTTTAACAAGTGGGTGCAAAACACAGTTTTATATGTAACGTTATAAGGACATTTTCAGATGCGGGACAAGCAAAACTGACCCCTATAAAAATAAATTGTAAGAACATGTTACATATATATCTATATACCAATAGAAAGATAAAATTGTGAATTTTGTAAATATTTAAGAATAATGCACATGTAACTTAATGCTAGAATTTATTTGGCACTCAAAACATGCAGAAAATAGACAAAAGGATGCCTCTAAATCCAGTACACCCATGCATTTTAGGCTCCCCCTAAAAGCAGAATGCAACCAAATCAGCCATTTTTATTTCGGTACATTTTCAAGAGCAAGTCCTTAGGCATCATTTTATAGTATTTTCAGGGTACATTCGCCAGCTTTTTAAAGAGCTATATTACCCGCTAAAAAATTCATGAAATTCTGCATGTGTAAAATCTGGATGTTTTTGGAGTTACCTCCCTTTATTTTAGAGTCTCACAAAATTATTTTTTAAAATTTTTCTACATACTTTCTTCATGTATTTGAAAGATAAACCATTGTATTATGCAATTGAGAATTAAAAAAAAATAATGTTCATGTATACCACATAAAAATAGCAGGAAAATCCCTACCCATCATGCTTTTTCCCAGAGAAAACCCCCCTGGATTTTATACGAAACTGTGTTTAGCTACCAGTAGGTCAAATTACTCCCCTTTGTGTATTTATCTCCCTTATTGCACTGGAAACAACCTAGTTCAGGATTTCATTTTGGATATTTATGGACACTCAGGGATTAATGTTCAAAGATTCGGATTAAATTCAACTTTACAATGTAATGATGTTTATACAGGAAAAAAGTAAACGGTCTATATTTCCAAAAAGAGTACGCAATCGGCACAATACAGTAATGTTTTTATTTCGCTGATTAATAATTGATTGCAGTTGTCAGTATTTTTAATATATTTTTTAAAAATCAGTTTAAAGTCAGCTTCGTTTCTTTGTTAAATACATTATTAGGTCTCAATTACATCGGGCACAGACAAGACGAAATAATGCGTGAACTACGTCAGACGTTGTTTTGTGACGTATGGATAATTACCTTAAGTAGCTTAACAAAATAAAATACAATAAAAGCAGAAATAAAACTGTAAAGGAATTTTTTCATATTTCTTCATACTGAATAAACATACAGATCTGATTTATATAAGAAAAAATGAAACCTCATTCTGCATTTACTTTGGTTTTTAATTGTTTAACTTTGATCCAATTGTGCATCTTTATTCTTGTATCCTGCAAGAACTAGCTATTGAGTCATGGGGACTTACTGAATTATCATTTTTTAAGCGAAATGCTTGCCTATATTTTGTTTGTGTATAAGAATGCACTCGGATACAACATGTTCATTAAATAAATATTTAAAAATCATTAAAAAACCCCAACTTTTTCAAGAAACCTTCCTACAATCATAACATGTAACTGCAGTCAAGAAAATTAATCATTTTCTGAACATTCTCACATGATTACTTGTATTTGGCACATAATGTTCTAGAAAAGATGAAATTGAGAAAAGTTTAGCAAACAACACTGATGACAATGACTACAGACAATTGACACGTTGATCAAAACTCCCACTTGAGCCATTTGTCTTGACCAATATGGTTTGGATGAGGTTAGGAAGTTTTTAATATAATTAAACAACTTTTTAGTATTACTGATCTCGAATGTGAATAGCTCATTACATTACACAGACTAGGCAATTAAACCAACTCAGCTTATATGTGTTGTGAATTGATTTTACAATATGTTTAGGTGTGATATATACATGTACATCATACTTGTATTGAGTTCCTGGATCAAGTGGTCCATTACAATGTACATTCCTATCCAATTGAGGACAGGCTGAATCTTCTCCAATCTTGTATTCTAACAATGATGAATTAGTAGGTGACCGTTTCTGTCGAGTATCTAAAGTGTGGAAGCATACCATATATCACATTAGCAACTTTTTTTCAGTTTCCAGACCATATAAAATTGCTCCAAATATATGGCAAACATTTTAACCAAAAAATACAAAGAAAAGGACAAAACCAGAACAAGAGGCCCATGGGCCACATCGCTCACCTGAGCAACGATAGGAATGATAAAAACAGCTTCATGGAGTCATAATACAAAATATCTGGACAATGTGGTATAATACATGTAGATCCTGTATAAAAAAAATCCGTTTCCCCCTGGATATTCTTATATTTATAATCAAGTCCCTTTTCTAACAGGATGATTTTATAGTCATATCACATTCAGCATTGCAATTTTTAAAAAGACCCTAAACAATTGTTTATATACAGGATATAAACCTACATCAAACTGTGAACCCCTTGTGAGGCCCAGTAATCGTCAAGGGGCCAAAGTTTACAAAATTCTAAAGAATTAGCAATATAAAAAAATGCTTGCATATAAGTAAAAGCATAAAAGATAACATTTCAGTTTTTCTGAACAATTAAAATGTTTTCCTTTGTACAACTGGATCCCCAATGTGGCCACACCCTACTCCTAAAGATTTTGATTTGAACAAACTTGAATCTACACTATCTAAAGTTGCTTTCACTAAAGTTACAGCTTTTCTAGGCAAATGTTTTTTTTAGAAAAAGATTTAAAGATATTTCTCTATATATTCCTATGTAAAAATTTGTCTCCCCGCCCCCTCCCCCCCCTTGTGACCCCATCCTACCCCCTGAAATCATGATTTGAATAAACTTGAATTTTCACTACCTGACGATGCTTCCACACAAGTTTAAGCTTTCCTGGCCTAATGGTTCTTGAGAAGAAGATTTTTAAAGATTTACTCTATATATTCCTATGTAAAAAGTCAACCTCCATTTTGGCCCCACCCTACCCCCGGTGGTCATGATTTTCACAACTTTGAATCTACGCTACCTGAGGATGCTTCTACACAAGTTTAAGCTTTCCTGGCCTAATGGTTTCTGAGAAGAAGATTTTTAAAGATTTACTCTATATATTCCAATGTAAAACGTCCACCCCCCTTGTGGCCCCACCCTACCCTCGGGAGTCATGATTTTCACAAGCTTGAATTTACATTACCTGAGGATGCTTCTACACAAGTTTCAGCTTTCTTGGCCTTATGGTTTTTGAGAAGAAGATTTTTAAAGATTTACTCTTTATATTCCTATGTAAAAATTTGACCCCCCTTTGTGGCCCCACCCTACCCCTGAGGGTCATGATTTTCACAACCTTGAATCTTCACTACCTAAGAATGCTTCCACATAAGTTTCGGCTTTCCTGGCCTAATGGTTCTTGAGAAGAAGATTTTTAAAGATTTACTCTATATATTCCTATGTTTAAATTCGACCCCCCATTGTGGCCCCACCCTACCCCCGGGGGTCATGATTTTCAAAGCTTTGAATCTACACTACCTGAGGATGCTTCCACATAAGTTTCAGCTTTCCTGGCTGATTGCTTTCTGAGAAGAAGATTTTTAAAGATTTACTCTATATTCCTATGTAAAAATTCGACCCCCCATTGTGGCCCCACCCTACCCCCAGGGGTCATGATTTTCACAACTTTGAATCTACACTATCTGAAGATGCTTTCACACAAGTTTCAGCTTTCCTGGCCTAATGGTTCTTGAGAAGAAGATTTTTGAAAATTTCTCGAAAATTTTCAATAATTCCTAATTATCTCCCCTTGTAAAAGGGCGTGGTCCTTAATTTTCACAACTTTGAATCCCCTTAGCCTAAGGATGCTTTCCTTAAATTTCACAACTTTGAATCCCCTTAGCCTAAGGATGCTTTGTGCCAAGTTTGGTTGAAATTGGCCCAGTGGTTCTTGAGAAGATGTTGAAAATGTGAAAAGTTTACAGACAGACAGACAGACGGACAGACGGATGACAGACAAAATGTGATCAGAATAGCTCACTTAAGCTTTCAGCTCAGGTGAGCTAAAAACTTCTGTCCCCCAATCTTTGGAAGCTAAAAGCATTACCTCCTTTCCTGACCTTTTCCATGTAACTATCATTAGTGGCTCGATACAGTGGAAATCCTTTATCCTTTGCCTCATGCCAAGTCGGTAAGTTTTCCCAGTCATTGTCTCTTGTGTTTGGACCCACATCTTTTTATCAGAACCAATTAAAAGATAAAAAGCATCCAATTGTTGCACATATTAAGCAGATACAAAATAAATTGTTTGACATGGTTTGTTGGACTTAGTCATTTGAGTTTAAAATA
The DNA here is from genome assembly GCA_016163765.1 of Magallana hongkongensis. NCBI lineage: Eukaryota > Metazoa > Mollusca > Bivalvia > Ostreida > Ostreidae > Magallana > Magallana hongkongensis. The sequence goes on from WFKH01011925.1 coordinate 86,134,733, forward strand.
GGTCCAAACTAACATATCGATAATTACAAAATAGCTAGCACTTTACTCAACAGGTTTATAGTGCCTATAGAAGGATTTGAACAGTATATATTCATGAAGGCTAAAAATGATAGAAAAAAGGATAATACTAAACAATGAAATTATACTATTAATACCTCACCTCGACATTTGGATTCTGCACAAACAGCAATTCCAAAAAGAACTTGCATCCCATTTAAATCATTCCTGAAGTACTCTACATTAATTTCTAAAGATATTGTGTTCTGTGTTTGAATATGTTCTCCGGATTTGGTTGATATGGGTTCTATGTTAGAAACATCTGGAGCTGCAAATTTAAAAATAGTCTCTTGATAGTTGTTATTCATGCACATTTCAAATTGTTTCATATACAGTCAAACTTCGTTATCTCGAACTAGATGAGACTGTTTAAAAACTTTGAGATATTCGAGTATTCAAGATATCGAGGGTAAAATACTTAAAAAAATAACTGGTTGGGACTTAAAAATCACATCGACATATCCATTGTATTCGAGATATTGAAGTTCAACTGTACTATGCAATAACATTTATATCAATCTGTGAAAACCATATAACGTAATACATTTTACACAGCTTTACAGGTACAGATACATGCATAATATCATCTACAATCTGATACGTCGGAACAATTATTTGAAAACTCAACAAATATTGTATGCTTGCCAAATAGATGTTCATTTATCTGCTATATTTACTATTTACCATTAATTTCTATGTGCATTACTCTGACATTATTTTATCCAAATGCCTGATAAATGTTTGGTTTTAAGATATATAGATTGTAATTTCAAATACACTTCATTTTTAATTTCTCTGATTTCTCTGATTGTCTTAAAGTTACAAACAATGCAAACATTCTTGTATCTTAAATTAGAATGTGTATAATATACTCACGTCCAGCTGATGCTAGGTAAACTTGACTAGATGCAACACTTTCCATATGTTCAGTGTTTTTTAATATTACCTAATGAAAAATATATTTATTCACTGCATTTGTCTATATGTAAATCAAAAGTTTTACAGTTACTTTTAAATATTGCCTTTCAAATTAACTTAATGCAAGTATCTAATTCATCATTGAACTACTGACTAGCTCACATATCATTTTATATTATTGGATATATAAATATGATTCCTCAAAATAATGTCTGTTTTTGGAAAGAAATAATGAAACTGATAATTACCATCACAGCATAAATGTTCTCTGGTACTACAGGAAAACTTTCTTCAACAGATTGGTGTGTCAAAGATACATTTATTTCTTCTGTTTTCATTTCCTTTTAACAAATTTTAATAATTTCCTATAGTACATGCATGCCATTACTGCTGAATACATGTATATTATTTCAATTTCATGTCCTTTTTTTCTACAAGGCTTAAAACTGTGAGTGCATGCTATAATCTTTACATTACTGTGTAAAAACACTTTATTGTTCAGAGCTTTGAATTTAACTCTCAAGAAGGCTTACCCCAGTATGATTGTTTGAGAATAAATAGCTCTTTAGAACACCATTATGGTCTATCAGAGCTGGAAGTCTCCATGACACATAGGCTGTCCGGTAGTCAGTCCCTTTCCTCTGAACAGATAAGCCAACAACCTGTCCAGGAGCTATTATTAAAAAAATAATGATATCAAATTAACTAGAAAGCTTAGTTGATATGTAAAAGGGTGTGTAAAAACATTTGGTAGTTCTGCTTATGGATTACATAGGTACCGTAAGTGACATAGCGAAGTTTAAATTTTCAAAATATTTCATAATATTTCAGTACATTTCAGGCTGTTTATAGTGCTTTGGATTCCATAGTTAAACATTTATTAACTAAAGGTGAGTCAATACTCAGCAAGTTTTTGGCTGAACTGATGATTTTTTTTCTCTTCAAATTACTATTTTGACATCTTTATATGTATTAATTAAAAAATAAAAACAACAAAAAAGCACCATTACCTCCACAATATGTACAACCCTTTTTTTATTTCCAGCCAATTTTTGCAGATTAAAGGGGCATGGTCGCAATTTTTGTCAAATTTTATTTTTATTGTTTACAATTGTTTACAAATCAAAGAAATGAATTAATTAATAATAATGAACTAAATTTTGAATGTCAGCCATAGAGTTATTAGCAAGATACTGAGCTCGTAAGTCTTTGTTATGTAAACAACACTCGTGCCATGTTTTACTTTTGGATCAATATTCAGGTAAATGTTCTTTTAAAGCTGATTTTTGTATCTACTAATTCGTTTTGAACATACACATTCTTAACGTTGTCGCATTCATTTTAGGTCTAACCAATCAGATTGGAGATGTGAGTGATCAAATTCCTGAGAAGCCCTTCGGTCTTCACAGGATTTGATCATGTGGCCAACCAAGTTCATATCCTGGTGAACGTTTTAAATTGCTGTTTATTTCTTAAATGAATAAGAAAAAAGCTATTTAATAACTACTATTTTAGAAACCACAGTACTTTAAAATTTAGATTACTGTTCCTCATGTAACATAATTATGTTTTGAGTGTAATAAATGAACTTGAACTTGCTAATAATGTAATACTAATAATATAAGATCGATCTATAAAATAATTATGTGCTTAACCAGAAAATAAATGATAATTACATATTTTTAATACTAACGGTGTATACAAAACTATCAGTGATGACGTCACTCGAGTAGGAACCCATCTTAATTGTACAGATTTTTTTTAATCAATAATTAAGAATAATTCACCTGCTTGTTTTGTTCTAAAAGTACTAGAAATATTTGATGTTGCATTTCCTTTTACAGTGGAAGCATCAACTTTGAATCTGTATTGCCAATATTCCTCCAAACCATTCACAAGTACCGACTGCATCTCAAATCCTAGATAAGAAATCAAATGATTTACTGAAAGTACATACATATTGTGAAAGTAATATGTCAACTTCAATTGCACCAATACTGTCATTAACTATATTCAACGTTTAAAAGCTCATATATGAAAAATAAATCATTATGTTAATGTTCTAAATTTGTGAAACTGAGGGCTGTGAAGTGCGTTTGATTCCATAGTCAAAGTTAAACAATTATTTATTATGATAGTTTTATGAATAATGCACAGATAAGTGGTATTTTCTTATTTTAAGTATCTTCCAAAAGAAGTTAAAGGGAAAAAAGATAAATAAAATGAACGAAAAACAGCAAGAAGGGGAAATACCAGAAATTTGAAATATGACCCTGAATGAAAATGATATTGTAAATATACATGTAATATAAGAAATTTATTAATAAAATATATGTACATGCGTAATAGGAAAAAAGGCCAACATATTATTGCTTTTAATTGAAATTAAATGAAAATGATGCACGAACATGTAACTTAGAAAAAATGTTATGTAATCACTAATCTTAACCATGGTCAAGAACATTTACTGTTTTAATAAATAAACATCACACATATACATTTATATCTTAGTGTAGTCCTTTATACACACCATGAACTTTGATGGATTGTTGAAAAGTAAAATTTGTTCCCTTGTCATCGGTAGCATTTTCCACATAAATAGTGTATGTGGTGTCACCAGGCGATGGTTTTGTTAAGTTCCAAGACAATGTCAAATTTTTGGAATTTATATTACTTGCACTGATTTGTCCAGGTTGTTTTGGAACTAGAAAATATAAAATATCAAAAACTTTCACATAAAAGCAATAAGAATAACACAGCAAATGAAATTTCCACAATTTCATGCTGTTTTTTTAATAATATGATGCAAATACATTACATTATTCTTTTCATCAAGTGTAACAGAAAATGATTTTCATATTCAAATATTTCTGTCTTTAAAAAGTTTCTGCTTGTACATGTATCATTTAACCCTCCGATTAGAGGTCCATCAAACTAAATTGCTTTTAAGGTAGTATCTGTAATTGAACCAAAAAGGTACAATATGTCTTATCTCAAATGCCTCAAATAATTATTTTGATTAATTCAAAATCTGACAAATTGCCACAAACAAAATATATGTATCAGAAAGCTAATGATAAAGTTTGGACATTTAAGGCTTTTTGGTTTCTGAGAAGAGGATTTTTAAACTACCCACCTTTTTTTACTCTTTCCCAATTATCTTCCCTTAAAAGGGAACCTGGACTGCATTTTACAAAAGAACTTTATGAACAAAATGTATATAAATTAAACCATTTATTTAAAACTATAATTTTGAATTCCATAAACATATTTTACAGCCATTAGAATAAAATATTGATTAGTTCGTGATTAATTATCATTCATTAATTTGGTCGTAAGTCGTAAGTTCTTTAATTTGTAAAACGCAGCCCTGGTCGTTCATTTGAACAAACTTGAAAGCCCTTCACTCAATGATGCTTTGTGCCAAGTTTCGTTGAAATTGACCAAGTGGTCTTGGAGAAGATGAAAATGGTAAAAGTTTACAATGATGATGCCAACGATGACAAAAATAGATAATGAACAAATTTTATTCAGAAAAGCTCACTCAGGCGAGCTAAAGAAGTTAGAAAATATCCAACCACTATAATGACACCATGCAGACAGATATCTTTTATCTACATGATTTTAAAATTGTACATGGTTTTCATAATCTCTCTGTACATGGTTTTCATAATCTCTCTGCATATATTTTTTTAAACTTTATATGATAAAACTTCAATGTTTGGACAGTATATCATGGATATTCCTTTACTTGATAATAAGCAATCTGTTGTATACCTTCCTGGTCTGTCATTGTTGTTGCATTAACAGGATATCCTTCTCCAACTCCATTAATAGCTGTTACTCTTACAAAATAGTTGGTGTATGGATTCAAGCCTGTAGCTGTATATGACACAGGCATGGTTATATTGGTGACATTTTGATTGATGAGATTGGTACAACCATTTGATGTGTTCTACAAATATAAACTCTTTTTTTACATAGCTGTCTCAAAGTTTATAACAAATCATGTGCATTTCAAAAATATAAATATTGAGCTCTCACTATAACGTAAATGAACAAATATTGAAATTCATGAGATTTAGAAATGAGCTTAGCTCCCACATATATGTGTGTGTGTGTGTGTGTGTGTGTGTGTGAGGAATCGGTGTTTTGACTGTACAAAATGAAGACTGAAAATTACTACTTGATCGTTGATGCAGATCATTCAAAACTGGCTGTTTGAGAATATTTATAATAAACAAGAGGCCCATGCATGGGTCACATATTGCTCATATTTTTACACAAGCATATTGATGCATGTAATTGATATATATACTATATTAGATAGAATACAATGACAAAAGATCATATTAGTTCAAAAAAACATACATTGAAGTCTCTTTTTTGTACAATATTTTCTACTAAAATTAGAACACTCCTTTCCCTCTTTGTACCCCTTTCTGATATCCAGGAATTATGGAATAAATAAATATCCTTCATAAAAGCTTGCTTCTATCTTAATTTCATAAATTAAAGCCTCGATTATTTAATAGATTCTTATCTGTCTATATTCTGGTAATCTAATTCTTTAAGAAATTGGACCCCAACCAAGGTGATCTCTTGCTGTCTCCCTCTTTCTCTCTCTCAGGGATTATAATCTTAAACATTTAATAATTTAAACACCTGTAAATTTCTTTTACGTGTCTATATTAAAAACTATAGATTCAATCTTATTTCTATTATTCATTTTGAATTCATAATGAATCTTCAGCTGATCTTGATGGGTTATGGTAATATTGTGTAATTGTTGTGTATGAGCTTGACTAATTTAAGCCTTTATTTTCTTCAGAAGGATTAATTAATATGTCAAAATTTACCTTTCATCCCTCAGACTGTAGTGACCATAAGTAGTAATTGTATACATACATTTTTGTAACATCCTCATAAAAGTCTTATTTTAAAGTGAATAGGAGTTTGTCCAATTTTACATAAACATACATGTAGAAGGAAAACTGTTTAGTGAAATTTTCACTTACATGTAATACTAAAATACATGCAGAGGGTAAATTGTTTGGTGAAAATCATCATGACCTACTTTTAAGAGTTTGTGATCGAAAGTTCAAGGTCAAAGACCAAGGCCATATTAGGATGGGAGAGGGGGTGATAACCCCCAAAAACAATTGTTATTTTTTCCATCGAATGGTATAGAGGAATCAATGCATATAACTATTGACAGCTCAAGATGAAAAGGTCAAGTAAATTGTGCAGGCCATGAGTAAGAAAAAGTGAAATACATGTGGCTCATGTAAGCTAAACTTCATGGTATCGTTAAGGTTAAAACATAAAGAAGTATAACTAATGATTAATTCCAATGGAATTAATCTTATTTCTATATGAATTACAAACATTTCATATTAAAATCATTTACCACACATAGGTCACATAATGGGGTTTCAAAGACCAGGATTTGTTGAATGCATTCTTGTCCTTGTAGAATAAGGATCTTGTATCCAGCTAAAACACCGTTTACATTGGCAGGATGACCAAATTTAATCATAAATTTACGATTTTCGACTTCATCAAGAACTAGGCTTGTTGGTGAACTAGAAACTGAAATACAAAGTAAATAAACTTATTTGATGGCATATTTCAAAGTTAACAAAATATTTAAGAGGACTGGATGGCCGTGGCCATTTTTAGATCATATTAAACACCATTTAAAAGAAGAGCTTTAAATAAAGACATAGTAAAACATGTAAATTTCAAAGCTTAAATATGTGGATTTTTTCTTTACTAAATGATAGTTTATAGCTTAACAAATCATATTCAAAAATTTAATGAAGATCTGGCTTAGCCCCCCACTTTTTTTGCAGACTTAGACCTTACCATTAGGCAAATTATAACATCAGGG
>WFKH01011925.1:86141700-86157217 GCA_016163765.1 Magallana hongkongensis
CACACTTTTTCTCATAGCAAACGTAATTGTTCCTAAATTTACCTTAAAAAGATTGAAATATTAATAGTGATATTGAAAATTTGGGTCATAGGTTTACTATCCAAATGCAAATGATGTTCATATTCACTTGTCTTGTCATGTCACTATGATTACACTTTCTGACAATACCCTACAATTGTAAAAAAAACTTGTTTCAAGGGAAAAAACCAACATTTTACAGCTACTCAGTGCACTGAAAGGGAATCTCTAATCTGAAACCTAATAGAACATGCTGAAATCCATGCAGGCTCAAATATTTAAAAAATTGTTGTAATCGTTCATAACTTTTTATTATTTTCTATTGTTACCATGTCTTACATGTGCAAACAAAAATATGGAGTAAAATGTGCAGAGAGTGTTAAAAGACCCCCCTCCCCTTTTCAAAAAGGAGATCACAAGTTGTTACACACTTGGATTCAGAATTGAATATCTACTATTTTTGATATAGTACCTTGGTCTGCAGTATAATGAAAACCTTTTGCACTCTCTGGAAATTGCACACATGTTCAATGTGCATGTGAAATTTTAAGGGAGACAGAGTACAGGTTCAAGCAAGAAAAAAATCACATATTGTGGCAATTCTAAAAATAATCTATTTTATTTTATTGAGTGTAGAATGTTTATTTCTTTATATTATAATAAGTTTTTTATTATACAAAATAATTTTAAAGTTCATGTATTTAGAAGTATGTATAATTTGACAATTCTATTGGAAAGAAACCAATCTTAACGTAGCTCGCGGGTTTGCTGACGTCACAAAAGGATTCGACGTAAAGAGTTGACCGTCATAGCAAACTCATACATTTTAAATAAAATGACAAATGATCTTTAGAAATATACAAGGAAATATTTCAAAAAGCTTAAATGCAGTTTATACAAACATTTATAATTATCAAGTGCTAAATATTTAAAGACTTCACAGACATTGTCAGATTTTGTTCTACAAGGTATAAGTGTGCGTTGGAACTCTTCTATTTAAAATAATATTTAGACAAGTAAATAAATTGAACCGTATGCATTAACTTTGCTTCTTTTACAATTATAACTTCTGTATTTTCAACTACCGATCTAACTATTAAAATTCGCTTGGCTTTAGCTAAATATCGTATACGATTACAAACTTCTTATGGCAATAGTTGTATGGTAATTATATTTGTATTGATTCATGAAAAGAAAAATAGCCATTTTTCTTCTCTTCACAACCTTACATTAATTGCATTTGTGCATTCGATAACATTCATAATAATGTCTAATAAGTATTTACAGTCATGTTCTAGTATGATTGTGTAAATCAGCTAGTCTTGTCAATCAACGCATTTTCATTTTTTGGTTCTCAGGTGTAAGAAAATGATGACGTCGGGCTAATGTCATAATGAAACTATAAGGTTTTGTGAAATCTTTTAAATCTTTAAAGTTGTTTTGCAAAAAATTGGCCGAGAACACATACTGATTATTTTTTATGAATTGATTCAAAATTATCTCTTCTGTTATTGTGTTGAGTTAAATTTAGTTCGTCTAAATCGTTTATAAGTTTGGAGCATAGTTTTGAAATGCGTTTCCCCACTAAGATATGCATTTTACTATATATTTCATTGAAATGGCGTTGCTTGATTTTATCAGCAACACTGTGTTTGAAACATGATAACATTATTACCACGCAGACGAATCTCAAATAAACTATGAAACCTAAGGATCACACGGACAAATTTTCAGGGTAGGTTTTTTCACATGTCAAGCAATAAACCCGCGAGCTACCTTAAGTCTCTCAACCAGAATTATTACCCATGTACCAGTTGGGCGACAATTAAAACTAATATGGCAACCAAATGCCTTTATGACTACAAGTCAACTTTTAAATTAAATATCTAAATACCGATAATATCTGTACTTTTCATTTCAAATTCATTACCTCCAGCTCTTGTTTTACAGGAAACTGATTGACTTGGCTCACTTATTCTGATGGATTCATCTGCATCGTTGACTGTGCGTACAGTAAATGTATATGTTTGTTCTGCAAAAACATAACATAAAGAGATAGTATATAATAATTATTAGTATATTACTTTTTCTAAAACATTCATTTGATGATTATCATTTTATGGATGAACGAAAAGAATGCATTGTAAAAACATAGGAAATCACAGATTACAAAGCTCATCGAGATGAGGCATCACCTTTATAAGGCATCACCTTTATGAGACCACCTTTATCATATTTTGTTATCCCTCGGACTGAAATGAGACACTTTCATTGGTTTAAACATAGCACGTGATTGCCTCATATATCTCTATGTGAGTTCGGTGGGAACTAATATTAGGCAATATGGCCGTCATTGGCCGACGCTTCGCTTACTCATTTCGACATTTCATAGTATATAATACATAGAACCGCATGCCGTAAGTTCTTAAAGTATTTAGAGTAGTTGCCCTTTGAAATTCTTTAAAATTACATTACTTTAGTTGCCCTTTGAATATTGACGTCACATTGTTGTGTCTAGAGCAAAACAAAATGGCAGTGCCGAAATTTGCTCAAATCTCTGCCGAGGAAAGGGGGAACACGTTTAAAATTGAATAGCAACAAAACATTGTAAGTAAACATGGGTGAAGCAAAGATTTTTAGAGTATTTGAAAGGTGAGACTGATAATTTTGAAGAGTTTAAATGAGTTAAATTGGACGAGATGTTAGGCATCTTGTACATGGCTTTGCGTAGATCTTCTCTATTTGTGAATAAATATGTCGCTTGATAGTCCTTGGGAAAACAAAACACTTATTAGGTTAGTTACTGACTCACTACTGAAATATATTGGGTTGATCAATCTCATAGACGGCTCGGCTTTGCCTCGCCATCTATGAGATTGATCAATCCAATATATTTCAGTAGTGAGTCAGTAACTAACCTAATAAGTAATAATATGAAAATCATAGCTGTATTAAAGTTAATGATCTTGGATATTCATGGATACTGTTTTGACACCATATTGTATATCATATGTTAACAAATTGTTTGATAATCATATGTTCATTTCATACGATATTGTAAGATACAATGCTCATCAATACAATAATATAAAATATGATACTGCATCCTATGATACAATTCAATATATATCATATGATACAATAAAATACTGAAATATATGATACAATATATTGTTACATATGATATGACATTGTATCAAGATATGATATTGTATCATATAATATGGTACAGTTGTGTATCATGTAATACATTATTGTATTTGATCACATTTAAGCGCTGAATCATTATTTTTTGAAAGATATAGATTCATAACTGCAGCAGTGTGTGCATACAAATTGAGTAACGCGCATTAGCGTGTTATGAAAATTTGTATGAACACACCGCTGCAGTTATGAGACTATATCTTTCAAAAAATAATGATTTAATGCTTATATTTACATTTTTTTAACTTCTTGCCTTGTCTGCAAATGTCATTTATACCTTAGAAATCCTATTTTATCCTAATGGTAGGTTCATATAAATGGAAGAGCCACTGTAACAGCCACAAGCGTGAACTTTGATTTTCGCTTGTGACGTTGCATTTTACAGCATTCAACGTTTGTGACGTCATAATAAAACTCATAATTTTAACCTTTCAGTGTGTGTTACAGTGTTATAACTGCAGTAGCTTTCCATACACTTTACATGCAAAAAATATGTGGAATGTAAATATTATACAATATCATGATGTACGAGGGTTGTCCAAAAAGTTCTGAATCAATGTATATTATATAATATAATACATAATATAATATTGTATCATATAAAACAATAGTGTATCATATCATACAATACTATATCATAGGAACCACATGTAATATCATATCACAAATAACACATCTATCAAGCAGGTTTGAGTGAGGTAGGAGTTCTTTTTTAGCATCCATGATAATGGAGATCAGGCTCTGAATCTGAAGCTACCTCTGCAATTCATTTATATTATATTTAAATCAACTATGCAAGTTTGGAATAGTACTATTAATATCTATTAAACATGTGGTCTGGTTCAAACAAGAGGCCAATGGGCCACATCGCTCACCTGAGCAACAATAAGCATGATAAAATCAGCTGGAGTTATAATACAAAATATCTGGACAATGTAGTATATATATAATACATGTAGATCTTGTATAAATAAAAATCCAATTTCCCCTTAGATATTCTTATGTTTATAATCAGGTCCCTTTTCTAACAGGATGATTTTATAGTCGTATCACATGTTGGGCATAGCAGTTCTCAACAAGATCCTAAACAATTGTTTATATATGGAATATAAACCTACATCAAACTCTGAACCCCTTGAGAGGCCCAAGAATCGTCCAGGGGACAACATCTAAACAATTTTAAAGAATCAGCAAAATGCTTGCATTTAAGTAAAACCATATATTATAACATTTCAGTTTTTGTGAATTAAAATGGGTTTTTTTTTTGAAAAATTGGATCCCCACCCTACTCCTCAAGATTTTGATTTTAACGAATTTAAATCTACACTACCTAAGGTTGCTTTCACCAAAGTAACAGCTTTTCTAGGCAAAGTGTTTTTTTTAAAGAAGATTTTTGAAGATTTTTCTCCTATGTAAAAAAAAAAAAGTCCCCTCCCCCAACCCAGTCCCTACCTGAGGATGCTTCCACACAAGTTCCAGCTTTTCTGGCCAATCGGTTTTTGAGAAGAAGATTAATTTCTAAATATTTTTCTCTATATATTCCTGTGTAAATATTCAAGTTTGGTTGAAATTGGCCCAGTATTCATGGAGAAGATGTTAAAAATGTGAAAAGTTTACGGAAAGACAGACAGAGGGACGGACGACAGACAAAATGTGATCAGAAAAGCTCACTTGAGCTTTCAGATCAGGTGAGCTAAAAACTAAACCTCATCCAGCATCCGAAACCTATGGCTCAGATTCAGCATTCAAGCTTGTCAGGTGCATCAGTATCATAAGACGCACCATGTATGCAAGTTTGGTGAAGTTAGGACAAGTAATAACCATGATATAATCATCAAAGTGCACCTGCTCCAAAAACTTTAACCAGTTCTAAAATCCTTAAACTCATCCAGCATCCGAAACCTATGGCTCAGATTAAGCTTTCAGTATCATAATACACACCTTCCATGCAAGTTTGGCGAAGTTAGAACCAGTAATAACTAAGATATAATCATCACAGGGCACTTGTTTCAAAAACTTTAACCCGCTCTAAAAACCTTAACCTCCTCCAGCATCCGAAACCTATGGTTCAGATTCAGAACTCAAGCCTGTCAGGTGCAACAGTATCATAAGACACATCATCCATGCAAGTTTGGTGAAGTTAGAACTAGTAATAAGTAAGATATAATCATCAGAGGGCTCTTGCTCCAAAAACTTTAACCAGCTCTAAAAACCTTAACCTCCTCCAGCATCCGAAACCTATGGTTCAGATTCAGTATTCAAGCACGCCAGGTACATCAGTATCATAAGACGCACCATCCATACATGTTTGGTGAAGTTATAACCAGTAGTAACTTAGAAATGGCTATCAAAGGGCACCTGCTCCAAAAACTTTAACCTGCTCAAAAAACCCTTAACCTCCTCCAGCATCTGAAATTCATGACCTAGATTCAGCATCCACGTCTTTCAAGTCCATAAGTAGATCCAGATGCAAGTTTGGTGAAGATAGGACAAGTATTAACTTAGATACAGGACCTGCAACAAAACCTTTAACCAGGCCCAAACGCTGACGCCGATGCCGGGGATATACAATGTAGCATAAGCTGCCCCCGACTTCGTCTCCGTGAGCTAAAAATCAAGAATCTATTTGGCTTTCTGAAATTTTATAAGAATTTTAGCCATATATGTAGTAACTTTGAGTGAGATTCAAACTTTTTTTTTGCAAAGTATCCGTTTTCAATCATTTTTCTCATACCAAATAGTTTTAGACAGTACATTATAGCATGTGCAGTAAAACTATACAGAGTAACTGTTGTGATTATTGTGGATTTTTTTTTTAAAATTATCATCAATGTAAAATTGATATTTTAAGTTAGTAAAAGTGTGTTTACTTAACAGTAAAGCCTCACTATTTCCTTAATTTAAAAATCTTAACTGTCACTATAAACCTACTACCGGTAATTTTAAAAAGCCCACATCATGAAAGTATAGTGAAAATAAGTAGAACTGTTCTACAAATTAACTATCAGATCTATCTAAAGTTTTAAGAGATGTTTTTTTTTTTAGCTATAAACTATTATTAAATAAAGAAAGAATTTATATAGATTACCTTTTAAATTTCGGTATTTTTCTATATTTTTTATAGAGCTCTTCTTCTAAAGGAGATCAATACAGTCAAATACAATCAATAAATGGCCATGAACATCAAGCCCTCTTAAAACCACATTGTTATTTTCAAATCTACATGTACAGAGTCATGCAAAGAGTATTCATTAAAATGGCATCACGTTAATTTTTTTTGCAGTCATCGCATATTTTAAAAGCAAATTTAACCTAGTTATATTAGTTCATGTTGTTTTGGTTTCGCTATGATAGTTGGCCACCTGCCAATTGTGACGTACTTTTAATAACAATGTGACATATGTATGTTTTTCTGAATACACAACCAAAACAAGCAATGGGGAGAAAAGGAAAAGAGTTAAGTCTGGAAGAATAGTTATAAATATTTTTGAGAGCGGAAATTCAATAACTGAAATCAGTAGATTATTACAGAGATCCCACAGTACTGCGAGTAGCTTTATTAGACGTTATTCATTGCGTGGTGAAATAGAAAATTGTCGTAGTAAAAAGGAAAAAGTTGGTGATAAAAGAACTGAATAGAAAAAAACTGCTCTCATGGTGTCGCTTAAAGCGGAAATGTTCTGTTGAAAATAATTGGAGAAAAATGATGAAAGTAAGATAACGATTGGCCACAATGAAAGAGTGTATGTATGGAGAAAAGCGGGGGAAGGTTGGCAACCTAATCTTGTTTCACAAAAACCGCGTTCGAAGTTCTAAGTCTTGATATATGGGTGCTTTTTTGGTTCGGACCTGGCGCAGTTGCTCTCTGGAGGGAAATATTAATGCAAATAAATACCAAGATATTTTAAAAGATAATCTTTGGCCTGTTGTCCAAAACATTTTCCTGAAGGGGGCTATATTTTCCAGGATGATAATGCCCTGGTCAATTGCGCTAGATCGATGGTCGAATACAAACTCGAAAACATATTCCATCACTTTCCTGGCCTGCCCAGTCACCGGATCTCAACAGAATAGAAAATTTTAGGCTTTTAATTAAAAGAAAAATCCAGTCAAGAAAACAAAACATAAATTCATCGGCAGACTTATTCAAGGAAATTCAGAACATTTATGTTCAAGGTTTATACACCTCCATTTCCAGACGAATTATGCAGGTCATCCGGTTAAAAGGTCACCTCTCAAAGTATTAGGTGAGTTTGTTTAAGTTTTCATATGTGTTTATGTCATTTTTAATTACATGGTTTGTCACAGCTTGCATGGAGTGACAATTTTTGCGAACTGATTTTATTGTGTTCTCGAAACGTGACGCCATTTTAACAAATACTTTTTGCATGACTCTGTACAGTTAGTTGGGAATATTCAACAGATACTCCATCATTAATGTTATTTTCATGTACATGTCAGACATACAATACCTGGCAGTAATCCATCAACAATTTTGTTTGTAATATTTGATGAAGTATTTATTATGCTAGGCATTCTTGGAGATACACCAATCAAATAACTTTGAATAATTCCATTGGAGTTGGTGGGAGCTTCCCATGTTATATGAAGTGAGACATCTAATGGGCTATCTGGACACTCAACATTGGTAGGACGATCTGGTTCTGTAATGGTTGAAAAATACAATAAAAGTGACGATTAAAAAAATTAAATATCCACAAGAATTTCTGAGATACAAACCAACGTATCACTGTGTAATGTTACTTACTGTATACAGATTTATAAGAATCACTTAATTTATTACTACAACTTACTCGTAAAGATTTTATAAAAAAAATAACATTAATACTTTGTGTCATTGCAGCCCGGAGGACTGGGCTGCTCTATACACATAAGTTTAATTTTTGGCGTATGGGGTTGAGGAGGGAGAAGTTATTCAGAACTGAATTACGAGTCATGAAATATATTTACTTCCATAGAGTACATCTTTAAAAATATAAAATGTTTTTCATATGCAATATATAAAGTTGTATTTCTTTGTTTTAGTGCACTTGTACTTCTCTTATAAAGTCCAGTTACACAAAGTATATTTTCCTCACGTAAATTGCATGAACTTCGGTGTCATATGATATTTCGATACCGCAAAATATTGATTCCTGGTTCAAAATATTATGCGATATTCTGAACCCATGTTCAATATTTCGCTGTGAAATATTGAACCCAGTGTATAAATATAACAAAATATTGTTGTTGTTTTTTAATTATCATTGATCTAATAATGACTTATATTCAATTAAAATAAAACCAAGTAAATGATTACATAGATTATTAAACTTTGTCAGATTAATTTTTGTCCCTACAGAACTATTCATTTATTTATTATGTTCAAAAACATTTTTTTCTTACGTGTTGGAATAATTCTAATCCATTCCGCACGTGCAGAGCTTTTCTTGACAAGTGTCTCACCACTTACAGTAACAATCTTAACATAGTAGTATGCTCCAGGAGTGAAACTCTTCCCATTTAATTGTGCCAACGTAATACTATTACTACTTGTATGATATGTTGCATCATCAATGGTTACTTCATATCTGGTCACAAAGGTGTTGTCTGGAGCAGTCCAACTTATTTTAAGGCCAATGTGAGCAAAGTTACTTTCATTCAGTATTGGACCTGGAGACAGTGGATCTGAAATATACAAACAAATCACTTATTATATATATCATTT
This sequence comes from Magallana hongkongensis, assembly GCA_016163765.1. Taxonomy (NCBI): domain Eukaryota; kingdom Metazoa; phylum Mollusca; class Bivalvia; order Ostreida; family Ostreidae; genus Magallana; species Magallana hongkongensis. The sequence continues at coordinate 86,150,651 of WFKH01011925.1, forward strand.
TGTTTAATACATCAAAGTTCCCTATATAAAGTGTTTTAGGTGGCTTGACACCTCAATATGCTATTTGATGGATTTATAAAGTCACTTTTTTAAAAATATGATTTTACAAAAAAGAAACCAATATCAACTCTTACTATGTGTATTATATACAGATGTCATATAATATTTTGATACAGCAAACTATTGAACCCATGTTTAAAATATTATGCGATATTCGGCTCTCGGGTTCAATATTTCGCATGAAAATATTGAACACCCCCTATAATATATTGAGCCCTGGGTTCAAAATATTATGGCTGCAAAATATTGAACCCCCATCTGATTTTCCATTCCTATTAAAGAGGGGGTTCAAAATATTATGACTGTGAAATATTGAACCCCCCCCCCCCCTCCTATTTGCCTTACAGGTTCAAAATATTATGGACACAAACTGTTGAACCCCCCACCCTTCTGATATCCATTCCCATTGGAAAGGGGTTTAAAATATTATGGCCTTGAAATATTAAACCCTCCTCTCATTCATACTTGCCAACTGACCTGATTTCGTCGGGTCACACCCGATTTTTCGACCCTTAATTCACCCGATTATTTTTTATGACCTGGCGGGTCATGCTTTTCACCCGATTTTTGTCGAACAACCCGAAAATCTCCCGATTTCCGGATTTGGTTCGTAAATTACGTTGCGCGTTTGATTTCCAGTTATGAACCCAAGCTGAGCTTGGATTTATGTAAACAATGCCGATGGCTATAACAGATAAGTGTTAATTATTATTGTGAGTTGTTTTGACAAACCGAGGGTTTTAATCATTAAGTGTGATGGCTTCCAATAAGAAAAGGTCTTCATCGGGGCCAGCGGAATCAAAACCAACAAAAAGAAAACGATATTTTTGTATCTATCAACATATCTGGGAAAATGAATTCCCATGGATAAAACAAAGTAATCGAGTACAAAACGAGGCTTTTTGGGTTCTGTGTAACGCACATTTGAATATTGGATCTTGTGCCCAAAATGATCTGACTAAACATTCAAAAACGCTAAGTCATGTAAAAAATGCTTTTTAATACACAAAAGTATTCAAAGTCACAACTTTCATGCCATCGTTTACAGAGTTCAAAAGCAAGGTTAATGTAGCAGAAACTATTTTTGCATTTTTTTTAGCTGCACCACAACCTAACATTGTTTGTGTCAAATTCAAAATCAGCAACAGTCAACTGTTAGTTACATGCAATGCTTCTTTGCAATAAAATATTACACATACGTTTTAACACATATTTCTATTGTATATACCTTTGAAATGCATGGTAAGTATGTCGTGAATGTCGTTACGCGCTATGACCAGATTTTTTACTTTCCAAATCTGGTCATGACCAGATTTTCACATGTTGGAGGTTGGCAAGTATGCTCTGATTTCAATCCCCAATGGAGAGTTGGGTTCAAAATATTATGGCTGCAACATATTGAGCCCTCCTCCTATTTTCAATTCCTATTGGAAAGGGGCTTCAAAATATTATGGATGGCATGCGAAATATTGAACCCTCCCCCCTTCTGATATTTCATTCCCATTGAAGAGGGGGTTCAAAATATTATGGCCACAAAATATTGAAACCCCCGATTTCCATTACCATTGGAAAGGGGGTTCAAATTATTATGGCCGAATATTGACCCCCCTCCCCTATTTTCAATATCTATTGCAAAGGGGGTTCAAAATATAATTGCTGCGAAATATTGAACCCCACTCTAATTTTCATTGCTATATGAGAGGGGGTTCAAAATATTATAGCCAAGAAATATTGACATAATTTTAATAATTTCTATTTTACTTAGGATTTCTTGATAATAGCTCTTTGATTGGCTGACATCCAACTCTCTAGAAATAATAAAATGTTATATTCAGACCAAAAAAATTAATGCTTTGTTTCTAAGGCACCGCAGCATCAGTAAAATATCGCCAAATCAAACTTTTTTATAGTTGTTTTTGTGGATTTTTCATATCTTATCATTATTGGTTTTCTCCATTATGAAATCAATGTAAACAAACGATTAGGTGACTCAGAATAAATGCAGCTAGTGTCTGTCAATGAAAATGTGATTTTAGCTGATACATTTACTACAGTAGTAAATGTATCAGCTAAAATCAAATCAGTAACTGAAATGTCTCTGTTATCTTCAGAAATCGAAGCTTCTATGATATTGCCTAGTAGCAGGAATAAAGGACAATAGTGCATTGTTAGAGAATTTTATGATGACTAATTTGGAAAGCTGGACTTTGCATTTTTTACTTTCCCTTAATTTCTGTCATGTTCCCCAGGCACTAAAGATTGATAACAAAGCATATTTCAGTTCAGACTTGTGTTATTACTGTTGAGGGGAAGATGAGCTGCAAAATAGAGCAGAGGCATATCCCATTGTCATATGTATGTTCATCTGCAAAAACTCTTCCTTTGAAAAGGAAACAGACACAGTTTAAACTAAAAAGAACAAAAAATAATATTTAACCTTTGCCAATACATTAGTTTGATGAATATCTGCTGATGAGTACACAAATAAATAACTAAAAGTTGCAAATTTGTGTCTCAAAAAAAAAAAAAAAAACCCAAAAAAACCTGCCTGCCTCATCAACATTTCAAAATTTGGCCCGAGAAACTAATGATTAATTTTTTTTGGCCTCACCTGCAGGTGACCTATGAGGTGAATATAAAATCTGACTTTTTTTCTACAGGACTAATCATAGATCGGACTTTCAAAACTGCTATGATTGGTTAACATCATTCTTGTCATCCAATGAAATTCCTAGTTTATCTTTTTATTCGGTTATGGTTTAACCTGATATAAACTAAATAATGAGGCGTATTGTACTTCTCTGGTAACTAAATCATTGTATTGACCTTAAAAACAATGATAATTATAAAGCCAATGTCCTGCAAAAGTACCATAGAACCATCTAGTACCAAAAACTCCCCCATAACCCAGATTGCTAGCATCTGTAAAAAGGTGCAAAGAATGTGATGTGTGTTCAACCCCGGAAGGAAAGAAAGCTCTGCCATTGAATTTGTCAATGAAAATAGACCAAGCCTTGAGGTCAGCACGGGACTGTTTGTCGAGGTTCCTATGGTGATGCGGTTTTTGTATTCCCCTGGTTAGATTTATAATTCTTCTGAGAAAGGTTCTCCCAGGGGGCACTACCGCACAAGCAAAGTTCAGCAGACCTATGAGTGATTGTAGCTCTTGTAGTGTAGCAGTGCGTTTACGCATGAAACGGCTGAGGATTTCCTTTAATGATGTAAGTTTATCCTCTGGTAATCTCACTTCGCATTTGACAGTGTCAATTTCTATCCCTAAGAAGGTCAAAACTGTGGTTGGAGATACCGTTTTTTCTTCTTTTATTGGAAGGTTGATGTCCTGGGCTAAAGTTCGAAACGATTGCAAGGCTTGAGCGCATTCCAGGGAATTAGGAGAACCTACAAATAGAAAGTCATCTAGGATATGGATGCAATATTGGACGTTAAACTTGTTTTCCAAAATCCACTGGAGGGAGGAGCTAAATTTTTCAAATAAATTACAAGAGTAGCTAAGTCCGAAAGGTAATGTTTTATCAAAGTAGAATTCATTGTGAATCTGGAAACCTAAAAGCTCGAAGTCATCTGGATGGATAGGAACTTGCTTGTAGGCGTTTTCCAGGTCAGTTTTTGCTAGAAGGGCGCCAACACCCACTTTTTTTATAGCTAGAATAGCGTCATGAATAGACTGGTACTGTACTGTACAGAGATCATGTGGTATACCATCATTTATTGATGATCCGTCTGGATAGGATAAATGGTGGATGAGTCTGAATTCGCCAAGTTTCTTCTTAGGAACCAGTCCCAGGGGTGATACTTGAATATTTTCGAAAGGTGGATTCTGAAACGGTCCCATCACCCTGCCAGATAAAATTTCTTCATTAATCCTGTTCAAAAGAATGTGTTGTTTATCTTTTATAGATGAAAGGTTTTTTGAAAAACGAAACTGGCGTTGACCCTGAAAAGGAATTCGAAAGCCCTCAGAAAAACCGGAAACTAAAAATTGGACTTGGTTGCTGTCATAGCCGGTAAGATAATCCAGAAGTGTAGATGCCCGAATAGGTGTAACTATGGATCTAATTAAACTACTTGGGGGCATTGGTTGTTCTTTTGGCTCCGTCATGATTGTTAGGTTTGGAATTGATGATGTGAGGGCTCTGCTTTTGTCGACACAGTAGTCTGCTGTGTTTTCCTGAACAGTACTGGCAGACGTGAGGGAAGGGGCAGGAATTCCCTTTGCCGCATATGCCTTTATTGTTAAACGAGAAACAGTACTTGGGCTTTTGTTGTGGTGAACGAAAGGGCTGCTTCCTGATTTTTTGTTTGTTATCTATGCCCTTCGCCAGAGCGTCTTGGAAGAGTTCTGAATTTTTTTGGTTCCATGGGCACATGTCAGGAGCATATTGGCGCCACTGTCTGAATTTTTCGTCGTAGTCAAGCGCTGCATCGTCGCCGCAAGTCTTGGCAATTCTGGGTTATGGGGGAGTTTTTGGTACTAGATGGTTCTATGGTACTTTTGCAGGACATTGGCTTGACTACCACATATCAGTGCGAGAATTTTTCCCAATCGTAGTTGCTATGGAAATGTGGGGTGCTACTTTATCAAATTCATCAATAGTTTTTCATTCGGACAATAGTGCTGTAGTTCATATTATAAACAGCAATACATCTAAAGATCCAAATCTCATGAAGCTAATGAGGCGCCTCATGGTGGCGTCCCTCACGCATAATATTCATTTTAATGCGGAACACATACCTGGTCTTCTTAACATTGCAGCTGACCTTCTCTCTCGTTTACAAATTTCCCGCTTCCAGACTCTGTATCCAACTATGGACAGCAACAGTTATCCAGTCCCTCAAGCTCTACAACATCTTTAACGACTACCGCAGACTGGCTGATCAACAGTTCTCTGTCCAGTGACTCTCTGGCCTCGTACAGAAAAGTGTTTGCTGCATACAAATCTTTTATTACTAATTTTGTGCTTGGAAACAAACAACCGCTTCCACCGGTGCTATCTCATCTCATCCTGTATATTGCGCATTGTTATAAACAAGGGTTTGCAGCATCTACAACCAAAACTCACATCTCAGCTTTAAGTTACACATTTCAACTTGCGGGTTATCCAGATTTGACACAACACTTTCTGGTGAAGAAACAACTTCAAGGATTCTCTAAAGTCCGACCCACAGTTGACTGTAGACTACCCATTACCCCTCCCGTTTTGCAAAAAATCATCGAAGCATTACCACATACAACCGACTCAAGATTTACTAAAACTTTGCTACAGGCAATGTTCCTCCTTGCCTTCTACGCTTTTCTCAGAGTAGGAGAAATCACAAAAACATCGGAAGCAAATCAGCACTATTTACTGCGCAAACACCTGAAACTTGTTTGCACTCCGCAAACGGAGGACTACCTAGAACTGACTATTCCCCATTATAAGCATTCCAAAAATGTGATCACTTTGCATATAAAGCAGAATACAGCCCAACCTGCACTGTGCCCTCTGAAAGCATGCCAAGCGTACTTGTTGATTCGATCACATCTTTCAATAGATGAACCTTTGTTTTCATTTATGGATGGAACTCCAATATCAAGAAATTTCTTCACAGAGAACCTTCAGCATTCGCTTGCGTTCAGTGGACTTGACATACACCAGTACCATTCTCATAGCTTCCACATTGGTGCAGCCACAACAGCGGCATCCTCTGGCTCCTCCGAAGTTCAAATCCAGCAAATGGGCCGGTGGAAGTCTTCGGCATATAAAAAATACATCAGAATTCCAACACTTCAGTTGTAATGAAATTTATCTTTTTGAAATCCATTTCATTAGGAGATGAACCTCATCTTGTTTTCAGTGTTTCATGTATTTGGTGTAACCTTATGTAACCCAACCACTCAGTCCCTAGTCACGAAGTCAGGAGCTTCTGATCTTATTTTTACTAGTCTCTGATCATGAAGTCAGGAGCTTCTGATCTTATTTTTACTAGTCCCTGATCATGAAGTCAGGAGCTTCTGATCTTATTTTGCTAGTCACCGATCATGTAGTCAGGAGCTTCTGATCTTATTTTACTAGTCCCTGATCATGAATTCAGGAGCTTCTGGTCTTATTTTACTAGTCCCTGATCATGAAGTCAGGAGCTTCTGATCTTGTGTTAACTTTTATCTGATCTCTAAAAACAGCATTGTTAACCTTTTTTGGACACCCTTTATTTGTATACGTTTACTTTTGTACTGTTTGCTGTTTCATTCCTTTTACAAATGATATGTCATCCATTTGTTCTGCTCTTATTATTTTTATTTGGATCTGCCAATCCTATTATACAGCTCTAATTTTTTATTGTATATTATTTATATGCAGAAAAAATGCATAACATAGGGTGGTGGATGGGGCGGATCAAAACCCCCCCTTTTTTGGCTATACTCAGAGTTTTTTGGTTATACTCAGGGGTTTGTGATCGGTGGCCGATGGCGCCCCATCTTTGACAAATGTTTTTGATTATAGCTTT
>WFKH01011925.1:86161837-86183445 GCA_016163765.1 Magallana hongkongensis
ATTTCTATGTTAAAATTTGAACCCCGCCTGGGGCCCCAGTTTTGGTCCGGGGGTCACGATTTTTACGATTTAGAATCTTCACTATATATACAAGCTTTTGTGTGAATATTGGCATTTCTGGTGCTGTGGTTCTTGAGAAGAAGATTTTTAAAGACACGCACCCTATACTCACTGTTACGCAATTATCTCCCTTTTAAATAGGGTTTAGCCCTTTATTTTAACGATATAAAATCCCCTTTCCATAAGGATGCTTTGTACCAAGTTTGGTAAAAATTGGCCCAGTGGTTTTTGAGAAGAAGTCAAAAATGTGAAAAGTTTACAGACGGACGGACGACGGACGAGTGATAAGAAAAGCTCTCTTGAACCTTCGGTTTAGGTGAGCTAAAAACAGGTCATGGCACACCCTCTACCCAAAGGCACTGTGTGGATGATGTATGAGCTAAATTAGGACAAGGAGAGAGAAAATATGCTCCTTACAAGTGATGTTGGAAGGACAGACAGACAGAATGGACTACTAATGGACAGACTGATCACTATAGGGTGCCTGCAGTGCGGGTCCTGAATATGTGTTTTTACAAACATTTTGGGAAGAAAGGTAAACAAGAGGCCTTCAGGCCTTAGTGGTCACCTGAGTACTAAAGCCCATTGATTGACCTGTCAGGGAGTCTCATGTTTGCATTTCAAGTTTCAATCCTAATCTGATACTCCTCTGACTGTAACCTCTGCTTTTATTAATTGATGTTTACCAATGGCAACAGGTTACTTGAGTGACTCTAGTGACTGAAAAAAATACATGTTCACTGTATGGCCATATTTGTCACCACCCCCATCCCCAACCCCCAAGAAAAATAAACATAGGTAATCAAAGATTAAAGAGCTCACAGAGACAGGTAACACCTTTATGAGACAACCTTAATCACATTATATGGAGATCATATTTAATGATCTTTAATAAAAAATTGTAAATTGTAGTGTTACAGTAGTTTGACACAATATCATATAATATCATATGATACAATGTTGTATCATATTACAGTAAAATTTGTCTAATCTGGCAGAAGTAAGTTCTGAAAAAAATCGCAGGATTAGACAACATCTGGTTTGGAGGATATTGCAAATTAATTTCATATTGACATGAATTTTATATTTTAACATCAGATTCTATTAGATTAATATTCACAAATAGAAACATTTGAGTATTTTATTTAAATCTAAATATGCATGTTCAAATTACATAAACATTTTTAATTAGCAGTTTTTCACAATTTGTAATAATAAAAAACTTATGTCTCTTTCAAAATACATGCATAATCGTAAATTTTTGTTTAAAAAGGGGTTCATCAGTTTGTTAAAGTTTTCATTTCAATTACAGGATGCAGTAAGTCTTGATCTTCTACTCTTGCAGAATTTTCACTGCTTATTAAATATTTGAATACCTCCTTGTGATTACAGCACCGATTATCATTTTCACTTTCATTTGTAAAACAATAATTGCACAACGGGATGCAATGTTTTCAATTAAATCATCGTAATTGATAAATCTTCCTGCACTTGATTAAACTGTGAAGCCAGACACGAGACAAGTGCATTCTTCACAGGAAACTGTTAAACAAATATTGACCACGCGACAAGTTCACAGGTGGCTCATTATGCAATGGCTAATCCACTGGCGAGAACTTTTTTGATGCAGGAAACAATTGGTAAATATTCAAATACATTAGGCCAGCATTTTTTTATTTTTAGGTTTACAAACAACAATATGATAAAGTTCCGTAGGAGGAGGAAATAAAAAAAAAAAGTAAAAATCAATTTTGACCAACAATTTTTTTTATTTTTAGGTTTACGAACCACAAAATTGTAAAGTACTGTAGGAGGAAAAAAACCCTTTTATGACATCATCTTTATTCTAATATGATGAATGACAACTTCATTATAGTGGTGTGTAACTGCATCAAATGTAGCATGTGAAAAGTATGTCATCTGTGTAACATATCACTGAAATAGTACAATAGAATATTAGACATACAGCTTTGATATTACATATAGCAATGTTCATTTGTCATTTTAAATATAGGGATCGAGTCATTTACCATTAAAAGAATCTTTAGTTACAGTTGTATCATATAACCTTTTTAGTTAAGGTACAAATAGTTCGCCAATTTATTTGTTAAGAGTAATCTTTGTTACCAATGAAATAAGATTTTATATAAAATGGTTGAAATAAGGAATGCTATACATGTATATAAATGTATACTGTCAGAGGTGTTAAGTTTGGACAACATCATTAGACAATGTTGCTCTAGAATATTTTTACTTTCTTTAATTTAACAATTGATATTGGCATTTCATTTTTTCTGCATTTTGGATGCTCCAGTGACCGGTTCCTTTCCACTTGCAACAGTGTAATGCCATAAGTGTTTCACGTTAACGTTAATGTTGACGAAATAATAAAATTATCTTCTGAACTAAATTCCTCATATCTCTGTTATTATACATCGTTCCTCGGTTATATTTGGACGGTAGAAAATAGAGTCATTTTGGATTCCCCGATGGCGCGTGGGACTATTTTTAGATACAGAAGCAGACGTAAACAAACATGGCTTCAAATCGCCGTGAAATGTCACCAGTCCTAGGAACAGATCGTACGTCTTCCTAAAGAAGGTAGAAATAATTCTGAGATTGCCGAAATTACCGGATATGATCGCTCTATAGTTTCTAAGTTTTTGAAGAGGTTTGCTGTTTGACAAAGTGTAGCAAATAATGCTCGAAGCGGAAGACCAAAACTTACGAGTGATCAGTCAGATCGTGTCTTGAACAGGTTGGTTTTGAAGGATCGTAGAAAGAGTCTGAGTGATTTAACTTCAGAATTAAATAAATCTATACCTAACCCCTTTGTCAACACGAACTGTTCAGCGCAGATGACACTTTTGGAAATATAATCGCCGAAAAGTTGCGAAAACTCTAACAATCTCAAAGGTGAACAAAGTAAAGCGTGTTAAATGGTACCGTGATCATAAAAACTGGTCTGTGTTATATTTTAGTTATATATTTAGTTATATTTTCCGACGAAACTCAGGTTGTTTTAGGAAATGATCAAAAAGTTTAAGTCTGGAGAAAGGCTGATGAAAAATGGAGACCGGAATGCCTTGGTTTACGTTCGGTCTGAAATGGTGGAGTTCATCTATCTGTGTCGTTTTGGGGCTGTATCTGTTTAACTCAGGAGTGGGCTTACTAACACCAATAGATGGAAATTTAAACACAGATAAGTACATTACGCTTTTAGACAATAATTTGTGGCAAGTTGTTGCCAAACACTTTTGTAACAACCCCTGGGTGTTTTAGGACGACAATTGTCCCGCCCACTTGTCAGCTAGGGCTAAAGCCTGGAAAGAAGAAAATATCCCCTGCTTAGACTGGCCATCCCAATCACCAGACCTAAACCTCATAGAAAATGTGTGGAGATTAATAAAAATTAATCTTGCAAAGGAGCAACACAACATTAAAACAAAACAGGAACTTGTTGATGCTGTATTGCATATCTGGACCTCCCTTACCCCAGCATATATACAGGGTTTATATGAATCCTTACCAAACAGATTAAATGCTGTTCTTAAAGCTAAAGGCCATGCCAACAAATACTGAAAATGTCAGAAGTTTGTAATCAACTGTATTAAGGTAAGTAGGTGTTTTGTTCCATTGAATTCTTGTACTGAATACACATGACATCATGCAAGCGTGAAACACTTATGGCACTATGTAGTTTGATCTTTTTAAGTTGCTGATCTCGGCATTTTCCGTCACCGCGAACAAATTTCAGACTAAACCAGGCCTTAATAAACACAAACCTAAGTTTTCTTGCGCCATATTAGACAGGAAGTAGTTGTTTTACAATATCGATCCCAATATAAAATCTCTATCCCGAATGAAAAAATCTCAATCCCGTCAAAAATTTGCTGTCAGGGAGAAAAAAAAAGATCTTTTTTGTAATTTTAAAAACTCAGAAAACCGAGCGGCGGGTTTGTAAACCTAAAAATAAAAAAATGCTGGCTTAAATTTAATAAAGAATGAAGCATTTTTGACAGAATAAGATGTAACTCTGTAAGTGTATACCCATACAAAGCGTGTTACACATGATATCGGCAGTCTTACTTCCGAGACATCCATAATCATGGCCTTAAACAAGAGGCCCATGGGGCCACATCGCTCACCTGAGCAACAATGACTTTAAATGGGCGTTCAAAAGATATTGTGCCATATGGCCCCTCGGTAGAATAACAAAAAATAAATATTGTAAAGTATTCGAATTTTACACTTATTTTTGCATACACATAATCTTTGACATTGTAACTTTATGGAATACTATTTTTACCGAGAATAAGAAAATCCTACTCAAGATATAAAACTAAACATTTGGTAGGGGTACACTGTTAACTTCCAATTCCCTATATTTTCGTTCTGTCCCCCCCCCCCCCCCCCCCAATAAATCAAAATATATGAGAGCATATATGTACAATTTCTTCCTCAACTACTTACTAGTTATTGTATTTTTTTTAAAAATACAGTTGAACTTCGATATCTCGAACACTGATATCTCGAATACAATGGATATGTCGAAGTTATTTGCAAGTCCCAACCACTTAATTTTGAAGTATTTTACCCTCGATATCTCGAATACTCAGATATCTCGAAGTTTTTAAACAGTCCCATATAGTTCGAGATAACGAAGTTTGACTATATATTATATTAGTTATTGTATTTTATTAAAAAAATTCCTATAGATGTGAAGAAGAAAATTGTACCTCAATGCGCTCAATTCCTAAAATTAAAAACATTCAAAGATTTAATTTGTCTTCCCCATTATAATTAAATGACAGTTGTTTACCTGGCGTAAACTCGTGTGACTTTTATAACCTTACTCACACTTGATTGATGAATACGCTGGAATGTGAAAATGTGTTTTTTGTACAAGACATAGTATTTAACGTTTCAGCGTCAGTCGTAGAATTATAAGCAGGATACAGAGCTCACAATTCTGCTAGATTTGAGTCCTATTTTGTTCACATGAGTTTATTACATTCAGCTTAAGATTTTTAACTTGGTATTTCCTATTCAGCATTTAAAATTCAGAGTTTCTGAAAACTACCGGTCCTACCGGCAAAACCGATAGAAAATCGAAATGTCCGATAACATTTCATATATTACCGGTCCGTGTGACCGGTAAGTTCCACTTTCACAATCCGGAAATTTTCTGTTTCCACGCACCGTTTTTGTCTTTTAGTCGTAATCTCTTACACGCTTTAGGGGGTGTTTTGTTCAAGTTTCTTCTAAGTGCTTATCTTACACTGATATAGCATCATGTCGTGATCGCGGTTCATCACTTTTCTGTTTGTACGAGGCTAAAAGCTATGCAAGGATTGAGAATAAAGAAAAGTATGAAGATAGTTTAAACAAGAACAGCAGGAAATTGTTGAAATGTAGCGAGGTTAATGGCATGACTTGTTCCGTAAAATAGAGAAGTGTCAATCATGGCCGTTTCATTAATCAACTCTCACTTTTGAATCCATTAATTTTCGATTGTATATGATCATGAAAGATCATATGTTTGTTTAGATTTAATGAAAATTATCCAGTACAGCGGCTAAAAATCGTGAGTTTGTGGCACATACATTACTCATATGTATAACTGACATGGAGCATAATAAAAACGAGGAGAGAATAAAATAAATAATTGTAAAAGAGTCGTCAATAGAAACAAAACAAAAATAAATTAAACACTGCATATTATGGAGTCATTTATTTAGACACAGAATAGATATTAATTCTAGATTATATATTTTGGAGTTTTTTGGTAATAATTGAAAGCTCTATATATTTTGTTTAGTAATTACATAACACTGAACAACTACTGTATCACTAATATCTGTTTTATTCGGACTGATAAAATTTGCTCCGGACTGGCAGAACATGCTAAGTCATCAGTCCGAGTGACTGATATAATTTTCTTGTTTTCGGAAACTCTGTAAAATGGAAAAAAGAATGGCCTCAGATCTGTGTACAAACATAGAATTGTGAGCAAAGCTCTGTATCTTGCTTATAATTCGAAGCTTAACACTCAAATATGGTTAGTAAATAGAAATTGTAAACAATTTAACATAAGAAACATGCACTGTAACAAATCAAGAGCACAATTTATTTTTCAAAATGAATCATATATATACCTACATATTTCCGTCAGCGATATTAAACTCTATTTAAACTGAATAAACTCGAGAAAATGCTGAGCATCTCAACAAAACACATTGCATTAATCAACCATTACGCAAAAGATTATACCGAATTACCGATAGAATGAATTGTATTTGTAGTACTTAGTTAATACATCAGAATTTGCTTAATTTGCGCAGGTAAACAGTCAACTGGTTGATTTACCAAAGTCTCTATTTGATTTGATATGTAAAAATTACTAAATACAGGCGATAGTTCCCAAGTTACAAAGCATAAATAATGAAAACGAAACGAAATCAAAACAAGCCAACACCACCGTCAACGCATTGAAATATTTAACCATAATTTACTTCACAAAATCGGCACCAATCTATTTTCTGCATGTTTCAAAGATTCCCTTCGCACACGAACTGTTGCACAACAAACAAATTCATCTTTGTCAGATCGACCCGTTTATCATACGTCATGGCTGCTTTAAACAAAGAACCTCGTTTCAGAAGTATGGAATACCGAACCCGAAGCTATAAACTGATTGAAACACGCCTTTCCTTTATTATTATTTTCGTAATAACTCAGATTTGAAACAGAATTAGCCCATAATTTTTGCAATTTATATTTTCCTTTCCATAAGGATTATTTATGCTAAATTACGTTGAATTTGACTCAGTAGTTCTTGAGAAGAAGATTTTTAAAAATGCACCCTTCTTTTTATACAGTTTCGAGGTTTTCTCCGCTTTGAATAAAGATCGGTCTTTCATTTCTGCAATTTATATTTGCCTTCCCATAAGGATGCTTTGTGCTAAATTTTGTTGAAATTGGCCAAGCAGTTTTAGAGAAGAAGTTCAAAATGTAAAAAAGTTTACAGACGGACAGACGGACGGACAGAGGGATGGACAGACAGACGGACGACGGACAAAATGTGATCAGAATAGCTCACTTGAGCTTTCAGCTCAGGTGAGCTAAAAATGGGGTAAAATATGCATAATATGCACACCCCTTAAATTTAAAATTTTTTTTCACTGTTGTTTAAATCAACAGCGCCGACAGGAAAATTGATCGATGATTGAGCAGTAAATTGATCCCAAATAAGGTCTCTTTTAATCATCAATCGATAAGTGGCCGGATTACAGGAGATAATTCTCATTAATTATAGGCAGTCAGTTCAATACATCGCGGCTGGTTTACACAATAGATACATTGTAAGATCCAGATTACAACATTTATGAAACATAAAATGAGAAGAAAATGTCCAGGGTCTGAATAATTTCGCCAAATTGGACAACATGCCGGAATGCACAACATCCAGATTCAACAAATTTTACTGTAAAATGTAAATTTCATACATATTTAACAATATTTATCAATACACTACTATACAGTATTGTATCATATGATGCAATATAATATTGACAATATAACATTATATCATATGATATGACATTGTATCAAGATATGATATAATATCATGAATCATATAATACGATATTGTATCATGTAATATGATGCCATATTGTATAATGTGATATGATACAATATCATATTGTACCATATGATGTTTCATATAAATAATATTGTATCATATAATATGATATTGTAATATCTGATGTGATGTTGTATCATATGATACGATATTGAACTTTATAAAACAATAATGTATGATAATACGATTCAATATTGTTTTAAGTAATATGAAACAGTATTTCACATTTCACTAATCAAAAAACTTCCACTTGCTCCTGCATTAAGATAATTAAGATCAAGTTCTGTATCTGATTCTATTTACACATCCATAGTTATATTAACTGTTTAAGTCTGACTAGGTATGAACAGAATTGACTTCATTTTGTAACCAGCCCCATGACCCTAACACAATTAGAGTTGTTCAAAAATCTTGAACGTGCCTAAGCATTTAGATAATCAAAATCACTCTCTGTATCTGAAGCTACCTCTTTGACTCATTTACGGTACATAATTCATCAACCATGCAAGTTTGAATAAGTAAGTACTAATATTAACATAAACATGTGACCTGCTCCAAAAACCTAAACCTCATCCAGCATCCGAAACTTCAGCATCCAAGCCAGTTGAGTGCATCAGTATCACAATATGCATCATCTGTTCAAATTTGGTAAACACTGAACCAATCATTACTAAGGGCACCTGCTCCAAAAACTTTAACCTGCTCCAAAAACCTTAACCTCCTCAAGCATCTGAAATTCATGGACCAGATTCAGCATCCAAGTCTTTCAAGTCCATAAGTAGGTCCAGATGCACCATCCATGCAAGTTTGGTGAAGATAGGACAAGTAATAAGTAAACTTAGATACAGGACCTGCTCAAAAAACTCTAACCAGGTCAGGACGCCAACGCCAACACCAGAGGTACAGCATACGCTTCCCCCGACTTCATCTCGGTGAGCTAAAGAGCCTAAACCCCTGCCCCATGGGCAGTGAATTTCACAATTAAGAAAAGGACACTCACAATTTAAGAAGAGAACATAATGGATATGGAATTACAATGCATTTAGTTTATCGCCAATGATTATTAAAAAGAAGAAAGTACAATTTATTACAAATATTATAAAATTTTATACATTTTCACTATGTGGCTATATTGGCCCAACCAAAGGTGTTATGAATTTCAAAATTTCAAAATTTAGGTAGAGGGCTTCATGGACATCACAACCATACATTTAGGTTTTTTTCCCACCTGTGTGAAAGTAGAAAAGACAAGTTTTGAAAATTTGGCTTATTTTTGCATAATTCGCCCTGCCCATGCGCCCCAGGGATGGTAAGGTCACAAATTTTACAATTTAGATTCTTCTTATTCTAGAGATGATTCAAATAAAAAAATGACCATGTAGTTTTCAAGAAGTTACAAATATAAAATTGGATGATGGACGATGGATGACGCTCGACTAGTCGAAGACCAATGGCAATAGGTCACCTGAGTGACTCTAAAATTTAATGTGATTGAAAACATTAATAAACTGCAAACAAGTGAAAAGCTGTCAATGTGACAGCAAACCGGGTTTTCTTTTATGTAAACTGTATCCATAATCCATGTCAACCCTGAACTGATAAACACTTCCTACCGTATCCGGAGAAATGGAGTTACTGTACCCATATGCAATATTCTGTGAGAAAATGACTGAGTTCAACAGCTGGTATTTTTTCATAAATTATCAAAACTCAAAATCCAAGAAATAAACACACTTCTGATATAGGTAAAATTGTTCTGCAAAACAACTTCCTATCTTGAAAGCTGTAGGAGGAGTTATCCGTACCATAGGGGTACCCTATATGCAATATTTTGCCAAAAAAAGACTAAGTTCAACAGCTGTTATTTTTCTCATTAATTATCAGAAATCAAAATCCTAGCAATATGCACACCTCTTATATGTGTACAATTGATCTGCAAAAGAACAACTTCCTACCTTGAAAACAGTAGGTCTGGAGGAGTTATCCATACAATAAAGGTACCCTTTTGGCAGGCACCCGCCCGCCATTTTCACCATTTCAATAACCGGATTTTTCCGTTGGAAAACCCGGTTAAAAATGTTAACCCAAGGTGTTATGGCTTAGGCAAACTTGAATATATATGTACCACAGGAAATGAAGCTTGTGTAAAAGTTTTGATATTTCTGGTTATTTGGTTTATCAGGATTTTAAAAACACCCCACCCTAATTTTATTACTTCTTATCACTACATTGTCCTCCACTTGAACAAACTTTTAAAACCCTTCACTCTCAATATGCTTTGGCTGAATTTCGACAAATGGATCTGGAGAACTTTCTTATCACACCTTTATTCCTTCCCGAATTGTACAAACTCTTAAAGCCCATCACCCAAAATGCTTTCAACTGACTGAATTTCGAGAAGTTGAAATTGTAAAAAAAAATCACTTTTAGCAAACAAATTGATGGCAGGCAATGGGTGATCAGAGAAGCTCACTTGAACCTTTAGTTCAGAAAAGCTAAACATATTAAAAACTTTCAGATGTATACACATACCTGCATAACACACTTGGTTCTTATGGTAGTAACCGCTCTCACAGAGACATTTTTTGTCTCTGCATTCAAGATTTTTGGAGGAATTACATGATTCTGTGTTGGACTTGGTACAATTGTCATTAAACTCTAGAGCTACAAAATACAAGTGAATAGTTTTAATTTTCTCAGCATATACATGAATATATACATATATGTATACAATCATGTATAATGTATATAATTTTGATTTTTACAGAGAATTGTTTTTATACATGTACCTCTCACATTCAGTGACACCTGGTTACTGGTGCTGTTGACTCCTGCAGCATTGCTGGCTTCCACCTGGTAATTACCAGTGTCAGTGAAGTCTACATTATTGATAGTCAATGTGAATGTTCCAGACCCTGAATCTGTTTGTGTGTACTTCAGGTTTATATTTAAGTCTGATACAGATCCCCCTGACACCTTCTGCCATTTGATACTACTGGTATTTACAGTTGCAGTTGATGCTATCTCTGCTGTTAAGGTCACATTTACTCCATACTTCACATTGGTTGATGGTGTTGTTAAGGTGACTGAGATGGAACCTGTTGAAATTGATCAAGTGTCCACACATACAATCATTGACAGTGGGATATCAAACTAATAAATGCTTCTGTGCTTTGTATGGTGTCAGTGGGAATGATTTTTTTTTTTTTTTTTTGCAATGACTGCTATTTTCATAGCCCATATGCACCAGGCCCAATAGAAAGCATTTTACTCTTTAGGCATAATAATACATGTAATACTTAATTGAAAATATGTTGTGTAATACATCGTCTTTACATCTTATAATATAGTCATCATTATATATATAATGAAGTAAAATTTATTTACATTGGCCTACAACTGAGATGCCTAAATTTGTATGAAATTGTAACAGTTATATACAGTAACTGTATACTGGGTTATTTTCGCCCTTCTACACTTGCAAACAGTTTTGGCCAGTCTTGAATTCGCCCAAACAAAGTTGTGTTAAAGAGAGATAATTTGAGACATTGAAATTCGCCCAGTCTTAAATTCGCCCCCTGGCAACAAGGGCAAAAGGGGCCAAAATAAAGCGGGGGCAAAATATTTCCCTGTATACAGTATTTCCATTTTTACATGTACTATGGAATTGAAATAAAAGTTAAGATGAGATACTTTAATGATCCATTAAATAATACTTGGTGAAGTATTTCTCCTTCAAAGAGCAATTTTAACAGCATTTTTTTTTTTTTTGGGGGGGGGTCCAAATCTTTTTCCTTTTCATTTATAAGATTAAAATTGAAAAACAATATTTTGAGCAGAAAAAAACATTTTATCAACTTTTCATACCTGCATTAAAATAAATACATCAATTTAAAACAACACTGAAAAGGAGTCAATTCCATACATGTATACCAAAAAAAAAGAAAGTGTTATACAAACCGTCTACCACATTTAATGTGATGGATTCACTTGAGGTGAAACCAACTCCATTGGTGACCTTGAGTCTAAAAGATGTTCGATCAATGAAGTCTACTTTAGTAATCACAAGTTTAGGAGTGGGAGCTGCTAGGGAGCTCCCTGTGTATCGTCCATCTGTGATATCAATATCTGTGGAGTCTGCTCCAATCAGTTTCTGCCACTTGTTTTCTGTATGGAGTTTCGATGTGAAATATCCAGTAAATGTGATGCTGCTTCCATTATATATTGGATTAACAGGTTGTGTTATACGTACATCAGATGGAGGAGCTTGAAAGGACAAGAAAAAAAGTTACATGTAAATAACTTCTTGTTGTTTGAATTAAATATGATTATCATATTTAGGAATATCATTTTCTATGCAAAGAGAAAAATATTTTAAGAATTTAAATCACCTTTGCTTAACTTCACCCTGTATTGGAACCATTAAATATAAATGTTTATGCAAACTAAGGACTCATTTTAATGCAATAGAGTGAATAGACTCATTTTTAGATTTGCTTCTTGTGCTTAACAACAACTTGGCATAATTGGTTTTTACTATATAATGTTAACATCAAATCTACATGAATTTTTCAGGAACAATTACTGGCTGAATTATAATCCTCTATATCATGGTACATGCATAAACTTTAAGGTGGTCTTACCTAGAGTTACTGATTGTGAACTGGTGGTAGATCCAACAAGATTGGTAGCCCTACAATGATATTCTCCAGCATCTGTTGATCCTAACTTTTTTATGGTTAGTGATGGGGTGTTTACGTTTCCTCCAGAGTACTTGCTTGTGTCTGATATATCTTTATTATTTCCATTCAACAACCACTCTATAGCTGTTATTGCAGGAGAACCCGGTTGAACAGTAGCAGTACAGTGGATGGTTACAGTGCTGTACTCTGTCTGAGTTATCGTCTCTGATATAACTACAGATGGTTTCTCTAAAATGATTACAAAACAAAATGTGAGAAAATAATAGACTTGACCTTCTAAACAAAATAAGTGTTTACATTACATGTACCACCATTCTGGTCCAGCATTATGTTCAAGACACAATTATTGTACATTAATGACTTTATGATATATACACCGGTAAAAAAACCTCAAAAGAAAACTAATAAAACTTTTCATGAAACAATTACGGCCTAATTCCATCTTCTTTTCAAATTCCCAATTCCGAAAAATGTAATTAAAGGACTATATATGATATGGGACTAATATGGCCCTCTAAAATGAACATCATCAAGTAATTCTTTGCTTTCTTTGCATGAATATACATGCATGTGAAGTTTTTTCATAATTTTCATTTTGATCCAAATGCCCACAATTTTGAAATATGACATCAAAAAGTTAACTTTTCCCTGCCAATTTCTTATTTTAAGCATAACACAGCTTGTTTTTATGCAGTTTTTCTTTCAGAAAACATTAAGCGATTGTTTGAACAAACAAAATATTTTCA
The DNA here is from genome assembly GCA_016163765.1 of Magallana hongkongensis. NCBI lineage: Eukaryota > Metazoa > Mollusca > Bivalvia > Ostreida > Ostreidae > Magallana > Magallana hongkongensis. Next base: position 86,174,992 of record WFKH01011925.1, read on the forward strand.
TCAAAGATGTATCAATCCAAGACATATATACAGCAAAACTCGTTTATAACGAATTTCAAGGGACCATTGAAAAAACTTCGTTATAGCCATAATACGCTATATCTTTATAACGAATTCGTAAGAAATTTTATAGCAAATTCGTTATAAGATAATCAGCTGAGTTTTCCAAACTATCGTAAGTTATAAAATCAGTATTACTGTCATTTACAAAAAAATGTCAATATAACCATTTCACTTCAATTTTTTAAATAAAAATCCAAATACTATTTGAATTTGAGTATTTCATATATGCATCTTAAAATTGCATGCATCTTCAATGAAATCTGAAATGGAAAATATTTGTTATAAAAATGATAAAATGCGTTAAAAGTTTGCCAGCGGGGTCTTAAAATTACTTCGTTATAGCCGTAAATTCGTTATAGCCGTGTTCGTTATATACAGCAATTTTCTATTATTATAATAATAGGTTTATATAAAAAATCTGCCAGGACATAAATAATAATTCGTTATAGCCGTAAATTCGCTATATCCGTGTTCGTTACATTTGAGTTCTGCTGTAAGTGACAAAACATTTGTTCTTGCTCAAAGCTTTGCTTTACATTTCCCATTCAAAAAAAGATGTCAATTTTTGACCGATTTTGATTGAATTACAAAAATAGTGTCACTTCTGACATCATATACTGCCTCAGCCTTAGTGAGTGCAAATAAATCAAATAAATGTGAAAAACATATACATGATATATTATATCAACTATTCTAAAAAATAACATATCAATTTAATGTACCTGAAACACTTTTATAAATTGAAATTAATTTTATGTGGGCCAAATTTGACTCATACAGTACCCGCAACGTTATTTTTAACAATTCTATCCTATCGTATCATGTATCAATCCTATCGTATCATGCGTATACTGTTCTATCGTGAGTTAATCCTATCCTTTCGTGTGTGTATACTGTTCTATCATGCATTAATCCTATCCTATCATGCGTTAATCCTATCAGGTTTATCTTTCAATTTTAACAGTTTTTCCGTTTATCCTATCGTGTTAATCGTTTCGTGCCTTTTCATAAGCAAGTAAATTTATTTCAAAGTTGCAAGTCGTTCAGTGCGCCGTATACGAAAATTTATGCAACAAGAATTGTAAGATCTTATCCAGCATTCTATCATGATACTAATTTTTTAATTTTTTAGATCAAAATTAACCAATATTACATGTAAATCATATCTGTAAGCATTAAAAATGAAAAATTAATGTAAACTATCTAAGATCTTAGGAACAAGGTAACATATTTACCTGTATATCGAATATATTAAATCGTACACGGAGTGTATACCAGCGTAAGGCCACATAAAATTAATATTTAGATTCTCATCCCCGCCCGCCCCTCTGAAAATGGCCCGCCCCTATGCATTTTATTTTATTTTCAATTGAAAAAAAAAAAATTGAAAAAAAAATTCCGTGAAAAAAATCTGGCTCGGTATACAAAAAATTCAAAACATGTTAATGGCTGCTTAAACATGTAGATTACTGTTTGGGCGATTCCAGCCAAAATCGTTATCATAAGGATACAAATATCTTTGTGCATTAACAGTTAAGTTGAAAAAAAATGGAATTAAAAGATTACAATTGGGTTTGTGTACTCATATTAGCATTAACAATTTTAAAAAATAGAGCAGTTGTTATTTTTAGAACATGAACGGTGAAAAAGGTGATTTAAAAAAAAATAAAAAATAAAAAATAAAATCCGCCCACCCGCCCCATATTTTTTGCAAATCAGGATGAGAATCTAAATATTAATTTTATGTGGCCTAAACATTATACAAATATTGACTGGGGTTGAGGGCAACATTGATTATATTAGCCCCCGAGGGACGAAATATTGCCCGACGCGAAGCAGAGGGCAATATATTCGTCCCAAGGGGGGCTAATATAATCAATGTTGCCCGAAAACACAGTCAACATTTGTTTTGTTATATGAAGAAACAAACCAAAATTTAAGAAAGGATTTGAAAACAGATCGCCGTAATTTTCTCTGCTCAACATACAATTCACGAATTCAATTTTGCGCAAAGTTCATTTCCAAAATATCGTCGGCATCAAAGGTCACTGATGATATTCCGCCACCCGTAGGAATTAAGTTACAGATGTTCTACCTGATTTTACTTCACAGTAATTCGCAAATCCTTATATCCGTTATGATAGCAAACCGTTGCATTGCGCGTCCGTTGTTTGATTGCTTATTATGACGTCACCTTGTTTTGGAGTTGCATAGAGTTATTTACGTCACCGTTTACGAATCAACAAATCTGAAGCGATTAATTGAAATAGAGGGAATATTCTCTAGATATTATTCCTAGCCTGTCAACATTAAAAAAATATTGACCGGTCAATATTTTTCGGACGAGCTAATATTACAATTATTAACTATTCGTCTATATAGTGTTATATAGTGAGAATATACTACTGAATATAACAATAACTTTTATGCAATATAATTTGTTTTTTATGCATCATATTTTACAGAAACAAAAGTATTTATGATATAATTTATATTTAATTAAAATCAGAGTTGTATTTTAATTGAACCCGTTATTTTCCGTGTGATATTTGACTTCGGGCTGAAATGTTTTCGGCAATCAGCTAGGGTGTGTGGTAATAAAAACAATATTAACAAATCGTACGCGGAATGTGTATCTGCATAAATATTTATTTAACTTGTATGTAATATAATTCATTTTTAATGCATCATTTTCATATACAGAAAGAAATGTATTTATGATAGACTTTATATTTACTTTAAACAAGAGTTGGATTTTTATAATTGAACCCATTATTTTCCGTGTGATCTCAGGCTAAATTATATTCGCGGCGATTGGCTAGGGTGTTCGGTAATGAAAACAATGTTAACAAAACAGAAAATTTATTGATCATTTAAGCTCATAATTTTAGTTAAAATATTTAACTGGTCATTTTTATACATTCTATAAATGATGCAGCAATGATTAACAACTTGGCAATTGTTACTAAAAAGAAACTCCACGTAAATCGTACGTGTTCTTTCTCAAATTCTGCCATTATCAGTTTATTTGTGAAGATCGTTTAAAGCGATTATACGTTTATCATGAACATCGTTTATCCTTTCCTATTGTGTATCAATCCTATCGTATCGTGCATGTATACTGTTCCATCGTGCGTTAATCCTATCCTATCGTGCGTGTATACTGTTCTATTGTGCGTTAATCCTATCCTATCATGCGTTAATCCTATCCTATCATTTATCTTGTAAAAAATAACGTTGCAGGTACTGTATATACAGTCAAACTTGAGGGGATCTTGAACGCACCATTCTTAGTGTTGCATACCCAATTACACTAACCATTTGGAAACGGTGACTCTTACATTTATTTTAACATTTTGCATGGAAAATGCAGTTTTTGGTGTATTGATCATTTGTTGCCAGTATCAATATAACTAAGCTGAAAAACTACATCAAATATTGCTTTACATCATGCACAATGATCACTTTGAATATGGTGATAATGTTTTACTTCTTCAACTGTGAATTCAACTGAAAAAAATTCTATAAAAAGATGCATTTAAATTTTTTCATGACCTTTTTGCATTTAAAACTGGCTTATTTTCAATAGAAACAATTCGATTTGAAAATAAATCTTTCTAAATACTAAACATTTTATAAATCCAATGCAGTTTGTCTAGATATGTCAGTTTGTAATTGACATAAAAAATCATGGGGGTCAGCGGTGTAGTTTTTCTGAAAGTCTGAACTTAAAAGGTAAAAATCTTGCATTTGGTTGAAAAACTTCAGTCTTTTTCTATATATTAATTGCATGGTTTAATGCTGAAAGTCAAGATGTAAAACAGGGCCTGCAGATTATGTTTCAAACATATCACATTTTGAAAGTTTGTGTGCTTAAAAAGAAATACTATCATGATTTTGATCATTTTTCTCCAGAAAACTTTCCACAGGAAAATATTGTTCCCAACATTTACCAGTTTAGTAATTTTAGATTGATTGTCTTTATAAATGTTGTGAAATAATGAAATAAAAATCTTCCTGTGCTAAAATAATAAATATATTCATACTTCTTTTAAAGAAAATGATAATTTATAAGTGTAAAGGAAACATGATATCGTATAAAATATCAAATAATTAGCATCTACTGTGACTGTATATCATTTTTTTTTTTCAATAAAAAACCATGGAACAATGAATTAATCAAGAAATGTTGATTGCTTCATTCAAATTTTGTGCTGCTATGATCGCTCAAGGGCTGCCATATTCTATGACGTCACTTCATCAATTCAAGTTTGTTCATTGACAGAGAATCAGTATAAGCCAATTTTAATATTGACTAAATGACAAGCTCTGGAATATAATTAACAATATTGAGGAGAATTAAGACTTTCTGCTAAATCTTAAATTAGACTGGGAGAGCATGTTCGTTCACTTATTAATTCCTGTGTCATAATCTAAAATCATGTGGAAGGTTAAATATAGCGTCAGAGAAATCTCAGCGTTAAGAAATGGGAATGTCAATAGATGCCAAGTATCATAAAAAATGTCTGCTGTTGTTTATTTTGATCTGGTAAGTTTAGAGGACAGTGGATGTACTTTAAACATTGCAATTCTGAATTTTGAATTCAGTTAAATATCATGACTTGGGGTCATTTTCTACATTAAATATTGAAACCAAATGTGTTGAATTATAATCCTTGTTAGTTTTTAACATTAGCAGCATCATGGTATTGTTTTCTTCATAAACCAGTTCTGAAACCAACAACATAGAATAATACCTATCAATGAATTACTACTAACAGACTAACAGCTGTCATTTATTAAATTGTCATTTATTAAATAACAAGCCCTTGACGGTCAAGTGAGTACCATATAGCCCTTAGATTGTCCTGTCAGAGGGTCTCATTTTTGCATTTTAAGGTTCATTTTTGAGTCTATTCATAAAAGGGGGAAACAAGAGTTGGAAGAATCTCAGATTATTTATATCCTTGCTCTTTTTATATGCCAAAAATTATATACTTTTGGTAAAAAGAGACCTGCAGGACTTTAATGGTCAATCTTTTATAATATTCAGTTTCATTTATCATGCACACAGCATGCATACAGTTTATTTCTACAAGCATACAATGCACAGGAAATTAGATGTAGTGTATTGATTATGCCTTATTAAAATAAACGTTGTAATGAACTAGATTTGGGTGGGGAAATGGAATGACCTGACTACCCTTGGAGTGGATTGAGACACCAAGTACCTTTCTCAATAGGAACCGGGTATAGAAACACGGTACAGTAAGCCCACCTCATACATTAGCCCAATTGATTATTGTTAGTGATTTAAACAATACCCAATTAAAGAAAAATTATTATAACAAATCATTATTAACTCAGGAAGAGTTAGAGGAAAATTGATTTGATATATATTATCCCTGAGAACCCAGGACAAAACACGTTACAGTAGATTTCCTAAAATACAACACATATTTAGTCCAATATTGCCAAGGAACAATTTACCTTAATGTTGTAGTTTTCAAGATGAAGTTAAAATTGTTAATGGATGACAAACAGCAATTACCCTGAAAAAAATACATGTTCACTATATGGCCATATTTGTCATCCTCCCTCCCAAAATAAAAAGTACCTCCACTTCTGCCCCATGGGCAATGAATTTTACAATTTAAGAACAGGACATTATGAACACAAAAACAATGCAATTATTTTATCTCCCACAACAGTGATAGTACAGAAGAAAATATTATCAAATCAATATATTTTCACAATGTGGCCATATTGCATTACTCAAGGGTCCTGAACTCCTGTCCCAATGGTCATGAATTTTACAATTTATGGAGGGGAGGGCTTCATGAATATCCTAATCATGCATTCAATTTTCACTATACAGCCATAATGGCCCCACCCTAGGACCTGAACCCCTGACCTAGTGGTCATGAATTTCACAATTTTGGTAGAGGGCTTCATGGACATTATAACCATACGGTATAATAAGATTCCTTATTTTACGCAAGTACTTAATTCCACAATTCAACGGTTTTCCATCAAATCGCGAGAACATAAAATCGCGAATGCCGAAATTTTATCATTGTTTCATGTAGTTTACATATGTCTGAAAATTAAAAGCGAGATTTTAAAATTCACGAGATGGGCTTCTCGCGATTTTACGCGGATATTGATTCCTCACATTTAATTAGGAATTTACAGTATTTATTTTTTTTAAGGAAGAAGATTTTTGAAAATTTTGGTCCTTTTTTGCTTATTTGGCCCCACCCATTAAGCCCCGGGGGTGGTAAGGTAATAAATTTCATAATTTAGATTCCTCTTATCCTAGAGATGTTTTGCATTTAAAATGGTCTTAATTGGCTTAATTTGTAGTTTTAAAGAAGAATTAAAAATGTAAATTTGTTAATGCATGACGATTGAACGATGCACAGACGCACAACGACGAACGAAGACCAATTGCAATAGGTCACCTGGGTGACTCAGGTGACCTAACAAATTTACCTCCAGTTACAACAAGTGTCACAGGAGTACTCCAGTCACTGATGATTCCTGCAGAGTTGTTGACTTGGACTCTGTAACTACCCCCATCTTGAGATATGATATTAGTGATGGTCAGAGTGACTTTACCAGACACTACATCCGACTGTGTGTACTTATCTGGGGTTATATCAATATCTGACACTTCTCTCTGCCATTTGACTTTGTCCACAGGTACTTCTGATGTAATTGTAGCTGTTAAAATCACACTTGATCCATAAACTATACTGCTAGAGTTTGCTTGAATGGTGACCGAGATGGAATCTGTTAAAACAAATAAATAAATGATCACATTCTTTGCACAGTATGATGTATGTGACATCATAATATTCAAAAATTTCAAAAGGCACCTGAAGCATGGATTCTTATTTCCCCATCCCTGTAAAACAAGAGGCCCAGGGGCCACATCACTCATCTTAGCAACAATATCACTCATCTTAGCAACAATAGCCATAAATTTGATCAAACGTGCTATATGTTATCATGCACATACAAAATATCTGGACAAATGAGTAGAGTAGATATTTTTTTAAATCTTATATTTGGGACCCCACTGTGGCACCACACCTTGAAAAAATTACGCACTTTGAAAAATATTTTCAAAGTGCATTAAATATGGGACCAAGTCAATGCACTATGAAAAAAATTTTCAAAGAGCGTTATGAGTGTACATCAACATTTTTTTTTTCATCAAGACCCCAATAACACACTTGTTGAAAAAAATATGTATAAATCACAAAATCTGGACATCAATTTCTACTGATTTCATAGTTATTAGCTAGATTATAATAAGTGTTTATATTTCTCTGTAAACACTTATGAATATGATCCAGCATCATTGGGACCACCAAAGACACAGTCCAATTACATGTACTAATATCTTATTCAAATTGATTACTTGAAGAATGCATTCTCATCTTTTCTTCCCAAACATCATATCATATTCCATGAATTTAAATAAACAAAGTTTAGTCATATAAAAAACAAACTGACCAATCAATAGCTTCTCCCATATGATATAATATTAATGCAAAATCTGTAAGTTTCTTATCAATGACATAAAACCACTTCTCAAATTCAGGCCACATAAATTATTGCTATATAGCGCTCTCGAGCGCTAGCAACTACCTTGGTCCACATTTCTGGAATACGCATGCTCGACTTCATGGTCGGGCATTCTGGAAACATAGGTAATCACAGATTACAAAGCTCACCGAGACGAGACATCACCTTTATGAGGCATCACCATTATGAGACCACCTTTATCATATGATATGAAAATCATAGTTAATGATCTTGGATATTCATGGAAACTGTTTTGACACAATATCGTATATCATATGTTAAAAAAATTGTATGAAAATCATATGCTCATTTCATACGGTATTATAAGATACAATGTTTATCAATACAATAATATATAATACGATATTGCATCCTATGATACTTACAATATAGTATCATATAATACAATATAATACTGTAATAAATAATTATGCAACATAATATTGTAACATATAATATGACATTGTATCTTGCTATACATTATTGTATATGATCACATAATACAATATCATTATGCAATATATGATACAATATAGTATTACATGTTACAATATCATATCACATAAAACATCACAATATTGTAACATATGATATTATATTGTATAATATAGTATGATATTGTACTGTATGATATTGTATCATATTTGATACATAATATGATATTGTATCATATGATTTGATACAACATTGCATCATATCATATGATAAAATATCATGTGATATAGTAATATATTATATAATACAATATCATATTATACAATATCGTATCATATAATACAATATTATATATTACAT
>WFKH01011925.1:86245366-86290163 GCA_016163765.1 Magallana hongkongensis
GCAAGTTTGGTGAAGTAAGGACCAGTAATAACTAAGATATAATCATCAGAGGGCACCTGCTCCAAAAACTTTAACCAGCTCCAAAAACCTTAACCTCCTCCAGCATCCGTAACCTATGGCTCAGATTCAGCATTTATGCCTGTCAGGTGCATTAGTATCATAAGATGCACCATCCATGCAAGTTTGGTGAAGTTAGGACCAGTAATAATTAAGATATAATCATCAGAGGGCACCTGCTCCAAAAACTTAAACCAGCTCTTTAAACCTTAACCTCCTCCAGCATCTGAAACCTATGGCTCAGATTCAGCATCAATGCCTGTCAGGTACATCAGTATCATAAGACCCACCATCAATGCAAGTTTGGTGAAGTTAGGACCAGTAATAATTAAGATATAATCATCAAAGGGCACCTGCTCCAAAACTTTAACCAGCTCTAAAAACCTTAACCTCATCCAGCATCCGAAACCTATGGCTCAGATTCAGCATTCAAGCCTGTCATGTGCATCAGTATCATAAGACGCACCATCCATGCAAGTTTGGTGAAGTTAGGACCAGTAGTAACTTAGAAATTGCTATCAAAGGGCACCTGCACCAAAAACTTTAACCTGCTCCAAAAACCTTAACCTCCTCCAGCATCTGAAACTCATGGCCCAGATTCAGCATCCAAGTCTTTCAAGTCCATAAGTAGGTCCAGATGCATCATCCCTGCAAGTTTGGTGAAGATAGGACAAGTAATAACTTAGATACAGGACCTGCAACAAAAACTTTAACCAGGTCCGGACGCCGACGCCGACGCCGGGGGTATAGCATAAGCTCCCCCCGACTTCGTCTCGGTGAGCTAAAAATTAAATATTTCTACATATAAATTCAATGTCAGAAGGTTATAAACTTCATTTCATTAGAATTTTTAGATCAGAATCTGCACAACTCTTAAAAGAATTATTGTTTTAAAAAAAGATCATGTGTGTGAGGAAGATTAAATAATTGTATTTTTTAGATCGATTTAAAAACGAGTGACTAATAATAATAAAAATAAAAATACACATCACTTTTTACCACAAAATAGTTAATATATGCAATGGATTTTAAAAAGGGGAAAATGCTGTAATAATATGAAGTTTGATATATTGTACCTTCTTCATCAGTTGTGACTGTTTCGTTCACAGGATGTCCTTCCCCATTTCCATTAATTGCCACCACCTTCACCACATAATGGGTGTATGGATTCAAACCACCAGCTGTGTATGACACATCATTGTTGGTAATGTCAGGGGCAGTATAGTTTATGGGTGGTGGACAGCCAACTGTGCTCTTCAAAGAAAGATAACAATATATCAAAAACTGATTTTAAAGCTGACATAAATAAGCGTTTATTTCCTTTTATCTCCAAATACCACCATTGCTATTAGTTTTTTTTCATTAGGCTCATCACTACACACCCACTATATAAAAGGTTGACAGCACCGCATTTAGGTATTTTATTCACCCGACCACATTACATTGAACATTTTCTTTCAAAACGCGTTTCATCAATCATGCTAATTTGTAAAAATAAGTTGAAGGTCACCTCGCTACGATAGCTCTCAGATAGACCTGTTAGAGAGCTCACTCTCATGTTTGCATTTTAAGCTTCATTTTGGAGTCTAAAACCTTAAATCTTATACTCCAATGACTGTTTTTATTACTTTTGTACTATGACCCACTTTTACTATTTGATGTTTCCAAACATCTGACATCATTTCATGAAAGAGGGGTGTAAGCGACATAGGTAAGAATCTTGGATTATCAATACCATTTGCTCCAGGGGCTAAAATTGTAAACTTTTGGTGAAATTATCTACAAGCCTTTAATGGTCAATCTTTTATAGTATTCAGTTTCATTTATAATGCACACAACATGCATGCAGTTTATTGCTATACGATTTTCTACTTTCTCATAAAAAATAAAAACAAATGGCCAAGAGGCCACATTGCTAACCTGAGTATAGCATTGGTCATAACTCTTATCAGCAAGTGGCAGCATTTAGAAACAAAGACAGGCTATCCAGTCATACAAACAATGGAATCTTAGAGAACAGTGTCAATCTACTTGTTTTAGCTTATTAAAAGCCATCAGCAACTTCTTAACAAAGTTATTCCAGCTTATTCATTCTAGTTTAATTCAATTCAATTATTCTATTTATGCACCTACCAAAAAGAAACATTCAACTTGAGTAAATATAACTTGCAATATTATGATGTAAATTATTCCCCCAAAATAGAGGAATAATAGTTAGACTAGTTTCCTGACACTTGTAACAGGGCGCTTGCACTCGTAATCTGCAATGACACGAACAAACATGAACGTCCCTCCCCCAAGGATGCTTTGTTCTAAGTTTGGTTGAAATTGGCCCAGTGGTGTTGGAGAAGATGAAAAATGTAAAAAGTTTACGATGAAAACAATGATGACAATAACAACAAGAGACAATGGATAAATTTTGATAAAAAATCTCACTTCAGCCTTGGGCTCAGGTGAGCTAGCTGCGGGTCTGTAGCTCCTGGTCAGTAAAAATTCAGAGAGAGGACCTGGGAGCTACTGTTCCATGCTTGTTAAAGGGTTGCAATTTATGACGCACAAAAAATGTGCTAGTATCAAATGTATTTATCTTATTTCCAAACACATTCTATACAAATATTTGATTCCTAAAATTCCACGCATATTTCACTACTAATATTGTCACTCTTCTTGCCTCTGATATTCTTTTAAACACCACCACCAGTCCCATAAAGTAAAGTGGTGTATTTTGTTTGTCAAAATGGCGACTCTCAATCAGCATGTGAACTAACATACTTAATTTTTCAAGGTTGCATGGTTAGCATGTTTAAAGCTGACATGAATTCATAAAAACACATTTATTTCCCTTTTATCTCTGACTATTGCCATATAAGTATTCAATTTTTATTGTTACGCTCATTGCTACACACTTACTTTCTACTGGTAAGGGCAGCTAGGGTCTCTATTCATGCTTCACCGCATTCAGGTATTTTATTCAACTGAACACGTTACATTGGACGGAAAGATGTGTAGAAATGCGTTCTGAACAAATATAGTTTGACAACCATTGCACTAGTAAGGAATATCCAATGAAAGAACAGAATGACAATCAGGCACACATACATGTTCTTTAAAAATCCTTGATCATTGTAGAACGTTTATCAGTATCGAAGCTAATATATAAATATAACATCGCGCATGGGCCAACCACACACTGTAGCAGATCAAGCAGTGACAGTGTACACAGTGGACTGTAAAAAACTGATTCTTTTGTAGAATGTCTGATAAAAACGATGTTACGTTGTTACTTTCTCGGATTTGCTATCATTTATCTACTATGTAGGATGTATTATGCGGCCGAGGTCTACAATAAGGTGTAGACGTACACTGTATGAACAACACACTTGTACAATGTGCATGTGATGTAAGACAGCACAGCACTGTAGACATGTTTGATCACCATATACAACCCCTATACAATTTAGATCATGCTTTTTGTAGGTATTTATAACAAGTTTTCCCCAAAAATATACACCACACAGAAGACAGCGAAAGGCAAAGTTTGTGTTGGTCATTGGTCAGTGCTCTATGCATCTAGTAGTCTCACACACTTCGAAACCATTTGGCAAATTTCAAACTCACGGTAATCGAGTGGTCAAAATATGCATGATTTGTAAAATATACGACTTGCTTTGGGTTACAGACAGTTGAAACAGTCAAACAAATGTTCAACCTTGTAAGTGCAATAATCAAATCCTAACAAATGTTATGAAATATAAAAATAATGACATTTTCTGTTCAGATGCAACGGTAATGTACTAGGGGGAGTCAATTTTTGGAAAACAGAACGTACGGGGGAGTAGAAAATAGCGTATGTTTAATTTTACATTGAACGTTTATCATCTTGCAAACCTTATTTGATATCAATTGTCAATATATAAAGTATAGTATAGTATATATAAATGGTTTTATAAACAGTAGCTAGAAAGGCAAAATAAGTGTTTAAATAAAACGATATAAATACATAACTTGACTTTTTCTTTTTTCTGATGATTTGTGTATCTCAAACCATATCATAGGCACATGAGGCTCAAAACAACATTCATAAAACTAAAGATCAAACATTAAGAATGCATCATTTATCAGTTGTGTTTTGTCATTTTCCTATGGTTATTTTTTTTTTCAATCATGTAAGCACATAAGTAATACAGAGGATATAAAAAATGCTGTATTTGTTTTTGTCATCTGTATATCATATATGTATTTGCTGTTGAAGGGTGGATGGTGGGTGCTCTTGTCATTATGATTATCTAGCAAGGCTGCGCCATAGATGACTTGTTAAATTTGTTTTGTGGTTTCTGCAAAATAGTTGTATTAATCCTGTGAACTGTATTTGAACAGAATGCCTGTTGCTGTTTTCTTTTTGTGGCTGATTGAAGCATCTGTAGTTAAATCATAAAGTTTATATTTGACTGTTGATTTACATATCCATATTTGTTCTCCTATTGTACTCAAAATAGTATAGTCGCCAACTATGTTTATTTAAACAATAAAATGCTTTCTTTGGTGATGCATATGGGTAAGATTGTAGCTAGCATTCAAGAAAATTACATAACCCGAGTTGTCAGTTTATGTATGTATATATCCTGATATGCTTGCTACTATCATAGCCCTATGAATTACCAAAGAAAGCATTTTTACTGTTTTTATTGTAATAGTGTGTATATAAAAGGCTCAGTACTGCCACGCTCCTACTAGCACTAGCTAGTTGGAGCGTTGGTGTTTAAACTGAAGGGTCTCGACTTCAAGCCTAGATCTGGTCATTCCTCCTCTTCTATTACATCCACCAAGAATGATTTCCTCCATTTCTTACGGAAATTGATTGTGTAATTCATAGCTGACTGTAGAAACAGACCGGACTGAAATCTATATGCCTCAATCAAACTACGAGATATCATGGACTGCATGAAATAATAATGATGATATCAAAATCAAATACTAATTGAATACAATTTGGCTGTTGCTTTGATACCCCAGTGGCAGTTAAAGCAATCGAAACTAATATGACAACACATACTTTTACAAATTCATGTCAGCTTTAAGAGAAGGCCTGAGGCAAGTAATGTGACAATATCAGTAGTAAAATGCCTGAGGAATTTAATGGTAGTAATTTTTTCCACAGATTTTGTGTGTAAATTAGAAGGCTTATCATTCCAAAGCTAGCTCAGTTGTTTGTGGGCCGTAATTTGCAAGTTATTAACACTTATGGAACTGACACTCCCAGGTCGTCCATCCAAATTTTTTCAGACCAGAAGTTACTGGACCTGCCTGCAGCTATAGGTGAGCTAAATAAGAGGCCCACAGGCCTTGATGGTCACCTTAACACCAAAGCACATAGATTGAAAAGTCATAGAATCTCATTTAAAGCTCCATTTTGAAGTCTAAACCCTAATCTGACACTCCTCTGACTGTAACCCTGCTTTTATTTTTGATTTTTGAAAAACATTCATTCATGAATGGTGGGAGGGGGCTGTTTCAAGAGTCAGAGGCAAGAATCTCTGATTATCTAACTGACTAACTGAACTTTATTTATTTTACAACGATTGATAAACAAGTTCTACAACTTATATTAATATCTTTCGTTGGCACGGATGTTAGCGCGAGGGGGTCATTGATGTGGGAGGAAGCCGGAGTGTCCGGAGAAAACCCACGTGTCCATCTATATCCAGAGCCTAGCTTAATGGCTGCAGGCTTTTAAAATATTCACAATCTCTTTTATAATGCACACAAAATGCATACAGTTTTTCCTACAAATAATTCAATAGAGATTTCCTAAAATAATACATGTATTTCATTCAATATTGCCAAGTGACAATTTACCATGTAGTTTTTAAGATGAAGTTGGGTAGAATTGTTAATGGATGACACACATCAATAAAATACCCTCAGGCTAGTAAAAATATAGGTTCATATGTATATTCATTTCATTATATTCATAGAAATATTGTTATATTTATCACCCCAATTCTCCCCCCCACCCCCACCCCCCCATTCTGTCCCATAGCCTGGGCCATGAATTTCACAATACAACACAGGACATTATGAACATGTAATTAACAATACATGACATTATCTATACCACACCTGTGATAGTACAGAAGAAAATATTCTTAAATCAATACATCTTCACTATGTGGCCATATTGGCCCCACCCTAGGGCCTGAACCTCTCACCCAGAGACCATGAATTTCTCAATTTAGGTAGAGGACTTTATAGACATCATAACCATGCATTTAGTTTTATCTTCACAGTTGTGGGAGTAGAGAAGAAGAGTTTTGAAAATTTGGCTTTTTTTTTGCATATTTGGCCCTGCCCTTGAAGCTCCAGGGGTGGTAAAGCCATGAATTTAACAATTTAGATTCTAATCCTACCATAGAGATGCTTCACCCAAACAAGAGGCCCATGGGCCTTATCGGTCACCTGAGTAACTGCAGTGTGGCTTTTGGAACGTATATTCATGTGCATTATAATCACAGAGCTAATAAAATTATTTTTAATATTCCAGGATTGTTTAATCCACTAAACTTTCTAAATTCCAAAAAAAATATTGAAAAATTGTAGCATATTACATACAGTGAAATAATTGAACAAATCTTAAGTACAAAAAAAATCATCAGTCGAAATTACACCACCCTACTCTATATAATCATTAGAGCCCTGCCCTAACACCAGAACCCCTGACCCAGGGGCCATGAAATTCACAATTTTGGAAGAGGGACTCTTCCTCATCATAACTACATACTTATAGTTCATCTGCATAATATTCAAAAGCAAAGGAGGTGATTTTCAAAAATATGCTGCATCCATTTAGAGTCCACGCTCCCTTAAAACAAGAACCCCTGACCCAAGGGCAATGAAATTCACAATTTATAACTATGTACTTCGTTTCTGAACTTAATAACCCGGAGCAGAGGAGAAGATTTTCAAAGAATTAATACATATTCACTAAATAAGTATAAGATTACCCTAAAACCAGAACCCCTGACTCAGGGGCCATTAAATTCACAATTTTGGAAGAGGCATTCTTCCTAATTTTTACTATGTACATAGTTCATCTGCTTAATATGTTTGTAACAGTACCCGCAAGGTTATTGTTTACAAGATAAACGATAGGATAGGATTCACGCACGATAGGATAGGATTAACGCACGATAGAACAGTATACATGCATGATACGATATGATTAACGCACGATAGAACAGTATACACGCACGATAGGATAGGATTGATACACGATAGAACAGTATACACGCACGACAGGATAGGATTGATACACGATAGGAAAGGATAAACGATGTTCATGATAAACGTATAATCGCTTTAAACGATCTTCACGAATTACCATGATAATGGCAGAATTTGGGAAAGAACATGTACGAATAAAGATTTATGTGGAATTTCCTTTTAGTAACAATTGCCGAGTCGTTAATCATCGCTGCATCCATTATAGAATGTATAAAAATGACCAGTTAAATTTTTTTAACAAAAACTATGAGCTTAAATGATCAATAAATTTTCTGTATTGTTTACATTGTTTTCAATACCAAACAACCTAGCCGATCGCCGCGAATATTGCAGCCTGAGATCAAATCACATAGAAAATAGCAGGTTCAATTATAAAAATTCAACTCTTGTTTAAAGTAAATATAAAATTTATCATAAATAATTTCTTTCTGTATAAGAAAATGATGAATTAAAAACGAATTATATGAAATACAAGTTAAATAAATATTTACGCAGATACACATTCTGCGTACGATTTATTAACATTGTTTTCATTACCACAAACCCTAGCCGATTGCCGAGAACATTTCAGCCCAAAATCAAATATCACACGGAAAATAACGGGTTCAATTAAAATACAACTCTGGTTTTAATTAAATATAAATTATATCATACTAGATACTTTTCTTTCTATAAAATACGATACATAAAAAGAATTATATTGCATAAATTAAAGTTAATGTTTACGCAGGTATACACTCTGTGTACGATTTAATATATTCGATATACAGGTAAATATGTTACCTTGTTCCTAAGAACTTTGATAGTTTACTTTAATTTTTTTTATTTCCAATGCTTACAGATATGATATACATGTAATATTGGTTAATTTTGATCTAAAATATGATAGAATGCTGGAAAGGATTTTACAATTCTTGTTCGTTAAATTTTCTTATACGGCGCACTGAACGACTTGCAACTTTGAAATAAATTTACTTATGAAAAGGCACGAAACGATTAACACGATAGGATAAACGGAAAAACTGTTAAAATTGAACGATAAACCTGATAGGATTAACGCACGATAGAACAGTATACACGCACGATACGATAGGATTGATACACGATGCGATAGGATAGGATTGTAAAAAATAACGTTGCGGGTACTGTATCCTTGTACGTGTATATTCTTACTTTCATTTTTAATGACTAATCATCTCATTATAAAGACTAATTATGCTGCTGGCATAACTTAAATATGTCACTTAAAAGACAAAAATATCTCATTTGTATAATGTTCAAAGGATCTTGTACAATAAGACATATTGTACATTTAAGTAGAACACTAGTATTAAAATGAGCCATAATAGCAGTACAGTTCTAATAATTTCTTTACCACACAGATGGAGCAGTGGCCCTGGACTAGGATCTGCTGAACACAGGTTCCTCCTGATGAAATAACTATCTTGTAGGCTGCTAAAACGCCACTGACATTGTCTGGTCTGTTGAACTGAATCCTAAATCCTCTGCTTTGCATTTCATCTATGTTCAAGTTTGTTGGAGCAGTAGACACTGAAATTCAAAGTAACAGATTTTCCAAAATTTCAAAAGACCCTGTTTTCACTCCAAATCACTTTGTTCTTTCCGGTAGTTATATAATAATTAATAACTAGAAATATGTTCAAGAGACATAAATCATATGGATGGTAGATTATTTAGTTATATTAATGTCAATGCAAGTACATTGTATCTATGCACAGGTCTGATTTAATAGTAAACTATGTAGCGGGGCCCTCTGTACATGGCCATATTGGCCCCGCCCTATGGCCAAAGGCCATGAATTTCACAATTTAGGTAGAAGGCTTCATGAATATCATAACCATGCATTTATATACTTAGTTTATCTCAGATTTTTATAGGAGTGGAGAATAAGATGTACTAGATTGGATACATTTTCGCTATATGACCATATTGGCAGCACCCTATGGCCTGAACCCCTGACCTAGGGACAATGAATTTCACAATCTTGGTAGAAGGCTTTATGGACATCATATCCATGCATTTATTTTTTTTTTTTCAAATTTATAGGGGAGTAGAGAAGAAGATTTCTTTAAGATTTAATACATTTTCACTATATGTCCATATTGGCCCCGCCCTACGGTCTCAGAACCCCTGACCCTGGGACTATGAATTTCACAGTTTTGGTATAAAGCTTCATGGACATTATAACCATGCAATAAGATTTCATCAAAAATGTATGGGAGTAGAGAAGAGGATTTTCAAAGATTTAGTACATTTTCACTATATGTCCATATTGGTCTGAACCCCTGACCCAGGGGCCATAAATTTCATAATTTTGGTAGAGGGCTTCATGAACACAATTATCATGCATTTAGTTTTTTTCCAACATGTGTGGGAGAAGATAAGAAGACAACTGGCTCTTTTGAAATAACTATGAGTTTAAAACTTTGTGGAGCTGAAGCCTCATGTTTATACCATTTGAAAGGTACTGAATAGAGCTATTCAAGAGTATCATCATACACAAAATTGTGCAAAGGGTTATAGTCCTGTGCTACAATACTCAATACAGATCAAACAGCCCTCGTTCATGGTCAGCAAATATATGACAGAAGAACTCGTGCAGAAATTCAGGTGCAGAAATTCAGGTGCAGGAATTCATTGAAGTCACATAGGTGACCATGAATATTATACAACAAAAAATTAGATTATACACTAGGCCCTAATTCACTGTTCAAAAGAGTTAAATCATACCCCCAGCTTTTGTTTTGCAGGTTAGTTGTTGGCTTTGTTCACTGGTGTTATCAACAGCATCATTGATTGTACGTACAGTAAAGTTATACATTTGTTCTACAAAATAAAAAAAAAATCAGCTATGATATGCATGATATGTCACTTTTAAGATTGATTTTCAAGTCCAAACAATCAAACAGTCTAAACATGATTTTAAATCACATTTCACATCATTTCGGTTAGAAACTCTCTAGTAGTAAAAATGAAAAATTTTTAATGTTAAATTGTAAAACTTTCAGAAAAGGTGAATATTTGAGATTTCTTACGTCATTTTCATTTCAGGGTATGAGCCAAACTCTTTAAAGATGATAAAAATGAATGAATAAAAATCATCTGACTTAAATTTAAACTTATGTGGGGTAAAATGCTTACATGTCAATTAAGTTTTGCAGATTTCCTTACTTTTAAACTAAACTAATGTTTTAGATTATAGAATTAATTGCAATATTATGACATACACTGAAGATAATAATTTTATATTGTTTACATCAAATGGCAGATCATTCCCCTAAGTACCCTGAAATCGGAGTCTTCCATGTTAAACAGATTGTTTAATACACTTCTATCATAATTTAATTCTGCTTCATTTTTTAAAGTCATACCTGGTGATAGGCTTTCAACATTTTTAAGTGTTTCATTTGATGAGGTGTAGACTTGTTGATTTCCTGGACTGACATTAATTTGATACCTAAAAATAAGTCCATTAGGGTTTTTTGGAGCTGTCCATGATATCTCGAGAGAGACATCCAGAGGACTCTGTGGACATCGCAGATTGGTTGGTATATCTGGTTCTGTAAAGAGTTTAAAAAAAAATACACACTTTATAAACTTTTCAATAATCAGCTGAAGAAGTTACTCTAAGTCTTATTCCTTTAAACAAGCATTCAGAAAAAATTCCTTTAAACAAGCATTCAGAAAAAAGGAACTCCTTAAACAAACTAATTATTTTAATGTAAACAGCAAAATACTCAGTTATTTATGGAAAAAATGTGGCATAAATATGAATCTGTTTAACATTTGTAATAAATTATGGGCAAATCAAAGTTAATCCACTGGTCTCTAAGACTTTGCTTTATCTGAGTTTACTGTGTGTGTATAAAAATATATAATTTAAAAACAAAACATCTAAAAGAAAAAAAATTAGAAAATGCACAGTTCCAACATTTTTTGTTTTGATTTGTACAAGAGCATTCTGCAAAAGTTGATTCTTGTCTTTTCCGAGACTGTCTAATAATGTTAATCAAAACAAACCATATAAGACAACTACCCGGTAGTAAGAACATGCAACAACAGTTTATAAAATCGTGTCATTTTATATTTGCTTTATCTAATTCATTGAAATGTTACTTGTATTTGCTTAACAAGCCTACAGAATATAAACAGTACCATTTCCACTTGTTTAATAAAGCAAATATAAAAATAATCAGAGAGAGAGAGAGAGAGAGAGAGAGAGAGAGAATATACTAGTATATGAAGAAGAAGCACTGAAAATCCAACACCAACGGTATCAATGTCTGTAGGTGTTGGATGTGAAAGTTTTGCAGTTACAACATAAGATATGGTAAAAAAAAACCTAAAAAAGTTAAACACATTAACATGATCATTTAAAATTTGCTAAAGAAGTAACTGCATGACTGTATGATTTCAGAAATCTATAGGCTATTTACCGGTATATTATCTTTCAAAACTATTTATGCTGTCTTTTCTTATTTTAACTCTATTGCCTTAAACAGGATAACATTTGACCATTATCTGTGTAGTCTTTTTTGAGATTGATTTGCTAAAATGGTCTGACCAAACTTTCCCCTCATATATTTTCTGGCAATCAATTCTCTCTCATAACTTTTGTATGCAAGCAAACAATTAGCAATGTTACAGTAACTAATTGTTTCACACATTGTGGTTTCATTAACATTCTACGGTATCAGTTTGTTTTGAATTCATTGAAAATCACAGTTTCAAAGATACCTTGTTTTGTGGCAAATGATCCTATTAATACAATACATTGTATGTTACTGGATATTGAATTTCATAACATTTAATTTTGTGGATCGACAACGTTAACAGTGAACAAAATCCACCAATATTGATGAAACAATAATATACATTTCTATTTCAATAAACTAGTAAACTTGTATATTATCATTATTACATGTACTATGTGTTTCATAGTCAAACTTAAAGAAATGCTATAAACACATGAGTTGATTTAGAAAAACATTTTTTTGTATTGATATATGTACTACATATTATTAATTGTATTTCTCTTACTTGTTGGAGTAATTCTAATCCATTCTGTATGCTCTGAGCTTTTCTTGACAATATCTGACGTTGTACCACTCACTGTTACAATGGTAATGACGTACGACTTTCCAGGTACGAAAACTTTCCCATTGAAATGATACATTGAATCATTACTCATTGTAGAATATGTAAAGTCATTCAGTGTGACTTCATATTTAGTGACCACTGTGTTGACAGGCGCAGTCCATTTTATTTGGAGGTCATTGTGAGTAAAGTTGCTTTGACTTGGTACTATAGAACCTGGAGCTAATGGCACTGTAAGAGATGAATGAATACAAATTCCTGTTATTCAAATCTGCATTCACTCATGCATATATTCAAATAAATTAAAACAACAGTAATCATAAAATATTAGAAACTGCACAGTTACATTAATTTGATGAGTACAACACATGGACATTTATTAAAACAGAAACTGCTCCTTAATTTTTCATATTTTCTGAATTTATACGTTGGATCAATTTCAAATCCAACAATTTAAAAACATACTGTATAACGGGTATTTTCTACGGTTGTTTATTTTCTGCAAAATGAAAAATATGCAGACTGAAATTAAAATTGCAAAATATTCTTAAATCATTCAGTAAATGCAATGATTATCGAATCTACAGAGTGTATTCTCAAATGTGGTCAGTATGTTACTCAGTAGTCTGCATTCGGTAATTACATGTACCTGTGATTAACTCAATGGCATATTTTCATATCAATTCAATTCATTTGGCTGGAACAGTTCGCAAAATTCATACTTACTATATATGATGTCAGAGACTTATATATTCTAGTGTATAAGTATATATATATAAACATAGGTAATCACAGATTACAAAGCTCACCGAGACAAGCATCAACTTTATGAGGAATCACCTTTATAAAACCACCTTTATCATATTATATGAAAATCATAGTTAATGATCTTGGATATTCATGGATACTGTTTTGACACAATATCGTATATCATATGTAAAAAAAATTGTATGATAATCATATGTTCATTTCATACAATATTATAAGATACAATGTTTATCAATACAATAATATAAAATATGATATTGCATCCAATGATACTTCCAATATATATCATTTAATACAATAAATACTGAAATAAATATTGATGCAATATGATATTGTAACATTTGATATGACATTGTATCGTGTTATACATCATTGTATTTAATCACATAATACAATATCATTATACCTAATATAAATAAAATAAAGCATTATTTGATATTATATCATATCACATAATACATCACAATATTGTAACATATGATATTATATTGTATAATATAGAATAATATTGTATTGTATGATATTGTATCATTTTTGATACACAATATTGTATCATATGATACAATATAATTTGATAAAACATTGTATATCATATGATACAATATCATCTGATATAGTAATATATTATATTATACAATATTATACAATATCATATCATATGATACAATATCATATTATTATACAAAATCATATTATATTATATCTTATAATATTATATATTTACATTCTACATATATTTTGCATGTAAAGCTACTGCAGATATAGCACCATAACACAGACAGGGTACTAAAAGGTTAAATCACGAGTTTTAATTGTGACGTCACAAACGTTGAGCGCTGATAAATACAACGTCACAAGCGAAAATCAAAGATCACGCTTGTGGCTGTTACTGTGGCTCTTTCATTAATTTGAACTTACCCATAGGATAATACAGTAATTTTGAGGTATAACTGACATTTGCATACAAGGCAAGAAGGTTAAAAAAATGTAAATATAAGCATTAAATCCTTATTTTTTGAAAGAGATAGTCTCATAACTGCAACGGTGTGTGCAAACAAATTTTCATAACGCGCTAACGCGCGTTATTCAATTTGTATGCACACACCGTTGCAGTTATGAGACTATCTCTTTCAAAAAATAAGGATTCAATGCTTAAATAATACAATTTCATGTATCATATAACAATATATTATATAAAAAAATATCATATTATACAATATTGTATCATATGATACGATATAATTATAATATACAATATTGTATCATATGATACAATATCATATATTGCAATATAATATGAAACAATATCATTCGATAGAATAATATATTATACAATATTATATTCTACAATATTGTATAATAATATACAATACTATACATAACAATATCATAATACAATATCATATAATAATGTACAAAAAAAATTGATACAATATCATATCGTATCATATAATTTTTTACAGTATAATGTATGATATTACATTGTATCATATAAAACAATAGTGTATCATATCATAGAATACTATATCATAGGAATCATGGTATATCATTTAACAACAAACACATCTATCAAGCAGGTTTGAGTGAGATAGGAGAATTTTTAGCATCCTTGATAATGGAGATCAGGCTCTGCATCTGAAGCTACCTCTGCAATTCATTTATATTATAGTTAAATCAATTATGCAAGCTATTATCTATAAAACATGTAACCTGTTCCAAAAAACTAAACCTCATCCAGCATCCAAAACCTATGGCTCAGATTCAGCATTCAAGCCTGTCAGGTGCATCAGTATCATGAGATGCATCATCCATGCAAGTTTGGTGATGTAAGGACCAGTAATAACTATGATATAATCATCAGAGGGCACCTGCTCTAAAAACTTTAACCAGCTCTTAAAACCTTAACCTCATCCAGCATCCGAAATCTATGGCTCAGATTCAGCATTCATGCCTGTCAGGTGCATCAGTATCGTAAGACGCACCATCCATGCAAGTCTGGTGAAGTTAGGACCAGTAATAACTAAGATATATTTTTTAGCATCCTCGATAATGGAGATCAGGCTCTGCATCTGAAGCTACCTCTGCCATTCATTTATATCATAGTTAGATCATATATGCAAGTTTGAAATAGTGCTATTACCTACATGTATTAAACATGTGACCTGTTCCAAAAAAACTAAACCTCATCCAGCATCCAAAACCTATGGCTCAGATTCAGCATTCAAGTCTGTCAGGTGCATTAGTATAATAAGATGCATCATCCATGCAAGTTTGGTGAAGTTAGGACCAGTAATAACTATGTTATAACCATCAGAGGGCACCTGTTTCAAAAACTTTAACCAGTTCTTAAAACCTTAACCTCATCCAGCATCCGAAACCTATGGCTCAGATTCAGCATTCAAGCCTGTCAGGTGCATCAGTATCATAAGACGCACCATCTATGCAAGTTTGGTGAAGTTTGGACCAGTAGTAACTTAGAAATGCCTATCAAACAGCACCTGCAACAAAAACTTAAACCTGCTTGAAAAACCTTAACTTCATCCAACATCCGAAACCTATGGCTCAGATTCAGCATTCAAGTCTGTCAGGTGCAACAGTATCATAAGACACACCATCCATGCAAGTTTGGTGAAGTTAGGACCAGTAGTAACTAAGATATAATCATCAGAGGGCACCTGCTCCAAAAACTTTAACCAGCTCTAAAAACCTAAACCTCATCCAGCATCCGAAACCTATGGCTCAGATTCAGCATTCATGCCTGTCAGGTGCATCAGTATCATAAGACACACCATCTATGCAAGTTTGGTGAAGTTAGGACCAGTAGTAACTTAGAAATGGCTATCAAAGAGCACGTGCAACAAAAACTTTAACCTGCTCCAAAAACCTTAACCTCCTCCAGCATCTGAAATTCATGGCCCAGATTCAGCATCCAAGTCTCTCAAGTCCATTAGTAGGTCCAGATGCATCATTCATGCAAGTTTGGTAAAGATAGGACAAGAAATAAGTTAGATACAGTACCTGCAACAAAAACTTTAACCAGGTCTGGACGCCGACGCCGACGCCACCGCCGACGCTGAGGGTATAGCATAAGCTCCCCCTGACTTCGTCTCGGTGAGCTAAAAATCCATAATCCATGTCAACCCTGAATTGATTAACACTACCTATCCAGAGAAATGGAGTACCCTATACGCAATATTCTGCGAGAAAATGACTAAGTTCAACAGCTAGGTTTTTTTTGGATAAATTATCAAAACTCAAAATCCAAGTAATATGCACATCTCTAATATATGTACAATTGATCTGTAAAACAACAACTTCCTATCTTGAAAACTGTAGGAGGAGATATCTGTACAATAGGGGTGCCCTATATGCAATGTTTTGCCAAAAAATGACTAAGTTCAACAGCTGGTATTTTTTCATAAATTATCAGAAATCAAAATCCTAGCAATATGCACACCTCCGATATATGTACGATTGATCTGCAAAAGAACAACTTCCTATCTTGAAAACTATAGGAGGATCAAGTTATCGATACAATAAGGGTACCCTTTTGGCAGCCGCCCACCCGCCATTTTCACCATTACAATAACCTGATTTTTCCTTTGGAAAACCCAGCTAAAAACACTCAGAATGTAACAAAATTATCAGTCGTAATATGTTTTTCACGTTACACGTATCGATCTGCAAGTGTAGAAAATGTTTTTCAAGCGCTTGAGGCATGAAATCAATTTGCGAATTTCATTCAAAACATCTGTCTTAATGATAATAGCATAATTAGAAGAATATTCTTAGATAAACAATCACATAAAAAAAGGGTCGGTCAAGTATCTTCAATAATGATTGGTCAATGAAATAAGATGGAAGGTTAAAATTAAATCAGTCAAACAGGTTTTTTGATTAAGGTTTGGGTCACAAGAAGTTAAAAAAGATCTTACCATAATCAATCATCATTTGTAAATATTCGTGCATATTTTTAACTACAAAACTCTTGTATCCAACATGAGACAAAGGCGTGCTTTACCAAAAACAGTTAGATAAACATTGACCAAAAAATAATTACTGCAGGTAGAGTCAACAAATTACGTAATGGGAAATTAAAACTCTCATAACACATGGTATCGGCAGTAACACCCAAAGCGGAGTCTTTAAAAAACATAAAAATTTGGAGTCAAAATTTGATACAATGTATTATACGTTCTATGTTTAAATTTATTTTTTGCGGTCTAATGTAATAGTAGAAATTGGAAATGCAGAATGTTATTTGACACCTTTTAGGGTCTAAACCACAACCATTTCAGGCCACAGAAAATACCTGTTATTTGGTATGCTATACATGTACATATTAATTTATTTAGTAAATGTATCCAATATTTACAATGCAAGTACACTGTAAATTAATGATGTATTGATGTCATATTTCATACATTTACCTGTTCTCACTGTAGTGTCAGGTGAGGTCACAGGAATGTTTTCAAGAGGATTCTCTAAAATCACATGAGAGATCACATTTACTGTGTAAAGTTGTCCTGGTATTAGATTACTGGAAGTTGTATACTGGTTCTCTGTCCTGTTTAGTGGACCTGATGATAATGGTGAACTCCCTGTCACTCTCCATGTTACTTCATAACCAGAGACCAGTTCATAGTGAGTGGTAGGATTATTCCAGAATACAGAGAACCTGGATGTTGAGCTGTTTAGAATGATGTTGGTGGGGACTAGTCTGTCTTCTGATAAAGTGAAACATAAATTGATTCATGAATCTTCATGGTTTACAAGATAATTAAACATGAAAAAGTTAATTATATGGTAAAATTCAATGTATCATTGTTCACATATAAAGAATTTATAGACATTTGATATTTATAAACATGTAGTTGATGTGACACATAATTTATGTGTCAAGTTCTTTATTGCTATATTTATCTAAATGTATAAGTAAAGTGCTTCAACTAACAGAGAACACTTTTCAAACTTTAGAATTATAATCAATAGTTCCAAAAATTCTTTTACTTAACACAGAAAACTGCCAATGAATGAACTTAAATGCACTTCAGGCAGAATTAATTTACTTAATTTCACATTGGTTGTACTGTTACATAAAACTTAAAGTGTGTGATGATAATTAAAATCACACAATCTGTACATCACTTACTTGGATAACACGCTTGGTCCTTGTGGTAGTATGTGCTCATACAGAGACATTTACTGTTAATACATGTCAAAAATTTAGAGGAATCACAAGGCTCTGAGTTTGAACAATCTTCATCAAATTGTCCATCTACAAAAGCAAACACATGTTTCAAAATTAATGTCATTTTCGCTTGAGGCCTGACTACCACTTATGAAAGTGACGATGGTTGATAACAATACTGACTTCCTCTCTCCGAAATACTGAGCATTAAATTGGAATGCTAGAATTTTACCTATGAAAAATAAAACCGCTAGTCTTACCGTCACTTAGTACTACATGTACTGGCATAATATCATAATATATTTGGCATGTACAATATTTAGGGAAACATAGTTTTCAAAAAGTTGAAACAGATTTGAATTAGCATATTCCTAAAAGTTCCTATTCTTATACATATATGCATTGCATTTAGTGATGAGCTTGATTTAGCAGAAGCTGCATTCTGCTTAAAACGCAAAATTAATTAAATGTAATACTTTCACTGTATATTATAATGATTGACATGGTTTTGAATCTCTAAAATATTTACACTAACTTCAATCATTATGGTATTTTGAGCACCTGAAGTTGAACTTTCAAACCAATTTTTAAATCAAAGGCCGGAACGGCCACAAAGGCGTCGAGCTGACATTTTCTTTTATATAGATATGGTCAATAATTTGAATTTCTGTACTAATAGTCGTATATCAAATAATATTAGAATAAAAAAGTAAATTAATTATATTTTGTGCTGCCTTAAAAAAACAAAAATCAGTATATTTCCTTATAAATTAGGTAGTGATGCGTTTATAATACAATAACTCATCATGGTAACAAAAATCGAAGAAATTTCAAAGTTCAAAAATAAATAATTTTCTTTCTGCTTTAAACAGTCTTTGAACAATGTTCACAGGTTCATAATTTGAATACATTAACAGTGTGTCCCTAATTATAATAATAAATTTAAACATACTTTTATTTATTTTAATTGCCGTTTGAAACATATGGTATGGTTGTTTACAAACAAATCCACACCACGTGCTATCTAAAATGCTCGACCAAACCAACTGCATTATCGTGTTTATTTATTGCAACAAAATCAATAGATACGTTTATCGCTTACATTTATTTTGGAGACCGTGCCCGATAACAAATAAATTTACATATCAATTTTTTTTTTCATCGGGCAGGGTCTCCAATTAAAATATAAGCGATAAGCTAAACTAATATTTAGTGAATTTTTACACCTTATTGTATTCATCCGCCATTTCTTGATTATGCAAATTTATACTTATGCAATGAGTTGTCAATAACCAGAGAGGCAAAGTTGGGTTTTTTGTACACAATTTTGTTGAATAAATGGAATAAAAATCTTGTAATACTTTTAATACTTTAAGGAACTTATTTCTTGTGCGCCTTAAAAAGACGGTGCAGAATGTGAGAATTTGGACGAATGCCAATCCAAACGATCGCTAGAAGGCTGCCGAGCATTAGCTCGACGCCTTAAAAATCAAATGACTTGTATCTTATGACCATTGCAATACAAAATCTAGATTTCTTCATATTTGAGGGGTTTACTTGCTTATGGAATTAATAAAATTAAAGATTCTGAAGTAACAGGATTTATGATAGAGCACAAAATTACTCACACTCGACAGTGACAGTAGCTCTATTAGCACTGCTGTAGACTCCTCCTGGGTTGCTGGCTGTACACTGATATTGGTAGATAGCATCATTGTTAGTCAGACTGTGTATTGTCAGTGCCTTTACGTTAACAGATCCCCAAGAGTATTTCTGGTCATCTATTGAAATGTTTTCTGGGTTGTTATTGATGTGCTTTTTCCACTGTATGTTGTTGATTTCAGGACCAGTCACATTACAATCTATTGTGACACTTCCGCCAAACCGACCAGTAACACTAGCACCAGTAGTAACTGTTAATGCACCTGAAATAATAATAAAAAAAATTAATTACAACACTTTTACTTAATATGGCTATCTTTAGTCTAAAACAATAGGCCCAGGGACCACATCGCTCACAATAAGCAGCAAAGACCGTTACTATGATCAAAGCAGTATAATGAAGTCATATTATATACAAAAATATCTGGACAATAGTAGAGTTTATTATACCTCTGTGAATATTTTCTATGTAAAATTACAACGAATAAAGTACATGTTATGCTATCTAACTGTGAAATAGTTTCCGTGCTATCTGCCCATGGTGAATAATCATCGAGTTTACCGGCGGCAATCGATTTCCCTCGTTTTTAAACTCAGAACACCTCTGACGTAATTCGAGTCGCTACATTAAATTCAAAGTCTGATAACTCTAATTTGTTTATCATCAAGAAAATCTGCATCGCCGACAAAAAAAATTTTCTTTGGTATAATAAAATACCTATTTAATGACAGTTCTGATGATAGCAAGTTTATTTTCCCCCTCGACAGCAACTATTTCCCTCAGCTTCGCCTCATGAAATAGTTGCTGTCTTGGAGGACAATAAACTTGCTATCGTCCTCATAGCCAGTAAATAGGTATATAATATCCATACCTCTTAACCTTTCAGAGTTACTATGTGGGAGAATCTCCCCCTTACCAACTTGACTAAGGGGGATAAACAACATTTTCTTGCATGAAAAGTTAAAAAATGAATGCAAATATATAAAAATTGTAAAATAACTTATTTTACAAATTTAATGTATTTGCAATCATTTTAAGTTAAATCATTTCTATGACTGCCAGTTTGCAATAACATCTTATGTTGCTTCAGAGTTCAGAACACCATTTTTTATTGCTACTAGTAGGTACAATACAATGAGCAAATGGTGTCACATCTTATATTACAGTACCTGTCTTATTGTTTAATACTGGAAAAAGAATTATCTCTGGACCATCACTGCAGACATGATAAACACAAAAACATTATTTTGCTTATTTTGAATTGGCAGTGAACCCCAGTTAATATAATACCAGTTTAATAATATGGTTATTGTTGGCCTTATATCATAGGATAGATATTTAATACACAAAACTATTTCTCAAAATCATTTTGAAATGATCTCTGTTATAATTTCTATAATATCCCTGTAATTCATTAATATATATTAATTTTAAAAATTCTGTGAAATGTTTTACACTAATATCAGTAGCTTATTAGTGATGCCTCACTGCATGTGGCTTGGGTACTCTACCTGTGCATCTATGAATTTGTTAATGTTTTGATTTTATGACATTATGGAAATTCTCATTCTATTCTATGTTAAGTTTCGTCATGCCCGAGTGACTTGGCATGCAGTATAAATAGTTTTTCAGGTGTTGTTTTAGTCAACGAGACGTTCATTACAAGATTGTTAGGAGTTGATAGCATCCCTGCCTTGCCCGCCCTATACGCTGTATATTTGTATGTACAATACAATGAGCAACATTGTAATACTATGTTTGTATGTTTATGTGTTATATGTTTACCGTAATACTATGTAAAATTTTGTTTCGTGAATTGATGTAATGTAAATTTATGTAATTATATGAAATGTGATCTTGTAACAAATGTATCTAAACTACTTTAATTCATTGTTGTGTATTAAATCAGAGCGAAAAAATTTGTTTTGGGGGGGGGGGTGAAACGAGGGAGAAAATAAGTGACACCACTGACTGTGTATTGCTTTCTTTGATGTTTCAATAAAATCTGGATGTTTATAATATTGTTTTGTTTGAAAATTTCCCCTACCTTTATATTAGGCCTATATGCAATACAAAATATGTTACTGATTTTAGTCAAAACCGGAAGTAATCTCTAAGTCAAAACCGGAAGTAATCTCTAAAAGTAAACTAAACGAAATAATGTCATATCCTATGATCACAGTATTACAGACAGCTAGTACTTGGATGGACTTTGATTTATTCAAACTACATAGCAGCTTTTGAAGCCAAAATCACAGAAAAACCCTCACTAATTATTGAAATAAGCATGTCAAGATTCACAGTGGGGGGAGGGGGGTATGGGGGAAGACAAATACGTTTTACTTTTAGTCGTGGGTGCAAGAAGTTGGTTGAATGGGGGAGATTTTAGATTTTGTAAGCCATTTAATGAGGAGTCTCCCCCGAGATGCGGGAAGGTTACCAGGTATGTTTATCTTGTTAAGATTTCAATTTTTTTCGCCATATATTCCCTCCATAAATTTTTATCCTTTATTTGAAAACATGCTCCATTTATCACATTATCAAACTGGAAAATTTGAGAAAATTAGAGAACAAAATCTTATTCTTTCAGCTTGTAAGAACTTTTCAGTACTAGTTTACTGAATACAGTATTATGGTTGCTATTTTTTTTTTTTAAAGTATCATACATACCTCCCACTACATTCAGAAAGATGAAGTTACTTGCAGTGGATCCCATTCCATTGCTGACCATTAGTCTATATGACATTTCATCGATAAATTGCACCAGGTTTATCACAAGTTTAGGACTGGGTCCTGTGACAGAGCTCCCTGTGTATTTATCACTTCCTGTGATATTAATATCTTTGACATCACTTCCATTATTTCTCTGCCACCTGATGTCTGTAATGCTGAGGAGTGAGGTGTATGATCCAGTAAATGTGACGTCACTACCATGATTAGCTGGATTAACAGAGATTTCTACTGATGCACTAGTTGGAGGGCCTAAAACATAATAAGAGAGAAAAATAATAATACATGTAAATGATTTTTTTTTTTAAATTTTGATCATGTCCCAACACCACGACCACGTATTTCCTTTTTTTAAATTATATAGATTGGATGTTATTTTAAGCACTATATATCTAAAAATCTTTCTTTAGTATTTGCACTTTATGAAAATTACAGTGCTAGGTTATTTTTACAACATGTACAGTACCCATGGTACCCGCAACATTATTTTTATAAGATAAAGGATAGGATATGATTCACGCATGATAGGATAGGATTAACGCAGGATAGAATTTTTAACAGTATACACGCATGATACGATAGGATTAATACACGATAGGAAAGGATAAACGATGCTCATGATAAATGACTGTATAATGTTAAACGATCTTAACGATTAACCTGATAATGGCAGAATTTGATAAAGAACACGTACAAATCAAGATATACGCATTTTTTTCTTTTTATTAACAAAAGCTGAGTTGTTAATTAATCCTCGCTGCATCATTTGTAGAATATTAAAAAAAAATAACATTTAAATTTATTAACAAAAAGGACTTAACGCCGTATTTTGGGTCTTTTTTTGGTCACTGTTGTTAGGTTTATTCCTCACTTAATTTTACTTCAAGTCATTTGTTATATAGTTTGGTCAATTTCCAATAGAAATTTATTGTCATAATGGTTTTAAACTGCGTTGCAATAAAATAATTCGTTGTTTTCTTACCCTTTCTGCTCTGCAGATACCTTGAATTTAGACTTGTCTGCCCTTGATTGAAGATAAAACTCGCAAATATGCATGGAGGGTGGAACTAATATTGTAATGAGTAGTCTAAAATTAGAATAGCGGTACTATAATTGAACATCCTCAGTCTCTTTCTTTCTTTCTCTCCCTCTCTCTCTCTCTCTCTCTGCATGTTGCCATATGTTTTAAATATTTTTGGAAACTTAAGGTAAAAATTATAAAAGCCCCAGAGGGATTCAAACGCAGGACTTATAGATCCGTAGTTAACGCTCTTACCCATTGCGCTACATTGTTAGGTAATAATTTCGGGAAAGAAAACATTTATAAAGTTATACTTGATTTTATTGATTATTTCGATCGGAAGTACGTCACAATATGGAAGTGTCCCATACCACCTTAACAAGTAGATTAATCAGTCATGCACAGAACCAATAATCTCTTAAAGATATCTCAGAAAAAAGAAGAAACAATCACTTGATTGGAATGAATTGAAATAGGTATGAACAAATAATATAGCTTAGCAGAATGCGTGCTACCTAAACACGTCACGTGACGGAGTCTAGTATTTACAAAGTTACCTGGAGTTAGAAATCACATGGTGAATTATAATATTCAACAGGTCAAAGTACAGTCATGCAAAAAGTATTCGTTAAAAATGGCGTCACGTTATTTTTTTTTGCAGTCATCGCGTATTTTTAAAACAAATTTTACCTAGTTAAATTAGTCCATGTCGTATATTTTGCTATCACTATGATAGTTGGCCACCTGCCAATTGTGATGTAATTTTAATAACAATGAGACATATGTTTTTCATCTGATACACAACCAAAACAAGCGATGGGGAGAAAAGGAAAAGAGTTAAGCCCGGAAGAAAAAAGAATAGTTATAAATATTTTTGAGAGCGTAAATTCAATAACTGAAATCAGTCGATTGTTTACAGAGATCCCACAGTACTGTGAGTAGCTTTATTAGACGTTATTTATTGCGTGGTGAAATAGAAAATCATCGCAGAAGTGGCAGACCTAAAAAAATTACGCCCCGTGAATACAGAAAATTAGAGAGGTTGGTTAAAGTCAATAGAAGAGACACTTTGGCCGATATTACAGTGAAATTTAACCAAAACAATACAAATCCAGTTGCCAAAAGAACTTTACAGTTTCATTTACACGAAAATGGTTTTAAATGAAGAGTTACCAGAAAAAAGTTGGTGATAAAAGAAGTGATTAGAAAAAAGCGGCTCTCGTGGTGTCAGGAAAAGCGGAGATGGTCTGTTGAAAACAATTGGAGAAAAATTATTTTTCCTGATGAAAGTAAGATAATGATTGGCCATGATGAAAAAGTGTACATATGGAGAAAAGCGGTGGAAGATTGGCAGCCAGATCTTGTTTCACAAAAACCGCGGCCACAGTTCCAAATCATGATATGGGGGTGCATTTCTTGGTTTGGACCTGGCACCCGTGGACGGAAATATTAATGCAAATAAATACCAAGATATTTTAGAAGATAATCTTTGGCCTGTTGTTACACAACATTTTCCTGGAGGGGGTTATATTTTCCAGGATGATAATGCCCCGGTCCATCGTGCGAGATCGACGGTCAAATACAAAACTCAAAACCATATTCCGTCACTTTCCTGGCCTGCCCAGTCACCCGATCTCAACATAATAGAAAATTTATGGCTTTTAATTAAAAGAAAACTCCAATCAAGAAAACAGAACATTATAAATTCATCGGCAGACTTATACCAGGAAATTCAGAACATTTGGTTTGATATAACCCCGCAATATGTTCAAAGTTTATACAACTCAATTACCAGACGATTTATGCAGGTCATCCGGTTAAAAGGTCACCTCTCAAAGTATTAGGTGAGTTTGCTTAAGTTTTCTTATGTGTTTATGTTACTTTTAATTACATGGTTTGTCACAGCTTGCACGGGGTGACAATTTTTGCGAGTTGTTTTTATTGCATTCGTCGAAACGTGACGCCATTTTACCGAATACTTTTTGCATGACTCTGTATACCGTTTACAACAGATAACGCAAACGCAAGAAGAAAAAGTTTTTGTCTGTTTAACCATGAGCGCATGTTTATCTATTGATCTCCTTTTAACATAAGCTTATATATATAAATATGCAACTACCATTAAATGGAGAACAATAGACAAACATGTGCTGACTATGCATTAAGTCTGTTAAAAAGTGGGCGTCCTCATTATCCTATGGAGATTCAATAAAATGTAATGACCCCTATCTATGAAAACGACTTCGTTCTTTGTAAATGTGAACTTTATAATAATGTAATTACATAAAGTTGCAGTTCAGACATTGGCAATTCCTACATTTAAAAGAAATATGCCCATTTTTTAAATTTATTTTGTCGCAATTTTTAAATGTCCTTAAGCGCAGTCATCCTTTATGAGCTTAATGATCAATAAATTATCTGTATTGTTTATATTGTTTTCATTACCAAACACCCCAGCCGAACATTTCAGGCCAAGATAAAAGAAAAATAGCGGGTTCATTTAAAATACAACTGTTGTTCCAAATAAATATAAAATATATCATAAATGCATTTGTTTCTGTATAAAAGTGATGCATGAAAACGATTTATATTACACACAAGTTAATGTTTACCCAGATATACACTCTGTGTATGATTTAATATATTTGACATAGATGTAAATATGTTACCTTGTTCATAAGAACTTTGTTTACATTAATTTTTCATTTCCATTGCTTAAAGATATGATTTACATGTAATATCTTGTTTAATTTTGATTTAAAGAATTTAAAAGAAATTAGTATCATGATAGAATGCTGGATACAATTGCACATTACTTGTTTCATAAATTACCATATAGAGCGCACTGAATGACTTGCAACTTTGAAATAAAGTTACTTGCTTATGAAAACGCACATAACAATTAACACGATAGGATAAACGGAAAAACTGTTATAATTGACCGATCAACCTGATAGGATTAACACAGGATGGGATAAATGCACAATACTGTCTGATACAACAGTATACAATCATGTACATGCACGAGTCAATAGGATTGATACACAAAATGATAGGATAGGATTGTAAAAAAAAATGTTGTGGGTACTGTACATGAAGATATTCTCCAGCCTAAGTATGCAGAGAGAGGGAAGTTATTGTTTTTCCTCAAATTGTCACTGTGATATGAATTTTCACCAGAACTTTGACAGGTCAGGCAAAATCAAAGACATTAGTATAGTGAACAAAATGATATGTAACTTTGGTGGATTTTCTGAAAATGAAAAAGAAATGCAAGCCACAAACCTTACCTTAAATTGCTAGTCAGTGGAAGTCTAAATACATGTATCTGAATTTTCTAACACAGACCAAAGTAGTTTTACATGTCATTATCATGAACCTACTGAGCAATTCTTGATTCTTTCCTAAAATATTTCTAAAATCTGATAATATCAAACAGTTACTACTATCAAAAACAAATCCCGATCTGAGCTAGTTTCAATCAATTTTGCACTGTTAAACTTTTTAAAGCAAAATAATAGTCAATAAATGGGCAAAATTTCATGAAAATTCAACACATCTTGTCCAATTTTACCCACAAAGTTTGAATTTTTGATATAAGATATCAATTTTCTTTGCAAATTTGATTTAAATATTAACTCAAACCTTGAATAAAAGAAATTTCCATAACTGATGATTCAATTGCATCACAATGAAAAGAAGAAGAATGCACAGGTCCAAAGTTACTGTCTCTGTCATTTTATCACTCTTAAAAAAGGCAAAATTTGTAGCTCATACATGTACATGTATGATGGCTGTCAATGCCTACATCTCATAGAAAATAATCTCACCTAGGTCTACTAATTCTATACTGGTTGATCCAACTGGATTGGTAGCCATGCATTTATATTTTCCTGCATCATTGGATCCTATGTCGTGGATGGTCAGTGAAGGGGTGGCAACACTTCCTCCAGAGTACTTGTTACTGTTAGATATGTTCAGATTTTTATCATTGAAAAACCATTGTATAGCGGTTACTGCAGGGGAACCCTGTGAGACAGTAACATTGCAATGGATGGTTACAGTGGTGCCAGACTGTGTTATCATTCCAGGTACCTCTATAGTTGGTTTTTCTAAAGAGTAATAAAAAAACAATAAGTGGACCGGTTCATGGTATCAACTATTGATCTCTTTTGAAGAGATATCATGATTGAAACTATCATGCTCTTCACCATCTTAAAGAAGATACTGTCAGAAGAATCCTTATTTTATGCAAGTATTTAAATTCCACTGTTATATAAAAACTTATGAGAATATAAAATATCAAGCAACACACTTTTATTATAATAATGATGATTTAATTTTGTTCAGAACTGTGGAAAATAAAAATAAATTAAAACAAGATTTTAAAAACCATGAGATATGCTTCTTTTGATTTTATTGTGGATATTGATTCTTTGAGTTTAATAAGGATTCTCCAAAAATTTTGAAGAAAAGGTGTATTGTAGGTTTTAGTTTGGTTTCCATTTCTTAAAGAACCTCATGTTGTTGTGAAATGAACAAACTTAATTTACCACACATCAGGTGGATTATATGTCAGTTAGCAATTTGTTTATTATGTTTATATACATAAGATAGCAAAGGAGACAAGATGCAGGCAACACAAAAACTTGTGAATGATAGGGATGGACAAAAGTGTCAGGATGATGTGTAGAACAATTTTGATCTGTTGATATTATGGAATGAACTTTTTGTCCAAGTCTGTCTGTGCATGTCATGCTTTGACTACTGTAATTGAACTGTCCTGTTTCTGTACACCATATTCTTAAATTTTCCATATCGTCTCCCTTTGGAAGAAAGCCTGGCCACCTTTTTTTTACCTTATAACCATCACACCATTAAGACTTGTGCCAAGTTTAGGTTAATTTGCCCACTTACTGTGCCTCTATAGAAAAGTGAGAGAGCTAAGACAGAGCTTAACTTGAAAATTGTTTATATAAATCTTAACAAGAGGCCCAGATGCCACATCGCTAACCTGAGTAACATTGGTTATAACTCTAATCAGCTAGCGGCAGCATTTGGAATCAAGGACAGGCTATCCAGTCTGATACAAATAATGGAATTTCAGAGCACACTGTCAATCTACGTGCATTTGTTTCAAGATCTTTATAACATTGAGCCCTAGTTCAATTCTTTCCAAATCATCTCCCCTTTTAATTAAGGAGAAATGGCCCTATATTTGAACAAACATGAAAACCCTTCCCCTAAAGATGCTTTGTGTCATGTTTGTTTGAAACTGGCTTAGTAGTTCTGGAGAACAAGATGAAAATGTGAAAACAACAACATTAACAATGACGATGACAGACAAAGGACAAATTTTGATCAGAAAAAGCTCACTTGAGCCTTTGACTCAGGTGAGCTGAAAACATGTACAAAACATATACCTCCAGTTACATCCAGTGACACTGGGCTACTAGTTTTACTGATATTTGCATTGTTGATTACTTGGACCTGGTAGCTACCCTTATCTTCAAAGGTTAGACCTGTGATAGTTAATGTGACGGTATCTGATTCAACGCCACCTGTCTGGTTGTATTTCGGCTCGTTAATATCTAGACTTCTTGTAGATCCACTTGACACCCTCTGCCATTCAATACTTTTAACAGGTATCTCTGATGAGATTGTTGCTGTTAAAGTTACATCTTTCCCATACATCACACTGGGTGATGATGATGCAATGGTGACCGAGATGGAACCTGTTTGATATATTAAAATATTACTATACAATTAGTCTACAAAGTTTACACACAGATTTTGTACTTTGCACCAAAGGTGGTACAGCGTATAACAATACATTTATCATTTAATATTTGCATTCTCCTGAGCCTTTGTCTGTGATAACATTACGAATCAATTTTATAAAGTATAGTCCAAATACATTTCATCAATGATGCAAATGACATACTGGTGAGGGGGCAAGCAGGGTTTGCATGCTAAAAAGATAAGAAAATCCAGTTGGACAAGTGCCCAGCAATATTCACTTGTCCGTATTTGTTTTCACTGGTACCTGACAAGTGGACAAGCGCTAATGTCAAGCAAGGTGTGACAAATATATACTATATGACCATGCATATCCCCCCCCCCACAATAAAAAGCCTGAATCCCTGCCCCATGGGCAGTGAATTCCACAGAGAACATAATAAACATAATAACAAATGCATTTAGTTTATCTTCTTCTACTGCACTGTGGAAGTACAGAAAAAAAAACATCTTAAACTTTTATACATTTTTCTACATGGCAATATTAGCACCTCCCATGGGGCCTGATATCCTGATCCAGGGGCCATGAATTTCACAATTTAGGTAGAGGGCTTCATGGACATTAAAATCATGCATTTAGTTGTTCCCAAATATATTTATAGGAGCATAAAAGACAATTTTCTAAGATTCAATATATGTTCACAATATGACCCCACCCTAGGGGCCTAAGCCCCTGACCCAAAGAGCCCAAGGAGCCATGAATTTAACAATTTATGTAGAAAGCTTCATGGACATCATAATCATGATTTGATAACTTAAATCTACACTCCCTCAGAGGGTATGTGCTAAATCTGGCCTGATGAATTTTAAAAAGATTGAGGATTAGAATTTTTTTCCCCATAATTATTCCAATGAAAATATTGGACTCCCATTGTAGCTTAGGCCTACACTGAAGATCATGATTTATATGAACAAAATTCTATACTAAGCTGCTTCCACAAAAGTTTCAATACTTTGAAAAAAAATTCTCCTGATATATTCTTTAATTAGTACAAATTCAATCATACATTCAATGTGTAATTGTCTCATTGTGTCCTAACCCTACCTTTGGGATCCTGATTTGAACAAAGTTTAATCTACAATACACAATAGTGTTTGATCCACACAATTTTCATCACTTTCATCATCATGGTTTGGGAAGAGGATGACTATGGTAAAGTGTTGTGTCCATAATTATTCCTATGCAAAAAATCATACCCCTGGTTGTAGATCCAACCTACCCCTAGAATTCATGTTTTGAAATAATTTTAATCTACACTACCTTTATAGTAGAACATGTACATTTTGATGTAAACTAGATTCATATTTTTTTGGCTGATGGTTTTTGAAAATAAGATTTTTTAAGATTTCTCTATTTTTTCCTATATATAAAAATTTGACAGACACTTATAAAAAGCAATGTCCACACATGTCCAACAGATGAACAAAAGGGACACCAAATGATGTCAATAGAGAACAATGCCATCTTAATTTACGTAAAGTATATGTACAATTAATTTAGTCATTTTAAAAGGCTTACTTGCAAGACTTACTTGATTTGCACTGTCCATCAACATTGATAAAACCAGATTGAGAGTTGCATACACAGGTGTCTGAATCGCAGGTTTCTTTTGTGACATCTGAACAAGGAGTAGTGTCATTACAGCTGTCTCCAAAAGCAGCTTCAGTTGTTGAGAAAATACACAAACAGGAAACAATCTAAAATACAGTGGACAAAAATAAATTACATGTATGAAAGAAATACATGTACATGCATAATCCAACATTTGCTAATCTTGCACACTAAGAATAGCAACTGCAATGTATGCATGAAATTTAAGAAATAATTACGAGGAAATGTGACATTAGATCATATTGGAATTATACAGTAATACCGGTATATTTTTAATTTAAAGCCCTTTACTATCACATAAATGCAGAAAACTATGTTTTTTTTAATAGGTTCAACAAACTAGAATTTGCATCATTGACGACCTACATGTATACAATACAGTTATGATTTTAACAAAATAAAATCTTCTTTAAATTATAAAATTCTATTCTACATTCAATGTAAAACAACAGGTATGACCTTCATACTACATTATATGTCAACTACATGTACAAGATTCATAAAATTTATATTGGGGGTTTAAAAATAGTTGTGCAGACAAACTGTTTCACTATGAAGCGATCTGATTAAAATCAGCTGTTCTGATATGCTATCACTCTTGAAAGTGGTAGCGTCTCAGAACATTTGGTTTTAATCACATTGAGTATGAAGGACATGTAGGCCTATATTTTATTTTAGCCAAACATTTAAAGCTGTTTGGTCTGATTTCATATTTATCTAAATTTTAAGTAGTTTTTAAACAATGGTTTTGTTTAGTATCTGTATAATAATAGGCATTGTAGTAGTTTTGCTGGTCGATTAATTTGATGGGAAAATGATAAACAAAATTTGTTTACAAAACAAACTTTACATACAAGGTTACCACGTTATTTCGCCCCTTATTGAAGATTCACCCCTGACGTCAAGGCAGGTATGATTGAGTACCTGTAAAGTGCGAAACGAAATCAAAACGAAATGAAATGAAACGAAACCGAACGAAACCAATCGAAACCAAAAATCAAAAGGAAACGAAACCAACGAAATGATCGAAACAGGATTAAACAAAACTAAAAATCAATTATGACTACATTAAAGTGAAAATACTTTCACTGAAATGAAATTTTAAACCATTATTAAAACAGCCAGTATGTTTCAGATTGCCGTTGTAAATTCTTAAGCCGCTTACCCGGTATTTGGAAAAATCATATAATAATGTAAATAACTGATGTACATTCTAATATCTTTTATGTTTCTAATTGGTTTCATTAAAGGGATAGTCAGACGTTTTGAGAGAGAGAGAGTGAGAGAGAGAGAGAGAGAGAGAGATGTACTTTTTATGTATATGTGGCTACATGTACCTGTATGATAAGCCTTAAGAACTTATCAGCGACATATCAAAGTATAACTCCAAACTCCAAACTTGAGTGCGTATATACTTTGATACGTCGCTTAGATAAGTTCTTAAGCATACAGGCTGTTATATCTATGGTTAAAAATTTTATTTCAATGAATGAATTTTCACTTTTATGTAGTCATAATTGATTTTAAGTTTTGTTTAATTCCGTTTCGTTGGTTTTGTTTCGTTTCGATTTTTGGTTTCGTTTCGTTTCGATTCAATTGGTTTTGTTTTGTTTCGATTGGTTTCGTTTCATTTCGATTTTGTTTTGCACTTTACAGGTTCCCGGTATGATTGTGTTACGACTTTGACATTCGCTATTATATAAATAAAGGAAACAAGATTTCAAAAATGTTTTGGCAAATCTAAAATAAACCTGTAGTTTGTTTTGTTTACAATCGATGCATAATATGCAGTTGAATATTTTAACCCAATCAATCAAGGAATGACACCAAATGTTCCCTTTTCTAAACACATCCATGATGCATTTGCTATATTTTTATATAATACTTTAAATATTTCTATATTTGAAAGGAGACCAATTCTGCTGGTGTAAATAGGAGAAAGTCTATAAGTTAGAAGATAATTGGTTTGTATTGAAAATTATTTGATATTGTAAAAGCCAAACATTTAGAGGCCCAGGGGCCACATTGTGCCATGTTTAAAACAATAAAAGTGTGACATTTCAGTCCAAGGGAAATTTGTATTAATGGGTATCCTTGGGGTTCCATGGGGTTCCTTGGGGTAAAAAGACGTGCAGAATTTAAGCAGTATTATATTTATTTAAATCATGTGATTCATTTTGTGTATCAATCCTATTGTATCATGCATGTATGTGTGTTTATCTTATTCTATCATATGCATTAATCCTAGCTATCATTTGATTAATCAGTTTAAGCTCCCCCGACTTTGTCTCAGTGAGCTAAAAAGGTACATCATATAAATGGACCTGAAAAAGAGATCTGCTTTGACCTTACTTTGACCTAGAAATGTGGTTCAAGGTCACTGAAAATTCTTATCAATCAAAATCATTATGTGAGATATACCGGTAAGTCAGATTTGGCTTATGGACGAGATCAATGGCAATTAAGGTACACAGTATGGTCAATGAAAAGGATTTTACACTTTAACCAAATTTAGACAGTACTCCATGGGTCCATGATCGATGTATTAGCTCCAAGAGTGAAACAACATACCACCTTCAACTTTGCCACTTACTTGGTAAATGCTTGCTTAACAAAAATTACTTCACCTGTGCTGTTTCGATCATTTCAATTAGATTCATGAGATAAACACAACTCCATTTCCTATTGAGCATTCAAAAAGCTATGAAATCTTTACTACAATATAAAATTATGGAATCAATATTTTGTGCTTTCCCTAATGCCTGTAAATCAGAAAAAAAAACTGTCAATTGTTTTAAATATTAAAAACATATGATTAAGTTAACCTACTTAAATTATTACTATGCTTCACATAGATTTTAGTAAATGGAGCGAATCCTTAGTAATTAGTTTACAGTTTTAAAGAAGTGTACAAGTTTTACAAAGGATCTTTCAGTCGATCAATTTATAAAACAATTAAAAAACATAATTTTTATAGAACACATAAAAACTAGAAATACAGTTAGGACAGTGCATCAGCAGTGTCTTTAAATGCACACACAACCTTTGGATTCACAGGTTGGATGGGGTGGGTTTAGAGCTCTGTACTCTGCATTTTTTCTAAAATAAGTAGTACATATGTACTAGTTGTAGTAGTGCCCATGAAAAGTGTTTGGATGGGTTTTATTGCGGGTGAGGGGTGGGATTAATTACACCTTAAACCTGTATACAAATACATTTATATTTACATGATGATTGACAATTGTGGGGGGGGGGGAATCACAATTTATTTTGAAAATCTGTGTCTTGAAAAAATATCCCTCACATGCACAAATTAAAATTTAGTACTTCTATCCATACATGTACGAAAAGAATGGAGGGAGACAACTCAACCCAGGGGAGCTGCACTCTTTTCCATGATCATGGCCCATTAAGGCTGATGGAAAAATCTTTTAGGAAGATAGGGTGGTAGAAAGGCAATGGTTTTGCCAATATTTAATTACCAGGCAGCATCTCTTTCAAATTCTGTTCATCTACATGTAGCTTGTTGAGAAGTAGTCAGTGAAATTACTTTCATTGAAATTTCAGATTACTAAACTCAAAAGGCTCATGGAACCTTGGACTAAATGAACAAGTATGAATGCAGAATTGCAGATCCCTTTAGCAATCATCCAATCTGCAACCACAAAACTTTTTATTTGCATTGCTGTCAAAAAAATTATATGCTATCACCTGTATCTGCCTGTTAATAACGGAAATATTGGGTTGATAAACCGAAGAGCTGAAAACATACCAAAAAAAAAAAAATTAATTTAATTATTTTATGACACACCAAATCATATTCCTCTTTTTAGGACTCATTAACTTATTAAGTCCTAATTTCCTTTATACAATGTACACAACAACAAAATTTCTAGATATTTTACTACTCAGATGCCGTAACTGTGCCAATGCCACAGATGAAATTCCATTAAACATCCAAGTATGTTTGGTATCTCTCAATCAGCAACTGAATATTACTTTCCATGTTTGATATTCAAAGGAGGTAGATAAATGCAAGTACAGAATAGGGAGAGAAGACATCCAGTGTTTTGAGGAGGAGGA
This sequence comes from Magallana hongkongensis, assembly GCA_016163765.1. Lineage (NCBI taxonomy): Eukaryota > Metazoa > Mollusca > Bivalvia > Ostreida > Ostreidae > Magallana > Magallana hongkongensis. The sequence continues at coordinate 86,280,690 of WFKH01011925.1, forward strand.
GGAGGAGGAGGAGGAGGAAAGGGCAAGGGAAGTTCAAATTTTTGTGGACTTTGTATTTTAACTTCGACAAGTGGTTTCATTCTTGATTGAATGTCTGTTTAGATCATCCAGGAAGCATAATTAGATATAAGAGGTTATTTTTTCCCCCAAGATTTGTCTCCTATATTTGTATATTCATCTACATAAAAGTGAAGCATTTACCTACCTGTCTTGTTCCCCTTACTTAATAAAGCCCCAATATATTTACGTAAAAGCCTTGGTTTGGATCCATTATTTTAACTAAAGTTGTATTTTTACAATTGATAAGTCTTACCAAAATCACCGATGTCCGAATCAGTGAAAATTCCATGTTTACTTTATGTCCACACCCTCCTATTTTCGTTTTCTTACGACCGAACTCTGACAATCGTTATCACAATTAAGAAAATTATCAACCCGATTCCATTTTCGGTGTTTTAACTTCCTAATCTAACAACCAGGAAGTTCTATTCTTGAACTATTTACAACTTTGAGACTTTATTTTCGGCAGACCTGTTTTGTTGTGACCTATGACATGAAGCGGTATCCCGATCCCGATATTAATCAGGGGCCCGTTTCACAAAAGTATCTTATAAGACCAAAATTTGTCATAAGATCTCACCATAGCTGTTTCACAAAACTGTCATATCTTATGATTATCTTAAGATCTGTCATAATCTTAAGACAACCAAATACATGTCTTAAGTTCAACTTTACATGTAACATGGCGAGAACCTATATTTTGGTTCACAACCAAAGGCCGAGTACTGTATAATTCGAATGCGCGCGACTTTCCACAGTCTTTTATTTTCATGTTGCCGATGGCGCAACGTTAAAATTTTTTAATAGTATGTTTTTAATCAAAATAAACATTATCCGTAACATTTATTTAAAAAAAAATTATTTTTAAACACTACATAATTATGTAATCGGGTAAAATGCTAAAGACAGCATTTCCGTGTATTAATGATTGAAATATATACTGCATGCACTACTCCAAATTAAGAGTGATAGGGCACTGAAAAAATTAACGTTGATATAATCAAAGTTTTAGCCAGATGATCGACAATTTTAGAAATTTTCCAATTTTGGAATTTTTACAATAGTTTTCATACATGTGAAAGAAAAAACAGAACCCTTGAACTTTGATGAGATCTTATGACAAATTTTGGTGTTAAGAAAGATCGATCTTAGTCATAAGATAGTTTTGTGACACGGGCCCCTGATTAATAGCATGTGTTTAGGTTTTATTATAATATTTTCACACTGTAAAATTCACATTTTCACATTTTACATTTTTTTTGAAATATAAAATAAATTTCTTCCTTTTTGTCCGGAAAACCTCCAAATTCGTGCAAAGAACGAGTTATTTCAAACCAAGGTGATTTTTTTTTAAAGCTTTAACAATTTAGCTTTTACAAAGTCAATTTGATAAAATAATTGGATTTTTGTTTCTTTCATTAAAACCAGAATACATGTGAAGCAAGTTTTCATCTTTTTGAAATCTGAAATTATATAACACATTTAATACAAACACAATTTAAATTATTTCCTCTATCATATCTTTATGAACTGCTCTAGCCATTTGATTCTTGCAAACTTGTACAGAAAACCCTTTTCAAACAAAAATCCCAGGATGTGTTCTTAGAGTATTCCTTAAAGTTGACTCATAGGAAGAAGGTTAGGAACGTCCTAATTACGACTGAGGAAAACATTTTAATTAAGGATGTAAAGATCTACGGTATTTTAGGAACATCAGAGATCTTCAGTTATATATAGTGTTTATCCTAAAATCACAGGCACCTGGCGTTAAAAATATTTCTTTTTATAGTCCATGTAAAACAAGTTCCTCTAGTAGAGGAAACTATTTTACTATCAAAAGAAATTTTTTAACGCCAGGTGCCTGCATGTGCTTAAAGTACGGAAGTTAAAATACTCTAGTTATTAATAAAAAACATTCCAAAACGCGTTCTTCACATGTAGCTATATATACATGTAAATTTGGGGAGACATCTGCAGCTAAGAAAAAATCAATTCAATTCAATACATGAAAAAATAATTAACTTGTAATCATTATGACTTAAATTCAGAAAATATAAATAATCATAAACATTAGCTAATATATAATTTATAATGTATGACATTTTTGTGGGAAGCATTATATATAACGAGTGCATGCTTCCACATTGCAATTATAGGTACTCTTTGAAAGGAAACATTTTCAACGAGAATGAGTGATACAATCATAAAATATCCTTCCGGTTTACGCAATTTTGTGTCCGTATTCCGTAACTTATCTCCAAATATTGAATTTCTTCGCCGTCCTCTAACTGCACGTTAAATTATGGTCAATAGCGAAAAACTATTCATATAGTGATATATAGAATAATACTTCCTCCTATGTTTTTTAACGATATCATGACAGAAATTCTACAGAAATTGGCTTGAGTACATACGCTGTACAGAAAGCGTATGTTTGTTTTTGTTCAAGGAGAAATGTGTAATTAAGTCCAGTGATGAGCCTTTCTGCTCCGGGTCAGATATATAAATAAACTTCTACCACTGACCACGGTTCGTCAGATCATTACATGTAGTATGGACTTGATCGCATTTACTTATTAGGATAGCAATGTTGTAGCGCAGGGTCCGTGGCTATGAAATGCGGGTGCGGGAAACACAGCTCTCCAGTAGTCAACTGGAAGCTGTCTTTCTGCCTCCTCTTTTTATATACCTTAGTTATATAAGATAAATAAATACACTTGCGCGCATTCTCAATGTTAAAGTCAATTGATTCAGGGGTTCAACTAATATTTTATTTCCAGAGATTTTTCTAATGAATATTAATGCTGATAGATTTCATTGTAATTAATATAATTGATATTTATTGTTAAAATGTCATATATGAACATGTTATCTTCTGGGGCTTCTCCCCAAGTAAAGGAGGAGACTTCCCAGTATAACACCTTGGCTAGGGCACCCGCCAGGTGTGGGCATGTTGGGAAACATAAGATCCCGAGGAATTATATAATAAATATCTTAAAACACCTTATGATAACGATATTAAAATAAGAAGATTTAAAGCGATTTTAATCTTCATGATCAGCTTTCCGTATACGGACGTTTTTAGTCAAGTTCAAGCTAAATCGCGAATATTGCGGAGTGGGATACGGTCATATCTTTTAAAAACCCCAAAGAGTTTATTTTGCTGTGTTTTTAATAGGTAAAGAATTAAGGTAATGTAAATCTGTCATTGTAAAACCAAGAACATTTGTACATGTACATGTATTTAGACATGTGGATTTATATTGGCTTCATTATATAATCGGCTAGCAATTGTAAATTTACAAATATATTTTATGATGCATTCGTTTATGTGAATAACAGTCATAAAACTTTAAAATACTTCGCGCAGCTGTTGTGGTGACATTGTGATCATAATTTACAACCAAAATTAACTTCCTTAGTGACTAATATTACGGATATATATCGAATAACATGTTTTTTAACTCTTATGTTCCGTTTTTATCGTTGCCCAAAACTTTCTCCACCTGTGCGCGGATTAATATTTGTGAACTTCTGGAGTGGGACCTCCACCCCCCTCTAGCATTTAGTAGTATTTAATTGTACAACGCGGTTCCAAAGGTTGTTATAGCCGAGGGGTGGCATTGGGGATAAGCTCCCATTGTCTACAAAGTGCTCCTTATGGCTTGCGCCTCTAATAGCCTCTGACAACCAAGTCCAACTCCTAGCCTGCTCGTGTGGCTTGTAACAAGTCCGGCGGAACTGCTAATACTGATAGGAGAGGGGACAAAGGCGAGTTATCTGGCGCCTGAAAACCAATGCTTTGGGTAGATGAGACTCATCAGTCTTGGAGGACCGCTCATCTAAGAGAAGGAAAACTCTGATTCCAAACCTCCACTTCCTTGTGGCCATACCCACATGTGGGAAAGACTAGGTGAGGGAAACATCGATATAAAAAGCCAAATGGGTGGACTGTTCTCAACATCCAGGGATGGAAAACAGCCTAGGAAGGAAAGTCCAAAAATCAAACCACCTTTCCTCGAGGTCATTAGAGGTTTGCGTAGGGCCAACAACCCAACCTAGAAAAACAAATTGTCACAGAAGCATCAACAACAAACTAAAATAAATATACCCTGGGCCAGATTGGGTCTTTTTCAAGAGGAAGAATGATGCTGTGCAACGAAAGCCGAAAGGAAGCTGCAGGGTTGATTCCCTTTCTGACACCCATGAAAGCCGTCAGAATTGGTACTTGGAACACCAGAACAATGTATGAAGCAGGGAGAACAGCACAAGTGGCGAATGAGATGAAGAGCTACAACATCTGTCTCTTAGGACTGAGTAAGATGAGGTGGCTGCAGTCAGGACAGATAAGACTAAACACTGGAGAAACGCTGTTGTATTCTGGACACACTGAGGAGGGAGCCCCCCACACAGATGGCGTAGGACTGATGCTATCCCTGGAGGCACATAGAGCTCTTATTGGATGGGAACCTGTTAATTCCAGGAAAATAACAGCAAAGTTCAGCACAAAGAATAGCAAGATCAAAGTGAACGTCATCCAATGCTACGCCCCCACCAATGACGCTGATGATGAAAAGAAAGATGCCTTCTACCAGCAATTGCAGACAGTCCTTGATAAAGCAGGGAAGAAAGACATGACGATACTTATGGGCGATTTCAATGCCAAGATTGGAGCTGAAAACACTGGCTACTACAGTTATGGGCACTCAAGGATTGGGCCGCATGAAGGAGAATGGTGAGAGATTTGCTGATCTATGCTCTCTTAACCAGCTTGTGATAGGAGGAAGCATCTTCCCTCACAAACGAATTCATAAGGCCACATGGAGATCACCAGATCACGTAACAGTGAATCAGATCGACTACATCTGCATAAACAAGAAATTTTGTAGAGCATGGAAGGATGTCAGGGTGATGAGAGGAGCAGATATTCCATCAGACCACCATCTACTGATAACAGCAGTTAGACTCCACCTCAGGAAGTTTAATAACACAACAAACAAGATGACAAAGTACAATGTCGGTGTCCTCAAGGCTAAGGAAGCCAGGACAGCATTCCACCTCAGCCTGTCTAACAGATTCCAATCATTACAAGATCAGCTAGAAAACACTGATACCAACATCGCAACTCAGTGGCAACATATCAGCGAGATGTGGCGTGGCACATGTGAAGAAATCCTTGGAAGAAGAAAGACTCAGCACAAAGAGTGGATATCTGCAGACACACTGAAGAAATTAGATGTAAGGAAGGAAAAGAAAGCGACACTGAACAACAGCCGGACAAGAGCAGCAAAAGGAAAAGCTCAGGAAGACTACACAGCCACAGACAAAGAAGTTAAGAGAAGCATCAGGAAAGATAAATGTGATCATATTGACAATCTAGCCAAATAAGCTGAAGAAGCAACAGGACAAAGAAACTTGAGGGAACTATATATGGTCACCAAGAAGCTCTTCAACAAGATTCAACAGACAAACCAGCCAGTAAAAGACAAAGATGGGAACCCTCTCGCGACAACTGATGAACAACGGAAGAGATGGGTAGAGCACTTTGAGGAGCATTTAAATAGACCAGCACCTGAAAGACCTCCGGACATACAGCCAGCTGACATTGACCTTCCAGTCAACTGTGACATACCAACAAAGACAGAGATCAGGAGAGCAATCAGCATGCTCAAGAATGGAAAAGCGGCAGGGCCTGATGAGATTCCGGCAGAAGCATCAAAGCTGATATTGAAATATCTGTTAGCATCCTGTATAACCTCTTCAAGAAGATCTGGGAGGAAGAGAGTATTCCGGAGGAATGGAAAGAAGGCATACTTGTCAAGCTGCCAAAGAAAGGAGACCTAAGGGAGTGCAGTAGCTACCGGGGAATTATTCCACTAATTTTTGCTTAATAATCCGTTTTTCGATATTCATAAATGCATCTATCTTTATGTTTAAAATACATACATTTACAGAATAAATAAAAGAGTCCTTTAAAATCAGTTTTGAAACACTCTTTCTATCACTTTAGGAGAATTCAAATCCTTGTTAAAATATTTAAAAAAAAGGTCATCCAGAATTTTGCATTGCAAAACGCAACGATTTGGAAGTACCCGGATGACAACGGATGGCGGCCCTATGCTCCCTAGGGAGCGAACAGGAATAAGTCAAGCAAGTCAAGGATGACAACGGTGAAAAATTGTGCGAGGTGTTACATGTAGGAAAACTCCCTTCGGATGAATTAAAGCATGTCAGATTTCCCCATGATTATAAATCCAAATAAGAGATATATTTTCCCTTTTATTTGTCAGAGTAAACAGAGGGAGCATATGAAAAAAAAAAGAATTCTTGGATTTTTTGCCTCCGATCGGTTACACCTGTTTTTCACCCACTGGCATACTATATTAATGAAACAACAGAAATGGATAGACAAACTGACCCGCATATTGCAGATACGTACATGTTGGTATGAAAATAACTCAAGAGTTTATAAAGTCCGTTTATTGTTTGGAATCAACTGCATCACTGAATTATTATAAAAAACGAAAATTATATAATACGCACATTTAGGTTCATTTGTCCAACTTTACAAGTACATTTTTTTTCAGCTTGATAAATAACAATATCCAGACTCATAGGTCAGTATGCACATATATTCTCAGAAAGAAAGGAAAATTATTCTATAATTAAAGAGTTTGGAAATCTAACCTACAGTTTTCCTAAATTGCAATATTATACGTGGGTAATTGAGGTAAAATTATAACATATATTAGTTTATGTATTTGGCTACTTCAAAACTTTGGTTTACATATAGTCTTGGATAAAAATGGCATTTTAAGATGAAATACAATGTACTTGCATTTACATTAAGGTATCTTTCATTATTTATCAAATATTTTTGCAATGTGTTGCAATGTCTTTTTCAGGTTGGCGTTTCAGTTCAGGGTAAATATTCGTAAGCACCTGCCGCATCTGTAATGAAATAAATGCAATAAAAATCGATTAAATATACCATCAGAAGATAACTATCAAAGAAAATTTTTTAACATTTTTTACTTATCTAAAAGAAAATATATGGATATAGAATAATACAAAAATGTGCAACGTCAAAAATAATATATTTACAGCATTACCGTTTTTACAGGCAGGCGAGTTTTGCACATATTTCTGCAGACAAGTGTATATTGCTGAATATTGTTCCTACAAGTAAATTTTTGGGGGAAAAAAGGATTTCATAACTGAACTTAATAGACTTTTCATAAAATAGAACATTAATATTCGAGACCTTATATAAATGCAACCAATAAAAGAAGAATTTAAATTTTTTTTGTTTGCCTTAACACAGTTACATGAAGCCGTTTGTTATGAGTTGTGTAGGTTATTCTATAATTTTATAACGTAGCGCGTAGACCTAATATTGGTATAACAGATTGAAATTATCCGGCATATCTAAAATTATAATAATATAATATTCAAATTGCCAAAAAGGTAAATGCAGATCATTATAAAAATACACATATTAAAAGCATACTGCATTGCTTTATATTTACCAATGAGGAAATAGAAAACATTCTTTCTTTCATCACTGCCCGTGCCGTTCCATACACATCAATTTCATTACCACCGGAAACTACTGATTTCACTAGATGATCAACCGCAATATAAACACCGCTCTTATCGACCCCAGTGCTAAAAAAGGTAACAAAAAAGTTACATTGTTAGTTTTTTTTAAAAGCATCAAGGTGAATTATCTCTGCACATTAACATCATTATTATAATTTTACGCAAAAGTAAAACATGACATTTCTATTAACATTTCAATATTAAATGCTGCTTCGTTGATAATTTTTACAAAATAATATACGGTACAATTTAATCAAATAGTTAAAAGATGGACACTCTGTTTCACTAACAAAACCGTCGTTGATCAAACCCTATATATTTACTAACACGGGTGTGAACGTTTATAAAAGAAACAAGTGCCTGTGAATTATTCCCTGATCCAATCTGGTTTATTTTTACAAATATGGCCTTCATATGCTTCACTAAAACAATAGATTGTAGTTAGTTAGCTCGCTACCAAAGTAAATTTAACGGATGTAGAGATGTATAACAAGATAAAAAGGAAATGGTTGGACAAAGCGATTGATTGGGTTTGTTAAATTGCATCAATTTATTTAAATTTCTGACTTGGCTATTTTAGAGAAGAATAGGTGAAGTATTTAAATAATTAGTACCAGACAATGAAAACAAGAAAAAGGAACATGGTCATAAAAAAAAGGTCACTGTTTGACGGGTATCTTCAAGCTTGGCCAATTGAGATAGGCTTAAAGTAATAAAAAATGTAAAATAAAATTTGCGAAAAATGCACAGTATTAACCAAAATCATATAACTTTAATTCATGACTACTTTACAATGCAGACAGTGAACAAACAGAATTAAAATGTCTGGAAACATTTTACACGTAATTGACATGTTACTATAGAACCCTTAGTGTAAAAGCACGTATGACAGCTTCGGAGTGTATATAGAGCGATACGTACCATCCACCATGTACAACCTGTGGTCCCGTGTTCTTTATATTATTTTGTGTTATAGTATTGATTAGAGCAAGAATCTGATCCGGTAGGTCAGTCATTTCCAAGCTTATCACTTGGAAGTGGTTGACAACTTTTGAATGCTTTCCCTAAAAGTTAAAAACATAAACACTATTCGTCATTTAGTCAAGTGAATGTTAACTGAAAGGCCATGTAAGATCTTACTCAAAATTACAATTACTAACCAAATATTTAGTAATCATACATGTAGATTGTCACATGAAATGTGTAGTTAGCAAAAAGATAGGGAAACAATCTAAAAAAAAATGTTTCGAATTTTGCTTAAAAATCTTAAATACAGCATTAAAATTATTACTTAAGTCTAAGACAGCTTCATGATCCTGGGATCTGTAAAAGTGACTGAAGGGCAGAGCTTTGCCAATCAGTCACCACTCAGTTATCTTTCATACACATTCCAGTTGTCTGAATGGTAGACCTTCATCCTGTGACAGTTAGTTACAGTTTAAGTTAAAATATTATTGTTTGTTTCTTAAGTTATATTTCGAAAATATAACTTACCCTGGACAGTTTTATTTTCCTCATAGTGACACTCTCAGATGATTTGAATTTGGCAAGCAACTCGACATCAATTCTCTCTATGGTACGGACAGTTCCCTCATTATCCGAGAAATACCATGACTATAAGGAGAAAGTGACTACGTCAAGCAGCATATTTGTCTTTACAATAACCATATAATGCCAAAATATGAAGTTAATCAATCTATTTCTTTATAATCACTCTCAAGTGTGAATATTTGTGTCAATATGCTAGATCGATACTGCAAACATACATGTATATGTACATGTATGTCTCATTCGATATGAGATAAATGTACA
>WFKH01011925.1:86291516-86307381 GCA_016163765.1 Magallana hongkongensis
AAAAACAGCAATAATTATTTTATTATATGATTCAGCGACGAATTGATACAGACATATCAAATTGAGTATTATCAGGCGAAGATTTTAGTTTGAAGCCATAGCCGAACATAATTGAGAAACACGATATTTCATTGGATGATCTATTTTTAGTCCAATATAGAGAAAATCAAATGATATATTGACCTCCTAGGTCACGTGCAGGTGAATATAACGTTCTGTTTTTTCTAGTTAGTTGGATATGAGCCATTCAGAGAGCTAGGAACTAATCAATCATATAATAAATGTCTTTCTCCAATTCCTTTGCGTGTTATTACTGTTTCACTATACTTATTTTGCGTAACTGTTGAGACTCTGTCATTCCTACATTGAAATATTTTCTGAGATTTCAACATAATTTATTGTACATTTGGTTAGAAATATAAGCGGCCATTTTGCCAATGATATTTCAAAGAAGTTAATTAAGATAATAATAACTTTTTATTTTAAAATCATAATAAACCTGTGTGTGTGTGTGTGTGTGTGTGTGTGTGTGTGTGTGTGTGTGTGTGTGAGAGAGAGAGAGAGAGAGAGAGAGAGAGAGAGAGAGTGAGTGAGAGAGAGAGAGAGAGAGATTCATACATGATATTCTTTCGTCAGTTTTTGCCGACTGTTCTTCAAAAGATCCACCACATAATCATAGAAAGAATTCAATGGAACTGACCTACATATGATCAGTGAAACTTAATTAATCACCTTTGGTCTTAGAGTTCATGCATGTTTGAAATTGATAATTAGCTTGGTTTTTCTGTTTTAATACTGTTTATATAATTTAATCATTTGTGAATGACACATGTTACTTAAAATTTTGGGAACATTTGAAATACCCACTTGCTCTTTAGAGTTCGACTTCCGTGCTCCAATAATGAGTAAGGTTGATCCCTTTAAATTAAATTAACAAATACTAAAGTCTTAAGTAAGAAATCAAAATAACCGAATTGTCAAAGGTGTTAGGCAGTAAAGAATAAAAACAATTCAATACAAATTTTTCTTGCTCACTTGAACTTTTGGCCCAGATAAGCTAAAAATCTATATTAATCTGTTACTTTTTCTCAACGATAATAATGATACCATTATAGCACTAAACAGACTCAGCAATTGATTAATTACATTCACATAATACTCACACTTTTGTACGTTCATCAAGGTTCAAATCTGCGTAGGTATTAGCCTGTTCTTTATATTCCTTATGTCTAAAATAGAGATACCAAAAATTATATTAAATTTCCAAGTGCTTTACCCAACAGTATACTTAAAGGCAAAATATTAAATGCATCCTATTAATACCTAAGGATGTCCTTTTGTCTAGTAGCGCCGCTATTTATCGCCTCATCATACAAGTAACAAATTCCCCCAAGGTAACAAAAATAATAAAATTGATAGGACATGAAGCGAATATAGTACGTGATATTATATCAACTAAGTAAATTTGTCATTTCTACTAAACATCAAAATAAAAAAAACAATACTGTAGAGCTAACTGATCATCTGATCGTAATAAAACATGTATGTTTAAAACTATACAAAAAATCAACAAAAAATGCTACAGTTATAGCTTGATAACTTTTTCTACAGTATAACTGAATTATAGACTTTTTACACGAGGCGGAGTTTCGTTTTCTGCTCAAAGAGCTAGACTTTTAGTCTTATCAGACGAAATATCGAAACATCAATCTGCTTACTAGACATGTATCTACTGATAATCTAAATTTGAAAATTCAGCATATAGGTCCTAATCTATATTTCAAAGAGCAGAAAAAAATCAAAATACTTGTTTTCTCCTCACATAGTCTTCTAAACAAAACCAAAACCCAAAGTAAGTGACCTTCTAATTCAAACAGGTCAGCGAATGCCATTATGGTAGTAAACAAAGTTTAAAGTGCTAAATTAATGAAAATACCTTCGATTTCGTTTCCATATAAGGATGCCGATCACAATCACAGCTACAACTAAGATAACAGCAACAACACTTCCAATGATAGATAATTTACTGGTTGTTTCGTCATCCATTACCTCTATAAGAAAAAAAATATTTGAAATTGTACACTAAATATAATCAAATTATCTTGTGGTTATATTGGGCATCCACATGCCTACTAATATTTCCTACTAACTTATTGCACAAAGTAATACCAAACGCTTAATATTGTGATGTAAACGATCAAAAAGATTATCATTTAACAAACGGAAACAGTGCGCTTGTTCTTTTAAGTTAATACATGTACACTGTAAACCAAAAATCCTTTGCCCTAACACTAAAGCTCCCGACCCTGGGCTATGAATCTTAGACGTTTCCTTGCTTATTTTTACTTTGCACTAAATTTTTACTACATATAAACACTAACACTAACTAGAGCGCCCTAACACAAGAAACCTTACCTTTGGGGCATGAAATTTATATTTTGAGGAAAGGCCGTCTTCTATATTATACAAAATTTGTCTAAAATGTGAGCTCCCAACATCTAAACACGTTATAAATCAGACCTTAAATTGGAAACAATAAATATCTAACAAGATATAAAAATTGGCAAGAAAGTTCCTATAAATGTAACTCCCAAAACTTTGTGTCAAGCTAGGTCCTACATGTACAACATGAAAGAAAATTATAATTATTAAGGGTTTTATTATATTGTTAGCTTGCCTTGTAAGAGTGCAAGATATTTAAGGTCCTCACTCAATAATGTTAGCGAAGCAAACTTGGTAATTCTAAACCATGCTTGTCGAAAGTAAGGTACATACGTTACAATGGTTATAACGGAAGTTGCTCCAGGTAAAAAAAATACATACAGTTTTGGTAAAAAAAAAATGACAGAAATTTACTTACCTGCTTGTTTCGTTTTAAAAACACTTGAAAAGTCTGATGTTCTATTTCCTTTTGCTGTAGCAGCGTTAACTTTGAATTTATATGGCCAATACTCCTCCAAACCTGTCACTGATAGCATCTTTGTCTCAAACCCTGAAATATATATTAAATGTCAGTATTGACATCAACTTTAATATTACATAATACTGTTAAGATATCTCACTCATCACATCTTTTAAAAGTTCACTGCTCACATGGTCATTATTATTATTATTATTATTATTATTATTAATTCATCATTTGATTAGCACAGAAAAAAAAATTCATTATTACACAATGTTCATTAAGAAATTCCACCTAATCTTAGAAAAACTATATTTTGTGTGAAAGGTCTCGTAGAGGAAGATTATTAAAATCATAAAATTGTTCAGAAATTATTTGCGCTGAACAGATCATGTATTCTCTTTATAATTACACTGATATTCCCAAGATAATAGTTTTAGATTTATATTTTCAAACAAAAACTTTAAAAGAATTTAGGATTAATTAATAAGGACTTCACAGTCCTTAAAGGTCACCTGAGTACATAGCTCGTACACAGACCTGTCGAAGAATCTCATATATGCATTTGATTAAAATTCATTCTGGAGTAAAAATAAAAATATTAAAATATATTAATAACCACCCCTCCCTACCTGAAATCTTGCAAAAAGGTCTATGAAACCTATAATTTTGGAGAAAAACATTAAGATCATAATAGAATGTATGACCTGATATTGAAAAGGTGCAAGACTCTGATAGGAAATAATTTCTCCATATTTGTTAACTTTCAAGATAGCTTTTAAGTGTATGTTTCAATAGATAAACTAAAGATGGCTATAGTCTGTCCCCATATTTGTTAACTTTCAAGATAGCTTTTAAGTGCATGTATGTTTCCAAAGATAAACTACAGATGGCTATAGTCTGTCCCAAGATATTGCTTCCATAACTCTTTGATGATTTTTAATTGAAATAAGCATACCTGTCAATGTAGTACAATTCAAATCGATAAAAGGGAAAAATCCAAGATTTCTTCATCGATACATCATCTGTTTTACCCGATGAATTTCACAGGAACGAAAACAAACATCACACGGAGATTCAAAATGGGAAATATTTACATCTTTTCTCCCTTCGGAAGTGCTCGGAACACCTTGCACATTATTTTAACCTTAATATCAGGGGTACTTTCATGTCTTTTGCAATGCAAAATCCCTGTAGACTTTCTATTTTTGGTTGTGTATTGAAACCTGAAGCGGTAGAGGGGGCGTTTCAAAACAGATATTCTGGACTTCAATGTACATGTAGTTTTAGTGCAAAAGTATTTATGATTATCAAGATATTATGCAAAAAATGGTGGAAGCAGAAACTTGGGACATAGTATAGTATACATGTTTTATTTAAAACAACCCCACCCCCATCCCCAGGGACAAGACAAAACCTCCCCCTTGAGGATTTATACAAAAATGGTAATTCGCCTTCTTTTCTCAATCTTCATGTTTCAGCTTTTAAGTATTCAACCTTTGTAATGATGACACTATCTGGCATTTTTCCAAAAATTATTGTACATGTACCGCACATCAGTTGTTTTGGCTAGCCAATTATTGTTTTTCTATTAACAAGTCTATTTCTTTATCTAAAAGCTTCAAAAACTGATTGGTTGTTTTGTTTGATATAATAAAAATACTTGAATATCTTTTTTAAACATTCAAATTCTTATTCACATTATTTACTGTACAATGATTGATTATGAAATATGGAATATGGCGATAACGAACAGTGTTCTAAATCAAAAGTCCAAAGTAAAAATACAAAACAGGAGCAGAGCAAACACGGACCTCTACAAAAATAAGAGGTAGGATCAGGTGTGATGGAAGAGTAAGCATCCTCTGCTGACCGGTCACACCTGCCGTGTGTGTGAACAAGCAAGGGAAGATAACTCCATTTACTTCCCCCTACCCCCTCCCTATCTTGCCAAAAGTTTTGAAATATCTTAACTTTGATAGACAGCTTTATTCTTTCTATTTTTTCAAAATATGTACTAATTTCATTTTTGAAATTTAAGATCAAAATAAAATGATTAGACTAATAAACACCCTACCCAGAGCCCCTGTTTTAGGTGTCATGCAATTTAATTTTATAGACAAAAGGACACAGACAAGGTACATGTAATTTGTAGGTGGTGCGTATATTATTGGTCTTTAAGTATACTGCATTGAATTTTAAATTATTATTTGTGCAAACAAATTTAATTACCTACAAATATCTTCTTAAAAAAATAATTAAATGCTTAAACAAACTATAAATTGGTACATACCATACACTTTTGTGGATTTCTTCATCAAAAAATCTGTTCCAACATCATCAGTGCCTTCATATATGTAAATAGTGTATGTGGTATTTCCAGGTGATGGGTCCGGTAAAGTCCAAGCCAGTGATAAGTAGGAGGATCCAATAATGCTGGCAGTAATATTTCCAGGCTGTAATGGAACTAAATAGAAATGAATGTAAAAAAAATCTATTATTCACAGTTACATTGGAATCAGAAGGGAAACCAAGCCATTCTAAGAGAAAATATATTTCAAATACCCAATTTTTGTGACATATAAGGTATAACATGTCAGTCATTTTTTCAAAGTAATCAAAGAAATATTTTAAGTAATAAATGACTAGTTTTGGGTACATGCTTTAAGATGAGTGCATGTATTTAAACTGAGTGTATTTCAAACATTTCAAGATATAAATTGTAATATTGTACCTTCTTCATCAGTAGTGACTCTTATGTTCACAGGACGTCCTTCCCCCTCGCCAGTAATAGCCACCACCTTCACCATATAATGGGTGTATGGCATCAGACCACCAGCTGTGTATGACACATCATTGTTGGTAATGTCGGGGACAGTAAAATTTATGGGTGGTGGACAGCCAAGCGTGTTCTTAAAAGAAATATAACAATATATCATACAAAATGATTTTAACGTGAAACTCTCATTATATCTAAATTGTTCTTGAACTTTTTTGATTACTTACTGACTCTATTTAAAATGAAAACATTTAGATTTTGACTGAGTTAAAATATCCAAAAATAATAAAGACAAGTCATCACATTATATTACTACTTGACCGAGGTGACAATATACCTCATTATACTTTCATGTTAAACACTGAAATCTGATTGGTTTAGACGCAGTTGATAATCCGTTCTATTACCCTCAGCGTTAGCAACACACTTGGCACCGGGTAACACAACAAATTGTTACATGCGTGTAAATTATGCGCGTACGGTTCGCCGTAGAATTCACGTCATTTCTATATAAAAGCAGTAAAATTTTCTCTAAAATTAAGACATTCAGTGTAATAAAATAAATAGTGCCTGTTTGGGAGGGTAACAGTTGAAATTGACACCCCGAGAAAACCATTGTCAACCGACGCGTGACCCAAAAACAAATATCGAACATGTTAGTCAGTTCTTAGATACATATTACTGTTCTTCTCCCAACACTAAAAAGTTCTATGAAATCATGTCTTCAAGTAACTATATTACATTAAAAAAATTGTGTTTCTTTATTGCAAAAATTAATCAAACTGTTTGTTCACCCCATTTACTTTCTTGACATTTCTTGACATTTACAACTATATTGTATATATATTTTGTTTTCTTCATGTACCTCTTGTACCATTATATGGTGTTGAGTGAAAATAAACTGAACTGAACTGAGAAATGATCAAGAAACTTTGTTACACATGTCAGAAAATGATAAAGGATATATCGTGTTTTTTTTATTAATTGACTCCTCATTGTACAAATCTAATTCAATGGTTTTCAAGCATGTAACAAAATAATTGAAGTACATTACTGTCAATTATAATAATTGTTTTACTAAGTACATAAGTGTAACATTAATAACAACGGGTTGTTTACGTTATATAAATTGCAGAGTAGTTTATATATAAATTCTACATTTATCAATCGGAATTTTTTTAAGGAATAAACAGAGAAAAAGAAGGTGCACTGTTGAATTTGAAATGGAAAACATGCATTTGTGAAAGAATTTATACGAATTAAAGGTCAGTGATATTGGGATTGCGATTTCGATCTACATTGTCGAATAAAGACAGACATTGACTAAATGAATGTTTTTGTTAATTTGACAAATTGCAAATGTAGAATTTTCAGTGACGCTTTATTACAATGTCAAACCATAACATTATCTTACGTGAATAATGAACAATTTTAAGAAGATAATGAGTCTTAATTAAGAAATACTAAGTTGTAAGTAAAAGTACTAACATCATAAAAACAAGATACTTAGTAATGTTTCAAAACGATACAAACAAAGTGAATAACACATGCGGAATCATGAAATTCTTGAAGGACCCTATGTTGTCATATGATATAATATTAGATCTTAATCTTGCTAATTCCCTTAAGCTTAATGGTATATTTTAATTGTATAATAATTATCACAACAAACGGCTTGAAATTGTTATGATTCGATAATAGTTTTACAAACATCAGCTGAATTGATATTTAACATTAAAAAACCCATCAAATTAGTTACCACAATTACATGATTTTACATATATGTACTAGCATTGAAAACCGTGTGATCTTCTAAATCAAAATAATATATTAGCTTCTTAGAATAATTATCAAGAGTACCAATAGAAAGACTGTAAATCACGGACTAAAATCGCCAAGAAAAGAAAGCTGTTATTTTCTTCCAGCCCAAAACTACTGCTTTATGAAGAAAAAAAATCAAATCTTTCGATTTTTTCCTTTTTGTAACGAGTTATTGACGAAGACAATGTTAGTCGGATATCGTCGTATTCGAGTTTTCGTTGAAATTCCTGAAAAAATACACAAGTGACATAAAAGCTAGTTTGAGGCAAGATATATTTGCTATAACCATCTTGTACACCTCTTATCATTCTCGCAAATCAGGTTTACGGCTGTTCTTCAAGTCAGACCAAACACTTAAGTTGAACACTAAAGGTTCAGTACTAGTTGTAGGGTTTTAATGATTCATTTTACCATACAGATGGAGCAGTGGCCATGGACTAGTATCTGCTGATCACACTTTCCTCCTTCTGAAATAACTATCTTGTAAGCTGCTAAGATGCCATTGACATTGTCTGGTCTGTTGAACTGAATCCTAAATTCTCTGCTTTGAATTTCATCTACGTTCAAGTTTGTTGGAGCAGAGGACACTGAAATTCAAAGTACAAGTAACAGATATTTAAAATTTTTAATAGTCTATCTAACTCCAATTCACTAAAATTGGTTCTTAATTACGTAATTACTATAATTGTCCAAGAGACATGATCGAATTATATAACTGGTAGATTTGTAATGGAATCGAAAAGAAATTTACCTCGAATTCATGTGTTTATTTACTTTTTTTTTGTTATCAAATTGTTTTGAGGTGAAGTTTATTGAAATTTGTTTATTATGATGACGTTTGATGAAAACAAAAAAAAAAAATTGAAATAAAAAAAATTGTGAGACAGTGAACTGCTTTTACACAATACATATCTTAGTACGAACTTGAAGTTTGATAAAAATAAGTTGTTTTTTTAATGAGCTATATGCAAAGTGTGTTTTACAGAAATAAAATCAAAGATACATGGGCATAGGAACACCTTATGCAGTGGTCCTATAGCAAACTATAATCAAGTTTCTATTGTTTAGGTGAAATAAAATACTTATTAAATTTTCCTAGGAACTATAATCAAGTTTCTATTGTTTAGGTGAAATAAAATACTTATTAAATTTTCCTAGGAATGTATGCCAATCAACAAGAATGATGGTACATGTCTCTTCACACTTTTAAGAAAAGTTTCGCATACAAGCTTATTTTTTGTATCCCCGTTTTACTCAAAAATGACAGAAAAATATGCAAGTTGGAGAAAAAAAATCAATTTTAAAATTCATCACTTTTAAAAAAAACCCCAAAAGACCCTAGTTGCTGTATTCGAACTAAACACTATCATGTAAGTAGTTTGAAGCTATTCCCATTGCGATACAGAGATACATGTAGATACTCAAATTGGTGATATAAACATTTTCACAGGGGTTAAAATTGCCTTGTTGTGACGTACTGTCATACAAAGGAAAAGTAACTGGATGTCGATATTTTTAATTATTTTGTTAAATCTGAGCTTTGGACAAGGTGGAATTACATTTGATTCAGCAAAAGTTATCATAAAATAGGGTATACAGGTCACATTGCTAATCACAACGTAATGTCAAACTGTGAATGAAAGAGGTACAATTTAACACTAGTTTTTAATATATTCGATCAGTGCCTACTATCTATTCAAGATATATTACTAAAGTCAGGTACTCTTTACACAATTGCGCTGAAAAATATAGTTCTGTTCATGATCAGCAGATACAACATTACAATAAATGTTTAGAATATCGATGTATATGTAATACGTGGAAGAAAACAAAATTAACTTAAAATTATTTTGAAAAAACACCCCACCCCAAGAAATGTAAATGTGAAGTATTCATATTCCTACGCTAGCTGCCTCCTCAGTCCTTTTCACGAAAATATAGGTCATTCTTCGATTGACAATTTTTTCACTAATGAATATTGCTTATGTTATCACAATAATTATATTAATTTCATGATTATTGTTCGTTAGTAATCACACATTCTCTTTTAATTATTTGTTGTGTATGAGTGTGTGTTATTTCTTTTCTTTTTGATTTACGACGGAATGGTTACGCAACACCTGCACCATATTTCTGGTCGCACTTGTGTAGACTGTTTAAGCACAGATGTGCACTGTTTGCAAATGACGGGTGGCAGTATTTAATACGGACATGAAGAACTATATACGTCAGTTTCTTAACAAGTTCAGTGATTTTAACTTAAGAGATCGGCTGAGCACAGTGAAAATTCAAGTAATTTAAAAGTCGAATATCTTGGATATGGGGTAACCCATATCTACTCTTGTTAAGTATATCATGATATGTACGTTGCAGTCTCTAACATTTAATAATGTTAAAGAAATAAACCTTCTAGTATTTCAGAATTTCATATGTACAGAATAAATTATCTTTTTTCTAAGATCTACGACGTTCTAAAAAATGTACATGAACAATACAATTCATAAAACGTAATCATAAAAATAATTCGTTTGCTAATTAAACAGTGACATTTCTGCCCACCCCTAGCATCTTAGGACTAGGGCATTTTGTGTAAATTAATTATGAATGTAAATCATATTGATTTAGGGAAATGTACAATGCTAAAAATAAAACATTGTTGGTAATCACAACAAACATCCGGATACAGTTACAAATTCAAAGGGAAAATGACATGTTGAAATTTCAAAATTCAACATGTGAAAAAATCCAGACACCAATAATGAAGGAAATCAAAAACAGTTTGATCTTAAAAGGCTAAACTGAGCTTCTGGCACACCTGAACTCAAAAAATAAAAAGAAACCTTCAATATATCATCATAAATATGAAAGAACGTGGTTCCCTCTATGGGTTACAGGGTAGAAGTTTTGGAGAGTAAAGTAGAAGTCGAGGATAAATTAAGTTCCATAAAATCTCTCTGTTTGATACTAGACCCTAGAGTTTACACTTTGTTTCCCTTTGTTCAGAAAAATATAATTTGAAATAGAGCAAAGCTCGTTGCAAAGCAAAGAGTGGGTCTTCCGTCAATGTCGAAAGTAAAGCTGGAAGTTCCTGTAAGAAGCAGACTTCGGAAATCAATAACAAGTGTAACTGAAACAAAAAGATAAAAATATGGAATGCTTCTTGGTACGACTTAACAAAATCCCAAAGATTCTAAGAACGAATCGACAATTCAAAAAACAAATTAACAAAGAAAACCCGAATATGTTCAAGAGCGACTTTACAATTATCAAATTATTTTTGGTACGAGTTAAGTTAACGTTCAACTTAAAGCTATTTTCTAAACCAAGTAGGCGGAATAAAAATTTCCGGAAAATTCAATTGTTCAACCCCAATATCTTGGTAACGCATCGTCCGATTTTAAAACGGATTTCAGTTTTAAATTTAGCTTAATAAGCGTTTTATTTTGCTTTAATGATTAATAGAAAATATTGCTCAGGAAATATTTATTATAAAAAAGACTTTATAGCCCTCCTGGCCTCTAAATTGAGGGGTGAGACCCTTTTTCTTGATATCAAATAAAAGGTAAATATAAGCATATTTTATTTAACAAGTTTTCAAGATTTGTTGACCGTTCTAGAGATATCTGATAAACTGTGTTTTAGGGGCCAACCCTTAAACTCCTTACCGAGGCCACCAACAAAAAATGTTTAGGTAGCATAATGTTAAGAACATTATTCTGAGAAACTTGTCTTCTACACGGCTTTTCAAAATATTTCTAGATACTAAGGATCACATTTTGGACTTCTGGCCCCTTGTAATCCCTAATTACAAAACATATGATTTAGGTATGGTACTGTATAGATAAACAGCTGTACAATGAACATTTTTGCTTCTATAATTAATGACAAATTATTGTTCAGTAAAGAGCTATTATAAAATAACTTTAGCACCCTTCTGGCCCCTAATTTGAGGGGTGAGACCCTTTTTCTTGATATCAAATAAAAGGTCTCGTAAATATAAACACATTTTGTTCAACAAGTCTTCAAGAATTGTTGATCGTTCTAGAGATATCTGAACAACTGTGTTTTAGGGGCCGACCCTTAAATTCTTTATCGGGGCCACCAACAAAAAATGTTTAAGTAACATATTGTTTAGAACATTATTTTAAACAACTTTTGTTCTATAATGCATTTCAAAATATTTCTCCTTTTTTAGGATATAAATGATCAAAGTTTTGGACTTCTGGCCCCTTAAAACCGCTAGTTACCTAACATATGATTTAAGTATGGTAATATTTATATAAACAGCTATACAAGGAACATTTTTGCTTCTATAAATAATAACAAATTATTGTTCAGTAAAGAGTTTTAATAAAAAGACTTTAGAGTCCTCTTGGCCCCTAATTTGAGGGGCCAATCCCTTTTTTTGATACCAAATAAAAGCCCATGTAAATGGAAACAACTTTTGCGTTATATATTTCAACAAAAGATTTATACGTCAAAAGATATTATAGAAAATCTGAGAAAATTTCATGAAAAAAATTGGAGCTAATTTTTAGGTTCAGTCGAATTTAAAGGCCTTGCGCAAATTTATATTTGGAAGCATTAGGGTACACCTACTAAAATCATCTACAATCGCTAAAAATTTCAATCTTCTATCTTAATTAGTTTCGTCGGAGATGTGTGGACAAAATCACCTTGAAAAATTTACAAAATCGTCAATATCTGAAACCGAAATTACGTCATCAATTGAAAGTTTAATAACCTCGAGTAATTAGGATGCCAAAAAGTCCTGAAAATTTAGTGGGAATCAGTTGAATAGTGTCTGAGATATATGCCACCAAAAAAGTCAGGGGAAGAATAATAATAATAAACTAGAGCAAAGCTCGTTGCAAAGCAACGAGTGGGTCTTCCGTTAATGTCGAAAGTAAAGCTAGAAGTTCCTCTAAGGAGCAGAGTTCTTAAACCAATAAACATGAGTAACTAAAACAAAAAGAAAAAATCGAATTCTTGGTACGAGTTAATATATTCGAGTGATTCTGAGTACGAATTAACAAAACCCTTATTGATTTCAAGAACGACTTAGCAAATAAAAATCCGGATGTGTTTAAGTACGATTTAACAATTATCGAATTATTTTAGGTACGAGTTAATTTAACTTTGAACATAACACTATTTTCTTAACCAAGAATGCGGAATCAGATTTCCGGAAAAAATCAATTTTTAAACCCCAATATCTCTGTAATGCATCGTTCGATTTTAAAACGGATTTCAGTTTTAAATTAAGCTTAATAAGCTCTTAGTTTTTGTTTTATTACTAATAACAATGTATGGCTCAAAAAAGAGTTATTATAAAAAGACTTTGTAGCCCTCCTGGCCCCTCATTTGAGGGGTCAGCCCCTTTTTCTTGATATTAAATAAAAGGTCTCGCAAATATAAACATATTTTGTTCAGCAAGTGTTCACAATTGTTGACCGGTCTAAAGATATTTGAACCAATGTGTTTTAGGGGCCGACCCTTTAACACCTTACCGGGGCCACCAAAAATTTTTTTTAAGGTACCATGTTGTTGAGAACATTATTTTAAAAATTACGATAATATTAGAAAAATGCCCTAGATACATTAATGGTTGGTAGATTTTTACTGCAGTTGAAAAGATATTTACTGTCAATGCATGTATCTATGCACAGGTCTAATTTAAAAGTAAAATATGTTATGGAATATTAGTAATTTTAATATCTTAATCAAAGTAAAGTATATCTAGTTTGACTTCAATGTAAAATTATAAATTTATAATGAACAAAAAGATATAGGATTGTTAAAATCAAGGAAAAAAATTAGAAGTTGAATGATCATAGCTTTAATGTTACTGAATCAGGCACAAAGCTTATGTAGAAACATCTTACTAGTATGAGCTTTATAAGCTACAGCGATGGATCATAATATTTTAAACAAAATGACATCAAAAATGGTGGCTTATTAACTTTAATACTTTTTTTTGCAAGTAACTCCTTTCAGAACACATGTTTAAAAAGACATATGACTATAACAATATATTGACATGACATCCTATAATAAGATATGACGTATCATATTTTGTGACGTAAAAAAGTGCATCATTTTGATATTAATCAGAGTATGTAAAAGTCAAAAGATTTATCACCGAGCTTAAAACAAAGGAATATTAATAGCTTTCAAAGGGGAATAAAACAGTCCAAAATCGCAAGAAGTCTAAGACTAGACCAGCGTACAGTGTGTGCAATAATAAAGTGATATCCGGAAAGGCGTTCGGTGTAAAACAAGCCCAGAGCCGGAAGGAAGAAAAAACTCAGCGTTCAAAATGAGCAATTTTTTTAAGGTCAGTAAAAACACACCATGTTCAGCCTTTGAAATACCCCACAGATTTAACCACTTTAGGGAAAATGCTGTTTCTGAAGCTACTGTTAAAAGATTTTTTCCGGCCGTAATAAATATCACAGACGTGTTGTACGAAAAAAACATGGTATTATGTATCCAGAAATTAACATAATCAAAGTACTGAAAGTACTGATAGACAGAGGCCTCATTTCGGAGGAGATAAAAAAGTATTGAAGTACTGACGGGGGTTGATTTTATCGATTTTTATTTATCTTAAAATCAACGATATGTAATTTCGCATGAAAAGTAGTTTCTTATCTGTATTTGAATTACGCACATTTTTATAATATGATTTAACGGTCTTTTCCGACAATTTTTAAAATTCCGGAAAAACTTCATTTGAATCAGTTGTGTAATATTTAAAGATAGAATTAATTCCATCAAACTATGCATAAGTAATGAAAATATTTCTCGAAAATTGTATGGATCCAAGCAATATTTAACTCTAGTCTCGTTTTACCAGACGCTCGGTTGTCTCCGTTAATCTCCGACAAGCAGAGAGATTTACGGAGACAGCCGAGCGGCTGGTTGAATTATAGTGATTTTATAATTTGATTGCTTTTACAAATATTGCATGATTATATTTCACAAATAAAAACACACAAACTAAAAATATTTAATCAAATGGTTGATTATTCGTTTATGAGTAATAGAAAAGTTCAGTATATACCGGTACTAATACATGTGTTGATATAAGAACATCACGGAATTAGAATTGGAAAGCCACTTCGGATATCTCGAACCCCCGGATATCTCAAAGTTTTGTTGAGGTCCCCACAAGTTCGAGATACCGATATTTAACTGTAGTATAAAACATCCTGTATTAAAAAAATTTAATTTTTTTCCACTGGATATTCTGTTTATCATTGAGCCCTTTTTGTCACAGGATGATTTTATAGTCATTTACATATTGAGCATTGCATTTCTCAAGAAGATCTAAATCAAATGGGATATAAATCTACATCAAACTGAATTGTCCAGGGGCCAAAGTCTAAACAATTTTATAGAATCAACAATATGTCAAAATGCTTGCATATAAGTATAACCATATAAGTAAAACCATAGATTACTGGTATAACATTTGAGTTTTGGTGAATTTAAAATGTTTTCCTTTGTAAAATTGGAACCCCCCCCCCCATGTGGCCCCACCCTTCTCCTGAAAAATATGATTCTGACAAATTTAAATCTACACTATCTAAGGTTGCTTTCACTAAAGTTACACCTTTTCCAAGAAAATGTTCTTTCAAGAAAAAATTTTTCTCCATTTACTCCTATGTAAAAATTTAACCCCTCCCCATTGTGCCCCCACCCTACCCCCGGAGATCATGTTTTGAACAAACTTGAATCTACCCTACCTGAGGATACTTCACACAAGTTACAGCTTTTCTGGCCAATCTTGTTCTGAGTAGAAGATTTAAAAAAAAAAAATTCTATATATTCCTTGATGTACAAATTTGACACCTCTCCCCCGTTGTGGCCCTTACTTACCCCCAGGGACAATGATTTGAACAAACTTGATTCTACACTATCTGAGGATGCTTCCACACAAGTTTCAGCTTTTCTGGCCAAATGGTTTTTGAGAAGATGATTTTTAAAGATTAACTCTATATATTTCTGTGTAAAACTTCGACCCTCCATTGTGGCCCCACCTTACCCCGGGGAACATGATTTGAACAAATTGGATTCTACACTATCTAAGGATGCTTCCAAACAAGTTTCAGCTTTTCTGGCCAAATGGTATTTGAGAAGATGATTTTTAAAGATTAACTCTATATATTCCTAGTATGTAAAACTTCACCCCCCCCATTGTGGCCCCACCTTACCCCCTGGGACCATGATTTGAACAAACTTGATTCTACACTTTCTGAGGATGCTTCCACACAAGTGTCAGCTTTTCTGGCCAAATGGTTTTTGAGAAGTAGATTTTTAAAGATTAACTCTATATATTCCTATGTAAAACTTTGACC
>WFKH01011925.1:86309927-86327229 GCA_016163765.1 Magallana hongkongensis
TATCTTTCAAAAAAATAATGACTCGATGCTTAATTAAATCCTTTTTACAGACAATACTCAAATGAAAAACTAACCTGAACCTTCAGAACACATGCCAAATACATTGCATTTCCTTGGTGTCCTAAAGTAAACAGGTCCAACCTGCTGGGCATGATGAGGTATGTGGACCTGCTGGGCATAATCCCAAGAATAACGGAACTTCCCTTCCACAGACATTGGCAGGTTTCCTAGAATTTTAGAGAAATATTACTGGCCAGGTACATACATGTATAATTAAATTATCTACTCATGTAAAGTGTCACAATTTACATGGACACTGTACGTGATACATGCACTAATAAATTTATGTTTTGTGCCTTATTTTTTTTATTTTTGCTGTATATTAAAATCTATAGAGAACGTCTATATATATATAAGATCCAGCTTCCAAATCTGACAAGAAGCATGTACCCATGTATACACACATTCAAATTTTTTAATTCTAAAGTAAATAATGGAAATAGTAGTCAGTTGTACATGCATGTAGTACATTTCCTTTAAGCTTAATGTCTAAACTGAGCATGTCTGTTGAGAATATTCCTCTAACCGTTGTGGAATTTAATAGATAAGTATTAATTATTAAAAATATATTAACGTACCGTGACTTTTCATATCCTCATCTAGTAATGAATATTTCTGTTTGCTTTCTGTACACTGCAGTCTATAATGGTCCCTCTGCTCTTTAGCTAGCTGAATATGTTCATTGTATGACTGAAGGAGACTGGTTTTTTTCTTCCGCTGACAAACTCCCACTTTTTGAAAGTAGATTTGCAAACTCTTGACATTTCTGACAGAGATCTGTGCATGGTTTTGAAATAACTATGTGGGGACAAAGGTCATTCCATATTCTTAGGAACGATCGTAAACTTATTGCTTTGTGATTCAGTTCCTCTCCAACTTTTGAATAGATTTTTAAAATGTCTTCTTTTGTTTTGTCTGAAGGTAAAAGAAGAACTCGTGAGTCTCTATGGTTTGGTAAACGTCCAGGAAGAGGTAGTGCATTGTCTTTAGCATAACGACACAAAAATATTTTAATGCGTTCTCTGTCTGTGTAGGTCAAACTATGCGATGGAGGTTTACCAACTCTACCATGAACACGTGGAATCAAACCATCAACATCTAATGATTTTGCTATTGCTAACATTTTCTTCTTTTCAATGCCATGTAAAAAGCAGAAAGTTTTCCTACATACACGTTTTCCCTTGAAATAAAATTCCCGAAATGGTCTTTCTCTTTCTTTAATTTTGTGTTTTTTTGCCTCTGTGTGTGAGCCCAATCTTCTATGAGCAAATAGTTGAGACTTAATTACGATATGTAGCTCTTCCCGAGACAATTCTTTGCATGATTCTCGATATTCGATCATTTCATTATCGTCAACAATCACACTACAGGGTTTACCGTAGAATTCAGTACAACCACATGTCTCATTCCTAAATTGAGCCTGCTTGATATACTCAGATTTATCTTCATGTGAGGGGTCAACATTAACGACTGATTCGTAATAACTTGCTGATGAACTCGTGTCAGAATCATAGTTTAAAGTACATTTACTGTCATCTTCGACTTCTGTAAAGCTATTTCCAAAATACAGAGAGTCAACTAATTTAAGTTCATTTACAAACTCTTCATCCTGATAATCCGTCAATTCAGATGGAACAGAACTTGCCTGACTGTCCTGGCTCATGATTCTGTCACCAACTTCACTTCTAACTAGCGAATTCCGACGAAATTAAATCTCTCCACTTCATGATTGACATCGTATGTCATAACCGCATGTCGAACCCGATTGTTTACAGTAGGGGGACAAAAGTCTTGAGAAAAAAAATGGCGTCGCTATAATATAACACAGAATCTTTCAAAATAAATTTTGTTTACACCGCAACGGTTTTAAACTTTGGAAATCCCAATGAAGTATAAATGGGTTAGTATGTGTCACGTGCCTGTGACGTATTTTTTTTTCGTCTGCTCAAAATATTTTTGTCTTTCTATCGGTGTAAACAAAATGGAGGCGAGACGTCAAGAAATTTCACGACCCATGAAACAAGTCATCGTAGAGCTTTATTCAAATGGAGAAAAAATGTCAGACATTGCACGAAGTGTCAGCAGATCTTTAGCTTCTGTTTACCGAGTTATTGGTAAATTTCTAAAAACCGGGTCGCTTGAAAACCTGCCGAGATCGGGACGATCCCGTTCCATTGGCGATCGGGAATATCGGAGGCTACAGAGGATCGTTAACAGGGATCGCCTGGCTCCACTAGGAGAAATAACAGCACGATTTAACGAAAATAGACCAACGACTGTATCTAAAAAGACCATCAAACGACGATTGAAAGAAAATGGATTCTACAGGGGTGTTTACAGGAAAAAAGTTGTAACAGAAAAGGCGCTTGTCGTGGTGTAGAGAAAAGAGGTGGTGGACAGTAAGAAACCAGTGGTCAAAAGTAATATTTAGCGATGAATCTCAAATATGTGTCGGTGAAAATAACCGTGTCTATGTGTGGAAAAAAGCCGGAGAGGGTTGGAGACCTGACTTAGCAACGCGACAAAATGGCCGTAAGTTCAGTGTTATGGTCTGGGGTTGTCTGTGTTTTAACGGTGTTGGGACATTGTGTCGAGTTGAAGGGAATATAAATTCAGAGAAATACATTGATATCTTGGACACGAACCTGTGGCCTGTTATAGCTCGCCATTTTCCAGATGGGAGTTACCGTTTCCAAGACGATAACGCCTCGGTACACCGGTCCCGTTTGACTCAGGAATTCGTCGCCAGAAATCAAATTTAAAAAAACATGAGCTGGCCTGCACAGTCTCCGGAATTAAATATTAAAGAAAATGTTTGGTTATATATTAAAAGAAAACTTCAATCACGAATACACATGATCAATTCTGCGGACGAACTCTTTCAACAAACATTTCAAATATGGCAGGATATCAATTTAAATTATGTTAGAAATCTTTATGAATCCGTTCCCCGAAGAATCAAACAGGTCATCCGTTTGAAGGGACACTTAACTTAATACTGAGGTAAGTTGTTTTATTTTTAGTAGGCAAATCAGCTTTCAAAGCGGTTTTTGTACGAGTTGTCCCTCTTTCGGTGGAAACGTGACGCCATTTTTTTTCTCAAGACTTTTGTCCCCCTACTGTATATACCCCCTTATTTTAAAATTCAGACGAAATGTGAAGAAAAATAATTGATATTGTGTAAATTGGGAATAAATTGCACTTGCAAAAGCACTTTAAAGAAATTATTTTAATTTTTAATATGTATATCAAAAGATCAGATTTTTTACCAAATAAAAAAAAACCGCGTTATTAAAAAACACTTGACACGACTTTATGACGTTTTTTCTCTGTTACGTTTTTGCCGCATCTGGTCCCATTTTGTCAGTCACTGTCACAATTAAGAAATACTAAGTTGTAAGTAAAAGTACTAACATCATAAAAACAAGATACTTAGTAATGTTTCAAAACGATACGAACAAAGTCAATAACACATGCGGAATCATGAGATTCTTGAAGGACCCTATGTTGTCATATGATATAATATTAGATCTTAATCTTGCTAATTCCCTTAATGGTATATTTTAATTGTATAATAATTATCAAAACAAACGGCTTGAAATTGTTATGATTCGATGATAGTTTTAGAAACATCAGCTGAATTGATATTTAACATTAAAAAACCCATCAAATTAGTTACCACAATTACATGATTGTACATATATGTACTAGCATTCAAAACCGTGTGATCTTCTAAATCAAAATAATATATTAGCTACTTAGAATAATTATCAAGAGTACCAATAGAAAGACTGTAAATCACGGACTAAAATCGCCAAGAAAAGAAAGCTGTTATTTTCTCCAGCCCAAAACTACTGCTTAATGAAGTAAAAAAATCAAATCTTTCGATTTTTTCCTTTTTGTAACGAGTTATTGACGAAGACAATGTTAGTCGGAGATCGTCGTATTCGAGTTTTCGTTGAAATTCCTGAAAAAATACACAAGTGACATAAAAGCTAGTTTGCGGCAAGATATATTTGCTATAACCATCTTGTACACCTCTTATCATTCTCGCAAATCAGGTTTACGGCTGTTCTTCAAGTCAGACCAAACACTTAAGTTGAACACTAAAGATTCAGTACTAGCTATAGGGTTTTAATGATTCATTTTACCATACACATGGAGCAGTGGCCATGGACTAGGATCTGCTGAACACAGTTTCCTCCTTCCGATATAACTATCTTGTAAGCTGCTAAGATGCCACTGACATTGACTGGTCTGTTGAACTCAATCCTAAATCCTCTGCTTTGAATTTCATCTATGTTCAAAATTGTTGGAGCAGAGGACACTGAAATTCAAAGTACAGGTAACAGATCTGCAAAATTTTTAATAGTCTATCTTACTCAAATTCACTAAAATTGGTTCTTAATTACGTAATTACTATAATTGTCCAAGAGACATGATCGAATTATATAACTGGTAGATTTGTAATGCAATCGAAAAGAAATTTACCTCGAATTCATGTGTTTATTTACTTTTTTTTTGGTTATCAAATTGTTTTGAGGTGAAGTTTATTGAAATTTGTATATTATGATGACGTTTGATGAAAAAAAAAATTGAAATAAAAAAATTGTGAAACAGTGAACTGCTTTTACACAATACATATCTTAGTACGAACGTGAAGTTTGATAAAAATAAGTTGAGTTGTTTTTTTAATGAGCTATATGCAAAGTGTGTTTTACAGAAATAAAATCAAAGATACATGGGCATAGGAACGCCTTATGCAGTGGTCATATAGCAAACTATAATCAAGGTTCTATTGTTTAGGTGAAATAAAATACTTATTAAATTTTCCTAGGAATGTATGCCAATCAACAAGAATGATGGTACATGTCTCTTCACACTTTTAAGAAGAGTTTCGCATACAAGCTTATTTTTTGTATCCCCGTTTTACTCGAAAATGACAGAAAAATATGCAAGTTGGAGAAAAAAAAATCAATTTTAAAATTCATCACTTTTAAAAAAAAACCCCAAAAGACCCTAGTTGCTGTATTCGAACTAAACACTATCATGTAAGTAGTTTGAAGCTATTCCCATTGCGATATAGAGATACATGTAGATACTCAAATTGGTGATATAAACATTTTCACAGGGGTTATTATTGCCTTGTTGTGACGTACTGTCATACAAAGGAAAAGTAACTGGATGTCGATATTTTTAATTTTTTTGTTAAATCTGAGCTTTGGACAAGGTGGAATTACATTTGATTCAGCAAACGTTATCATAAAATAGGGTATACAGGTCACATTGCTAATCACAACGTAATGTCAAACTGTGAATGAAAGAGGTACAATTTAACACTAGTTTTTAATATATTCGATCAGTGCCTACTATCTATTCAAGATATATTACTAAAGTCAGGTACTCTTTACACAATTGCGCTGAAAAATATAGTTCTGTTCATGATCAGCAGATACAACATTACAATAAATGTTTAGAATATCGATGTATATGTAATACGTGGAAGAAAACAAAATTATCGTAAAATTATTTTGAAGAAACACCCCACCCCAAGAAATGTAAATGTGAAGTATTCATATTCCTACGCTAGCTGCCTCCTCAGTCTTTTTCACGAAAATATAGGTCATTCTTCGATTGACAATTTTTTCACTAATGAATATTGCTTATATTATCACAATAATTATATTAATTTCATGACTATTGTTCGTTAGTTATTACACATTCTCTTTTAATTATTTGTTGTGTATGAGTGTGTGTTATTTCTTTTCTTTTTTATATACGACGGAATGGTTACGCAACACCTGCACCATATTTCTGGTCGCACTTGTGTAGACTCTGTTTAAGCACAGATGTGTGCACTGTTTGCAAATGACGGGTGGCAGTATTTAATACGGACATGAAGAACTATATACGTCAGTTTCTTAACAAGTTCAATGATTTTAACTTAAGAGATCGGCTGAGCACAGTGAAAATTCAAGTAATTTAAAAGTCGAATATCTTGGATATGGGGTAACCCATATCTATTCTTGTTAAGTATATCATGATATGTACGTTGCAGTCTCTAACATTTAATAATTTCAAAGAAATAAACCTTCTAGTATTTAAGAATTTCATATGTACAGAATAAATTATCTTTTTTCTAAGATCTACGACGTTCTAAAAAATGTACATGAACAATACAATTCATAAAACGTAATCATAAAAATAATTCGATTGCTAATTAAATAGTGACATTTCTGCCCACCCCTAGCATCTTAGGACTAGGGCATTTTGTGTAAATTAATTATGAATGTAAATCATATTAATTTAGGGAAATGTACAATGCTAAAAATAAAACATTGTTGGTAATCACAACAAACATCCGGATACAGTTACAAATTCAAAGGGAAAATGGCATGTTGAAATTTCAGAATTCAACATACGAAAAAATCCAGACACCAATAATGAAGGAAATCAAAAACAGTTTGATCTTAAAAGGCTTAGCTGAGCTTCTGGCACACCTGAACTCAAAAAATAAAAAGAAACCTTCAATATATCATCATAAATATGAAAGAACGTGGTTCCCTCTATGGGTTACAGGGTAGAAGTTTTGGAGAGTAAAGTAGAAGTCGAGGATAAATTTAGTTCCATAAAATCTCTCTGTTTGATACTAGACCATAGAGTTTACACTTTGTTTCCCTTTGTTCAGAAAAATATAATTTAAAATAGAGCAAAGCTCGTTGCAAAGCAAAGAGTGGGTCTTCCGTCAATGTCGAAAGTAAAGTTGGAAGTTCCTGTAAGAAGCAGATTTCGGAAATCAATAACAAGTGTAACTGAAACAAAAAGATAAAAATATGGAATGCTTCTTGGTACGACTTAACAAAATCCCAAAGATTCTAAGAACGAATCGACAACTCAAAACACAAATTAACAAAAAAATTCCGAATATGTTCAAGAACGACTTTACAATTATCAAATTATTTTTGGTACGAGTTAATTTAACGTTCAACTTAAAGCTATTTTCTTAATCAAGTAGACGGAATAAAAATTTCCGGAAAGATCAATTGTTCAACCCCAGTATCTTGGTAACGCATCGTCCGATTTTAAAACGGATTTCAGTTTTAAATTCAGCTTAATAAGCGTTTTATTTTGCTTTAATGATTAATAGAAAATATTGCTCAGGAATAATTTATTAAAAAAAAGATTTTATAGCCCTCCTGGCCTCTAAATTGAGGGGTGAGACCCTTTTTCTTGATATCAAATAAAAGGTAAATATAAGCATATTTTATTCAACAAGTTTTCAAGATTTGTTGACCGTTATAGAGATATCTGATAAACTGTGTTGTAGGGGCCAACCCTTAAACTCCTTACCGAGGCCACCAACAAAAAATGTTTAGGTAGCATAATGTTAAGAACATTATTCTGAGAAACTTGTCTTCTACACGGCTTTTCAAAATATTTCTAGATACTAAGGATCACATTTTGGACTTCTGGCCCCTTGTAACCCCTAATTACGTAACATATAATTTAGGTATGGTACTGTATAGATAAACAGCTGTACAATGAACATTTTTGCATCTATAATTAATGACAAATTATTGTTCAGTAAAGAACTATTATAAAATAACTTTAGAACCCTTCTGGCCCCTAATTTGAGGGGTGAGACCCTTTTTCTTGATATCAAATAAAAGGTCTCGTAAATATAAACATATTTTGTTCAACAAGTCTTCAAGAATTGTTAATCGTTCTAGAGATATCTGAACAACTGTGTTTTAGGGGCCGACCCTTAAATTCCTTATCGGGGCCACCAACAAAAATGTTTAGGTAACATATTATTTAGAACATTATTTTAAACAACTTTTGTTCTACAATGCATTTCAAAATATTTCTCCTTTTTTAGGATATAAATGATCAAAGTTTTGGACTTCTGGCCCCTTAAAACCGCTAGTTACCTAACGTATGATTTAAGTATGGTAATATTTATATAAACAGCTATACAATGAACATTTTTGCTTCTATAATTAATAACAAATTATTGTTCAGTAAAGAGTTTTAATAAAAAGACTTTAGAGTCCTCTTGGCACCTAATTTGAGGGGCCAATCCCTTTTTCTTGATACCAAATAAAAGCCCGTGTAAATGGAAACAACTTTTGCGTTATATATTTCAACAAAAGATTTATACGTAAAAAAGATATTACAGAAAATCTGAGAAAATTTCATGAAAAAAATTGGAGCTAAATTTTAGGTTCAGTCGAGCTTGAAGGCCTTGCGCAAATTTATATTTGGAAGGATTAGGGTACACCTACTAAAATCATCTACAATCGCTGAAAATTTCAATCTTCTATCTTAATTAGTTTCGTCGGAGATGTGTGGACAAAATCACCTTGAAAAATTTACAAAATCGTCAATATCTGACACCGAAATTACGTCATCAATTGAAAATTTAATAACCTCGAGTAATTAGGATGCCAAACAAGTCCTGAAAATTTAGTGGGAATCAGTTGAATAGTGTCTGAGATATATGCCACCAAAAAAGGGGAAGAATAATAATAATAAACTAGAGCAAAGCTCGTTGCAAAGCAACGAATGGGTCTTCCGTTAATGTCGTAAGTAAAGCTAGAAGTTCCTCTAAGAAGCAGAGTTCTTAAACCAATAAACATGAGTAACTTAAACAAAAAGAAAAAATCGAATAATTTTTGGTACGAGTTAACAAATTCGAATGATTCTGAGTACGAATTAACAAAACCCTTATTGATTTCAAGAACGACTTAGCAAATACAAATCCGGATGTGTTTAAGTACGATTTAACAATTATCGAATTATTTTAGGTACGAGTTAATTTAACTTTGAACATAACACTATTTTCTTAACCAAGAATGCGGAATCAGATTTCCTGAAAAATCAATTTTTAAACCCCAATATCTCTGTAATGCATCGTTCGATTTTAAAACGGATTTCAGTTTTAAATTAAGCTTAATAAGCTCTTAGTTTTTGTTTTATTACTCATAACAAATTATCGCTCAGAAAAGAGTTATTATAAAAAGACTTTGTAACCCTCCTGGCCCCTAATTTGAGGGGTAAGCCCCTTTTTCTTGATATCAAATAAAAGGTCTCGCAAATATAAACATATTTTGTTCAACAAGTGTTCACGAATTGTTAACCGTTTTTGAGATATCTGAACAACTGTGTTTTAGGGGCCGACCCTTAAACTCCTTACTGTGGCCACGTACAACAAAATTCTATATATCATATTGTTAAGAAAATTATTCTGAGCAACTTTTGTTCTACAATGCTTTTCAAAATATTTCTCCTTTTCTAGATATTAAGGCTCAGAGTTTTGGACTTCTGGCCCCTTAAAAACCACTAATTGCATAACATATGACTTAGGTATGGTACCGTATAGATAAACAGCTGTACAATGAACATTTTTGCTTCTATAATTAATAACAAATTATTGTTCAGTAAAGAGTTTTTATAAAAAAGGCTTTAGAACCCTCTTGGCCCCTAATCTGAGAGGCCATCCCCTTTTTCTTGATATCAAATGAAAGCCCTTGTAAATTGTTTTAACAAATATTTTACATCAAAAGATATTACAGAAAATGTGCGTAAATTTCGTGAAAAATTTGGTGCTAATTTTCAGATTCGGGCGTGCTTGAAGGCATTGCGCAATTTTCATAATTAGAAGCATGGGGGTACATCTACAGATATTCATCTACAATCCCTGAAAATTTTAAGCTTCTACCTTGATTAGTTTCGGAGGAGATGCGTGGACAAAATGACTTTTAAAAATTTACAAAATCGTCAATATCTGAAACCGGAAGTGACTTCATCATTTGAAAATTTAATAATATGTAGCGCTGATAATGCTCTATTAGTCCTGAAAATTTCATGCAAATCGGTTGAATACTTTTTGAGAAATAACGCTCCAAAAAAGTCAGAAAAAGAAAAAAAGAACTAGACACGATCTCGTTGCGAGCAACGAGGAGGTCTTCCGTGCAATATTTTGAAGAGAATATGACCTTGACTTTGATATTCGTCAACGAAACTTGATGTTAAAATGGAAGCAGAGTCATAATGCCCTTCTACATTTATAAAGTGCTTTTCAAAATGTATCTCATTTTTGAGAGGGAAAGAATCAAACTTTTGGGATTCTAGTCCCTTAAAATGTTTAATTACGTAACAATTAAGAAAATTTTTACTTTCATGGGTAAAAAAAAATGCAAGATGAACATTTTTTTCCTTCTATAGCATATAACAAAATATTCCTTTGTAAAGACCTACGAATAAAAGACTTTAGAACCCTTTTAGTCCCTAATTTAAGGGACCAGCCCCTTTTCTAATATCAAATGAAAGATCATTTGATTTTCAACAGACTCTTATTTCTATATTATATTTTTCATTTTGTCTTTATATGTTAATCATTAACAAATTTGACTTCTTATGATATTAAACATATTTTGTTATACAAGTGTTTAGAACTTCGTTACCGTTCTTAAGCTATCTGGGAAAGAACGTTTTAGGGGCCGACCCCTTATCACCTTATTGGGGCCACATAGGGAAATCAGTTAATTGCTATGGAAGAAAGACTTCAAAGCCCTTTTGGCCCCTATATTGAGGGGCCAGCCCCTTTTTCTTGATATCAAATGAAAGGTCTTTTGATAGTTAACATATTTTGTTCAACAAGTGGTTAGAAATTCGTTACCGTTCTTTGAGCTATCTGGAAAAAAAACACGTTTTAGGGGCCTACCCCTTATCTCCTATTGGGGCCACATACGATTTTCGCTTCTATAACATATTACAAAACATTTCTCAGTTAAGCGCTATGAAAGAAAGACTTCAGAGCCCTTTTGGTCTCTTATTTGAGGGGCCAGCCCCTTTTTCTTGATATCAAAAAAGGGTCGTTTGATATTAAACATATTTTGTTCAACAAGTGTTTAGAAATTCGTTACCGTTCTTAAGCTATCTGGGAAAGAACGTTTTAGGGGCCGACCCCTTATCTCCTTTTTGGGGCCACATAAGGAAAGTTTGATGGTTGAATATTGTTAAGAACATCATTCTAAGCATCATTTATTCTATATTGCTTTTCAAAATATTTGTCCTTTTTGAGATTTAAGTGATCAAAGTTTTGGACTTCTGGCCCCTTTAAACCCTAATTACGTAACACATGAGAACAACTTTATAATCTATAGTTAAATAAATGTAAGATGAACATTTTTGCTTCTATAACATATTACAAAATATTTCATAGTAAGGTGTTATGGATGAAATAATTTAGATCTCTCTCAGCCCCTAATTTGAGGGGCCAGCCCTTTTTTCTTTATAACAAAAGAATGCTCTTGTAAATATAAACTTTATTTGCCGTACATGTTTTAACAAAATATTTTTAAGAAAAGAGATAAACAAAGAAAACCAGGAAAATTCGAGACTTTTCTTATTCTAAATTTTCATGTCCAGGCGAGCTTTAACGTCTTTTGAGCCAGACAAATATGAATGGCTAATGACACATCTACAATCTCTTGTCTATAATCCCTGAAAGTTTGAACTTGATATCTTTTATGGTTTGGGAGGAGTTTCCAGGACAAGTTGACCTTTTAAAAATCGCTTAAACGTCAAAAACTCTAAAACGGAAGTGACGTCATCAAAATAAAAGATACGTATTAAGTTCGAATGAACATCTATCGGATCTGAATGTTTCATGAAAATCGATTAAGCAATCTCCGAGAAATCGCCTGCACAAAAATGCGTAAGAAAAAAAAAGAAGAATAACTAGAGCAAATCTCGTTGCAAAGCAACGAGTGGGTATTCCGTTAATGTTGAATGTAAAGCTAGAAGTTCCTCTAAGAAGAAGAGTTCTTAAACCAATAAACATGAGTAACTAAAACAAAAAGAAAAAAAACGAATTATTTTTGGTACGAGTTTACAGAATCCAAATAATTCTAAGTACGAATTAACAAAAACCTTTTCGATTTCAAGAACGACTTAGCAAATACAAATCCGAATGTGTTTAAGTACGATTTACCAATTATTGATATATTTTAGGTACGAGTTAATTTAACTTTGAACATAACACTATTTTCTTAACCAATAATGTGGAAGCAAAATTTTCGGAAAAATCAATTTTTATACCCTTATATCTCTGTAATGCATCGTCCGATTTTTAAACGGATTTCAGTTTTAAATTAAGCTTCAGAAGCTCTTATTTTTTGCTTTAATGATTAATAACAGATTATCGCGCAAAAAAAGTTATTATAAAAAGACTTTGTAACCCTCCTGGCCCCTAATTTGAGGGGTAAGCCCCTTTTTCTTGATATCAAACAAAGGGTCTCGCAAATATAAACATATTTTGTTCAGCAAGTGTTCACAAATTGTTGACCGTTCTAAAGATATTTGAACCAATGTGTTTTAGGGGCCGACCCTTTAACACCTTACCAGGGCCACCCAAAAATTTTTAAGGTACCATGTTGTTGAGAACATTATTTTGAAAATTACAATAATATTAGAAAAGTGCCCTAGATACATTAATGGTTGATAGATTTTTAATGCAGTTGAAAAGATATTTACTGTCAATGCATGTATCTATGCACAGGTCTAATTTAAAAGTAAAATATGTTATGGAATATTAGTAATTTTAATATCTTAATCAAAGTAAAGTATATCTAGTTTGACTTCAATGTAAAATTATAAATTTATAATGAACAAAAAGATATAGGATTGTTAAAATCAAGGAAAAAAATTAGAAGTTGAATGATTATAGCTGTAATGTTACTGAATCAGGCACAAAGCTTATGTAGAAACATCTTACTAGTATGAGCTTTATAAGCTACAGCGGTGGATCATAATATTTTAAACAAAATGACATCAAAAATGGTGGCTTATAAACTTTAAGACTTTTTTTTTGCAAGTAACTCCTTTCAGAACACATGTTTAAATAAGGCATATGACTATAACAATATATTGACGTCAGTAAAAACACACTATGTTCAGCCTTTGAAAGAAATACCCCACAGATTTAACCACTTTAGGGAAAATGCTGTTTCTGAAGCTACTGTGAAAAGATTTTTTCCGGCCGTAATAAATATCACAGACGTGTTGTACGAAAAAAAAACATGGTATTATGTATCCAGAAATTAACATAATCAAAGTACTGAAAGTATTGATAGACGGAGGCATCATTTCGGTGGAGATAATAATTAAAGTATTGAAGTACTGACGGGGGTTGTTTTTATCGATTTTTATTTATCTTAAAATCAACGATATGTAATTTCGCATGAAAAGTAGTTTCTTATCCGTGTTTGAATTACGCACATTTTTATAATATGATTTTACGGTCTTTTCCGACAATTTTTAAAATTCCGGGAAAACATCATTTGAATCAGTTGTGTAATATTTAAAGATAGAATTAATTCCATCAAACTATACATCAGTAATGAAAATATTTCTCGAAAATTGTATGGATCCAAGCAATATTTAACTCTAGTCTCGTTTTACCAGACGCTCGGTTGTCTCCGTTAATCTCCGACAAGCAGAGAGATTTACGGAGACAGCCGAGCGGCTGGTTGAACGAGACTATATTGAACTTTGGCGTAAGAACACATACGACTACAAATATTATCTAGATTGTTCGTACCATTTAAATCTGACTATTTTCAATTATTTATAAATAAGTTTCCTTGAAAAACAATGCTTCGGAATGCATTACATCGAATTTATCGATTATTTTCGAGAACTAAGTCTTGTCAACGGCGATGATTTGTGCTTAGGTCCAAACACAGTTTTACCTCCGATTTGCCAGAGGAACTGCATATAAGAGTTGATTTAAATCAACTCTAAAAATATGTGGGTTTTTTTTTCTTCAAATTTTAAGGTATAGAAGGTTTGGAGTGTTAATTAAGAGTTTGCAATACTGAATACTACAGGATAGAAACTACTTTGCTTATATATTCGTGCTCTTTTATGGAATATGCAAAAGTAAATATTTTACAAAACAGAACATATTTTGTTTGTTACGATTATAATTATTGATTCACAATATATACTACAATTTATGATAAATAATCGATAAAAACTCTTGAACAACGAAATTTTTTTCTATGAAAAATTCGTTCCTGCTTGAAAACCCCTAATGTTAGGTAATACATGCATGATCTCAATCTCGCAAAGTTGTCGTTCGTTTTCTTTTCCAGAATGTATGATTCGATTGTAGAGAGTGATCAAATATATTTCTAAGCGTTTCCAAAAATTATGGAGATGAAATATTTATATTAAAGAGACGCTACAGCTCATTTTGCGCAAATACCGTTAAATGACAGTTTTCCAATAACTTACATGGATTTTAAAATAATGCTTTGTAAAATTTGAACATTCTCAATTTACCGTTAAATTAATCATTTTAGACGGTTCAAACAGTAAATATTGCTACCTCAGCCTTCTGATCAATAGTTTAGCGCATCGATTGTAAACATTCAGCGTAGCTCTCTGCAAGGGGGTGAAAAGATTACGAATTTCTACATATTTGACATGTGGTGTAAACAAAATTTTAAAGATATAAATTTTGAATTCCGGAAAAATCTTTAACACACAATTGCGAGCTTATTATTGCAGTAAAAAGATTCAATCTTTCAGTACATTCTTTTATCTGTGTTTAAAAAGGGAAATAACCAAGATGAGGAAATTAGCTTTAACGTCTCTTTAAAGCTAATTTTAAAAACAATATACCGGTAGATCTTGTAATACCACCGTTAAATTCACTTTTGAAAGAAAACATGTACATTCTGTCAAATGTTTTTTTACGATTTTTATCACGCGCAATACTCTTATCAGCTTGTAAAAACACACCGACTTCCCAACTTACTTTGAAATCGACAGCGCTGGCCAGACATGCAGGATTAATCAGGCCTTACCGCACGTGGCCTGGGTACTCTACCTATGCACCCACTGAATGTGGGGTTTTTTCGCGTTAAAGGGTGAAATCTGGATGTTTGATATATTTGTTTCATTATCCTTTTAGTAGGTTTAGTATGCATGCCAAACGCTTTACTGATTGTAGTCAAAATTAACGAAACTAATCGGAAAAATGAAGTAAAGTAAAACTAAACGAAAACATCCCATACTATGATCACGGTTGACAGTACTTGGGGGAATATTCAAACTTCACAGAGCAGTGGTTCAACTTGTTAAATAATCATGTTAATTGGATCGATGGGGGTGGGGGGGGGGGTGTAGCTATACATAGAAAGATACGTCTCTGCAGGAGATTAATTGATAATGCGCAAGTAATATACGATACAAAGATCCACGCCATGTTTATCCATTGTATCTCATAATTATTCAATATTTCGTCCACCACTAGATAGTTCTTGAGGAATCCTCATTATTTGACGTCACGGACAGGAGGCTGTATAAATAACCTCTATACGATTACACGCCATTGCTTGTGAACCCCAAACATCATCAATATTCTTAAACTCATGCATATTCATACTTATTAGGTATTTGAGGTATGGGCCAAAATTTACGAGAGTAATTATGTTTATTAATTGCCATAAGTATAGTTCTATTTATTGTGTATTTTGTAATTGCAAATGAGATATTTATTTCAATAATAATATTGAAATATGAATCATAAACGAATATTGCAAATTTTGCCGCTAGGTGGTGTCCGTCGAATCCACCAAGTTCATTATTGACGTCACATGCAAGCTGACCGGTAGCAATAGAGGGGGCTCATAGAGCCTCCATCTAAAAAGGCGAGTAGCATGGGCTAGGGGAAAAAAGACATTGGAAAGTTGATGGTGATTGGAATTGTAATATTTTCTGATGAATGTAAAGTGATCATTGGAGAAAAATAACAGCGTAAATGTGTGGTGGAGACCCCGAGAGGAATGAATGCCACAATGTATTAGGGTGAGTCTTATGATTTGGGAATGTATCTGCTGGAATGGACCAGGTACTTTGACAATTGTCAGTGGCAATATTAATGCAGAAAAGTATAGAGAAATCCTTGATAATGAACTCTGGCTGGATGTTGCTCAGCATTTTCCACAGAATGACTTTATCCTTCAAGATGACAATACACTAGTATAGTAACATCATGCAAGATCCGTGCTGAAAATACAGGCACGTAGCCTCAGAGGGGGCCAAGGGGAGGCCTGCCCCCTCCCCCCTCCCCCCTCCCCACACTTTTTCTCGCAAGAAACATTTTCTTTTAAATTTACATATAAAAAAGTAAAACCAGAAGGAGTTGCCCCCCCCCCCCACTTTTTGGGGAGCAAGCAAAAAATGGAATTGAAAGGAAGGAAATTAACAGTGAAATTGATTTTATTTTAAATTATAGGTATGCAATGATTCATTACATTCAAAACCTATATAAATCAATTCCACAACAAATCATCAGGATAATTAGATCAAAGGGATATGCCACAAAGTATTAGGTAAGTTTTATTAATAATAACCATGTTATAAATAAGAAATCAACATTTTTAAAACCAGGCAGAACCATGTGTTGCTAATAATGCCATACCACCATTTTGTTCATAGTACATGTATTATGATCCGCCGCTGTATGTATGGTCAGCATATACATGACAGAAGCACTGGTGTGGAAATTTAGGTGCATGAATTTATTGATGTCAAATAAGTTATCATGAATATTACATAACATAAAATTAGCTTATGCGCTAAATTCACTGCATAAAAATGTAAACTTTTTACCCCCAGCCTTTGTTTTGCAGGTTATTGGTTGGCTTGGTTCACTTGTGGAATCATTAGCATCATTGACTGTACGTACAGTAAAGGTATACATTTGTTCTACAAAATAAAACAAGAGGCACATGGGCCACATCGCTCACCTGAGCAACAATAGACACAATAAAATCATGCAGCTTTATGGAGTCATATACAAAATATTTTAACAATGTCGTATAATAGATCATGTATATGAAAAAAATTCCCCTGCATATTCTTATGTTTATCATTGACCCCCTTTGTATAAACAGGATGATACTACAGTCATATTACATATTAAGCAATGCAGTTCTCGAGAATCAGACTTAAACAACTGTTTATATATAGATTATAAACCTACATCAAACTTTGAACCCCTTGTGAGGCCCAAGAATTGTCCAGGGGCCAAAGTCTTAACAATTTTAAAGAATCAACAATATGCCAAAATGCTTGCAAATTATAAGTAAAACCATATATAATAACATTAAAGTTTTTGTGGATAATATAAATGTTTTCCTTTGTAAAATTGGACCCCCCCCCC
>WFKH01011925.1:86335448-86374422 GCA_016163765.1 Magallana hongkongensis
TGTACATTTATCTCATATCGAATGAGACATACATGTACATATACATGCAGTATCGATCTTGCATATTGACACAGATATTCACACTTGAGAGTGATGATAAAGAAATAGATTGATTAACTTCATATTTTGGCATTATATGGTTTTTGTAAAGACAAATATGCTGCTTGACATAGTCACTTTCTCCTTATAGTCATGGTATTTCTCGGATAATGA
Source organism: Magallana hongkongensis (assembly GCA_016163765.1). Taxonomy (NCBI): domain Eukaryota; kingdom Metazoa; phylum Mollusca; class Bivalvia; order Ostreida; family Ostreidae; genus Magallana; species Magallana hongkongensis. The sequence continues at coordinate 86,335,662 of WFKH01011925.1, forward strand.
GGGAACTGTCCGTACCATAGAGAGAATTGATGTCGAGTTGCTTGCCAAATTCAAATCATCTGAGAGTCTCACTATGAGGAAAATAAAACTGTCCAGGGTAATTATATTTTCGAAATATAACTCAAGAAACAAACAATAATTTTTTAACTTAAACTGTCACAGGATGAAAGTCTACTATTCAGACAACTGGAATGTGTATGAAAGATAACTGAGTGGTGACTGATTGGCAAAGCTCTGCCCTTCAGTCACTTTTACATATCCCAGGATCATGAAGCTGTCTTAGACTTAAGTAATAATTTTAATGCTGTATATAAGGAAGGAGTCTTTTCTGGTTTTCGACTTGTCAAAAGTAAATTTGATTAAATGGTCATTAAATCAAGATGAAAGGAAATTAAAATATCATATTTTTCTTTCTTTTTTTCAATCATACAACTTGAGATAGAAATATTAATCAAAGTTTAGAATCTTACAAGGACAATATTTTTGGCGGAACATTGGTGTAGGAAAATATCACATGTTTTTGCAATTCAGAATTGCTGTAGATTCATGAGTCTATTTTGCATTTTTTAAACAATAACATTAATATTGGATTTTTTCAACTAATGTGAACTAATGATAAGGTACTTGGGTTACAGAATATGTTTTTAAAATATGATTTGCCTATCAATTTACATTTTTATTAGCTTTTTAAGCGCTCATTCTATAAGTAGATTTGTGTGAAAAAATCACTTAAATCAGATTTTCTCTCTTATTAAATGGTCAATATATTAGCTTTTCTGTGAATTTATATCTTTATTTAAGTCTTCATAATATGTAAAAATCAGAAATATTTTAATACTGGAAGCATAAGAAAATAATCAAAATATCTTCAAAATTTAAGAAAATTAGACGAAATGCGGGCTAAGCAATATCAATTTTAGTTTGAATATTAATTCCAATTTAGTAGTATAAGCTGTTAGACATTCTGATATTCTATCATTTCATCGAAGAATAGAAACTTCATATCTTAAACAGATATCTATATAACTGCAGATAACTACATTTTTTTTTATCATCCTTTAAGTTGAGAAAAAAGGTAGTGACCTTGACCTGACCTTGATGTGGAAACAAAAAGGTCAAATTTGATAAAACTGATAGAATCATTTGGTTATATGGTCTGTTTGACTGTGTCAAAATTTTATGAATTTCTTAATATAAGAAGGATGTCTGATAACGAGAAGACTCCTTCCTTAAGATTTTTAAGTAAAATTCGAAACATATTTTTTTAGATTGTTTCCCTATCTTTTTGCTACCTACACATTTCATGTGACAATCTACATGTATGATTACTAAATATTTAGTTAGTAATTGTAATTTTGAATAAGATCTTACATGGCCTTTCAGTTAACATTCACTTGACTAAATGACAGAGCGAATAGTGTTTATGTTTTCAACTTTTAGGGAAAGCATTCAAAAGTTGTCAACCACTTCCATGTGATAAGCTTGGAAATGACTGACCTACCGAATCAGATTCTTGCTCTAATCAATACTATAACACAAAATAATATAAAGAACACGGGACCACAGGTTGTACATGGTGGATGGTACGTATCGCTCCATATACACTCCGAAGTTGTCATATGTGCTTTTACACTAAGGGTTCTATAGTAACCTATCAATTACGTGTAAAATGTTTCCAGACATTTTAATTGTTTGTTCACTGTCAGTATTCTAAAGATAGTCATGAATTAAAGTTAAATGATTTTGGTTAATATTGTGCATTTTTCGCAAATTTTATTTTACATTTTTTATTACTTTAAGCCTATCTCAATTGGCCAAGCTTGAAGATACCCGTCAAACAGTGACCTTTGATTTTTTATGACCATGTTCCTTTTTCTTGTTTTCATTGTCTGGTACTAATTATTTAAATACTTCACCTATTCTTCTCTAAATTAGCCAAGTCAGTATTAAATAAATTGATGCAATTTAACAAAACCAATCAATCGCTTTGTCCAACCATTTTTCCTTTTTATCTTGTTATACATCTCTACATCCGTTAAATTTACTTTGGTATCAAGCTAACTAACTACAATCTATTGTTTTAGTGAACCATATGAAGGCCATAATTGTAAAAATAAACCAGATTGGATCAGGGAATAATTCACAGGCACTTGTTTCTTTAATAAACGTTCACACCAGTGTTAGTAAATATACGGTTTGATCAACGACGGTTTTGTTAGTGAAACAGAGTGTCCATCTTTTAACAATTTGATTAAATTGTACCGTAAATTATTTTGTAAAAATTGTCAATGAAGCAGCATTTAATATTGAAATGTTAATAGAAATGTCAAGTTTTACTTTTGCGTAAAATTATAATAATGATGTTGATGTGCAGAGATAAATCACATTGATGCTTTTAAAAAACTAACAATGTAACTTTTTTGTTACCTTTTTCAGCACTGGGGTCGATAATAATGGTAATTATATTGCGGTTGATCATGTAGTGAAATCAATAGTTTCCGGTGGTAATGAAATTGATGTGTATAGAACGGCACGGACAGTGATGAAAGAAAGAATGTTTTCTATTTCCTCATTGGTAAATATAAACCAATGCAGTGTGCTTTTAATATGTGTTTTTTTTTAATGATCTGCTTTTACTTTTTTGGCAATTTAAATATTTTATTATTATAATTTTAGATATGACGGATAATGTCAATCTGTTATACCTAATTAGGTCTACGCGCTACGTTATAAAATTATAGAATAACCTACACACCTGATAACAAACGGCTCCATGTAACTGTGTTAAGGCAAACAAAAATAATTTTAAATTCTTCTTTTATTGGTTGCATTTATATAAGGTCTCGAATATTAAAATTCTAATTTATGAAAAATCTATTGAGTTCAGTTATGAAATCCTTTTTTCCCCAAAATTTACTTGTAGGAACAATATTCAGCAATATACACTTGTCTTCAGAAATATGTGCAAAACTCGCCTGCCTGTAAAAACGGTAATGCTGTAAATATATTATTTTTGACGTTGCACATTTTGGTATTATTCTATATCCATATATTTTCTTTAAGATAAGTAAAAAATGTTAATAAACTTTCTTTGATAGTTATCTTCTGATGGTACATGTATTCGATTTTTACTGCATTTATTTCATTACAGATGCGACAGGTGCTTACGAATATTTACCCTGAATTGAAACGCCAAACTGAAAAAGACATTGCAACACATTGCAAAAAATATTTGATAAATAATGAAAGATACCTTAATGTAAATGCCAGTACATTGTATTTCATCTTATAGTGCCATTTTTATCCAAGTATCACCGTGCAAAATTCACTGTTCAATTATAACTTTATTTCGGACTTTACTTTTTAAATTCAGTTCTATTTGTAATATTTTCTCATAGTTTATATCGTACAAAGTTATTTATTCAATTAGTGATTGACACCTTTCGGACTCCATGTGTGATTACAAAGAGACAGAGTGCCATGTTTCAAGGCGGACTGTTAATCTGTTAAGACAACATTGTACAATTATCAGTTTTTCATGTCTTGTACATCAAAGACTGATTGAGTTTATTTAATTATTTTTATAACTGTCTCGTCCAATAAAAGCGGAATCCTGCATCAATTGCCAGTGAATTCCTCTGGAACTGCATCCGTCGTGTGCAGTACGAACGGGGTGAGGGAATGTTGGCGTAGAGGGTACAAGGTAACAAGGTCGAGGCGCGCTGTGGGCCGTACGGTAAAAACGAAGGGTAGGTGTGCCGTATTCCCGAAGGTCCACCAAAATACAGTTCCAGAGAAATAAACTGGCAATTGATGCAGGATTCCGCTTTTATTGGACGAGACTCAACGATGGCAGCATTACAACAATTTAACAGACAGGCATGTTACAAACAAGTCGGATATGGCCAGTATTGGCCTCCGGACTCAAGACTCTGGGTGAGTCGGACGACTGGCCGTGGTTGGCCGCCGTATTCCAGACTGCCGATTGACAATTTTACATGACTATATATAAGAATCTGAACAATAAGTATAAATTGACAGGTGATGACATAAGTAAGCTGAGTGAAAGGTTCACAGTTATAAAATAATTAAATAAACTCAATGAGTCTTTGATGTCCAAGACATGAAAAACTGATAATTGTACAATGTTGTTTTAACAGATTAACAGTCCGCCTTGAAACATGGCACTCTGTCTCTTTGAAATCACTCATGGAGTCCGAAAGGTGTCAATCACTAATTGAATAAATAACTTTGTACGAAATAAACTATGAGAAAATATTACAAATAGAACTGAATTTAAAAAGTAAAGTCCGAATAAAGTTATAATTGAACAGTGAATTTTGTTATCCACGTATAATATTGCAATTTAGGAAACTGTAGCTTAGATTTCAAAACTCTTTAATTATAGAATAATTTTCCTTTTTTCTGAGAATATATGTGCATACTGACCTATGAGTCTGGATATTGTTATTTATCAAGCTGAAAAAAATGTACTTGTAAAGTTGGACAATTGAACCTAAATGTGCGTATTACATGATTTTCGTTTTTTATAATAATTCAATGATGCAGTTGATTCCAAACAATAAACGGACTTTATAAACTCTTGAGTTATTTCCATACCAACATGTACGTATCTGCAATATGCGGGTCAGTTTTGACGCACTTCGTTTCTATCCATTTCTGTTGTTTCATTAATAAAGCATGCCAGTCGGTGAAAAACAGGTGAGCCAAAACAGGGAGGCAAAAAAAAGTTCCAAGAATTCTTTTTTTTTCATATGCTCCCTCTGTTTACTCTGACAAATAAAAAGGAAAATATATCTCTTATTTGGATTTATAATCATGGGGAAATCTGACATGGTTTAATTCATCCGAAGGGAGTTTTCCTACATGTAACACCTCGCACAATTTTTCAACGTTGTCATCCTTGACTTGCTTGACTTATTCCTGTTCGCTCCCTAGGGAGCATAGGGCCGCCATCCGTTGTCATCCGGGTACTTTCTAATCGTTGCGTTTTGCAATGCAAAATTCTGGATGACTTTTTTTCATATTTTTTAACAAGGATTTGAATTCTCCTAAAGTGATAGAAAGGGTGTTTCAAAACTGATTTCAAGGACTCTTTAATTTATTCTTTGAATGTATGTATATTAAACATAAAGATAGATGCATTTATTAATAACGAAAAACGGATTATTAAGCAAACATTAATGGACACGAAAACCTTACACAGACAATAGTCTTATTTTCTTCGATGACTTATTGATATTTATGAAAAGGTGTATACGATTCGATTTTTACATGCAATATGTATATAGAGTACGTTGTATATCTTATTAGGAAACAACTAAAAACAATTGCGTAAACTGTAAAGAGCTGTAGCTTACAATTCAGAGCTGACATGAAATCATAAATATATATATATATACGCATTGTTCCTCTTTTATCAACCACAACCACCATCAGTGTTTAACTGAAATTTGAGATCTATTTAAAACGTTTAGAACAAGAAAAGTAAGTTCAGCAAAGAAATTGCGAATGATTGAGACTAACTGTAACAATATTTTCAGAACAATGAATTCCAAGGAAATAAATATTCTAAGCTCAGTGAGGTGTTGGAAAAAGTGTACCAGATACCGGTGCCCATGTGTTAAATATTCAAAATGTTTAATACAATGTAAACTGAACCTTCCATTGGCAACTTAAAACTTTTTAGAAAACCTTCCTACCGGATTCGTCCAACATTTGGATGAAGTGCTGTGGAGAATGGGCGTTGTACAATTGAATACCACTAAATGCTAGAGGAGGTTGGGGACCCACTCCAAAAAATTTACACATATTGATCCGCGAACATGTAGAGAAAGTTTTGGGCAACGTGAATAATATTTTAAAAAACCCGGAACGTAAGAGTTAAAAACATGTTATTCGATATATATCCGTAATATTAGTCACTAAGGAAGTTACTTTTGGTTGTAAATTATGATCTCAATGTCACCCCAACAGCCGCGCGAAGTATTTTAAAGTTTTATGACGGTTATTCACATAAACGAATGCATCATAAAATATATTTGCAAATTTACAATTGCTAGCCGATTAAACAATGTAGCCAATATAAATCCACATGTCTAAATACATCTACAAATGCTTTTGGTTTTACAATGAAAGATATACATTACCTTAATTCTTTACCTATTAAAAAACACAGCAAAATAAACTCTTGGGTGGTGAAAATAGAATGTCAAAGAAAAAAATAATAATAATTCGAATTAAATGTAAAATAAGAATATTTTTTCTGCGTTTTTACGTATAACATTGTATACTATCTTACAATTGATTCAATTGGGCCACATGAAACTGAACTAAACAGAAGAAATTAGAAAATCACGTTGCATTATATTGTACATGTGTATACAGGGTTGCAGAAAAAATCCAGACAGTGTAAAGTAATTGGGAAACGGATCAGGAGAGACTACGTGTAATTGACATTTTATTTTTAAATGCATGCAGCTTCTCATTACAGTGTTGGGTTGTTACACATACACAGGGACGTATATGTAATATGTATATACCCATGCCAATTTTCCGGGGACGGGGGTGGTGGCATGGGATGGGGTAATCGTAATCAGTAATCGTAATCAGTTGTAATCGATTACATGTAATCAGTAACCAGTAATCATCCATTTTTTCTGATTATAAGTAATCGTACAAGTAATTTAATCGATTGCTCTTTAAAAAAAGGCCTGTAATAATGATTAATTTTTGATTACTTTTATCATTACAATAGTAAAATTAAAATGCTTGAAATCAGAATTCATTAAAGATATTAGGTGAATATATAAGGTTCAACCTTAGATAGTTATGGTTTCAGTACTGTATTTGATGGATAATTTAAATGTCCTTCCGTTTTAGAACAAACACAGAAATATTTACGCAACTTAAAAAGATGGTTAAGAAAACCAACATCTCAAATATCAATGGACACACGCATACAATTTAATCTACTGCTTCATCAAAATTTTAATAATGATAAAGTGTAATGGAAAAAGCTTGTAAAAATTGATAACCTGATATCAGAATAAATACTCCTGTTAAAAATGTATTTTTCTTTCCTAAACATTAAATATTTAAACTAAGAAAAAAAACCCCAAAATACTTGTAATGTAATCTAAAGTAATCACAAGAAATCATGATTACAATAAGGAAAAGTAATTTAATGTAATCGATTACGTCTAAAATTGGATGTAATCAGATTGTAATCGTTTGCTTTTAAAATCCAAAGTAATTGTAATTTAATCGATTACTTTTGAAAGTAATCGATCCCATCCCTGGTGATAGCTACATGTACATGAAAATTTAATTGTATAAGATTTGACCGTATCGCAATCTACATGTACAATATTCGCTCTTTAGCTTGTACTAAACACAATTAAACCAAAAAACTAAACCAATTAAAAACATTCCTATACGATGGGCTAAGGGGCTCCAAATTTGCTGAACGCATGTATTTTTTTTTTAAATCGCTTTATATCTTCTTTTTTTCAATATCTTTAGAAAATATAGAACATACGGGGAAGTATTATTCCATGTATCACAATGTAAACAGTTTTTCGCTATAGCCCATAATTTAAAGTGCAATTAGAGAACGGTGGAGAAATTCAAAACTTGGAGATAAATTACAGAAAACGGACACTAAATTGCATAAACGGGAAGGATATTTTACGATTGTATCGATCATTCTCGTAGAAATTATTTCCTTTCCAAGAGAGTCCTAATCCCGCAATGTGGAAGCATGCACTCGATATAATGCTTCCTACAAATACTGCATATATATTATTAAGATTTCAATGCATTTTATATGTATGTACATGTATAAATCAATGTATAGAATACAGTGTGTATATTTTCAGAATTTAAATCATCAGAATTAATCATTTCTTTATGTATCGAATTGATTGTTTTTAAGCTGCAAATGTCTCCCATAATATACATATGTCTGGACTCATTGACAATTACAAATTGTTAATTAGTAAAAGACACGTGTATATATATAGATCCATGTGAATAAGCGTATTTTGGAATGTTCTTATTAATAACTAGAGTATTTTTGGCGTAGGAACCTGGCAGTAAAATAATTTCCTCTATTATAGAGGAAATTATTTTACTATTAAAAGAAATATTTTTAACGCCAGGTGCCTGTGATTATACGGTATTTTAGGAACATCAGTGATCTTTAGTTATATATTATAGTTTATCCTAAAATCACAGGCACCTGGCGTTAAAAATATTTCTTTTAATAGTAAAATAATTCTTCTGTAAGAGGAACTTATTTTACTACTTTAACGCCAGGTGCCTGTGATAAAAATACTCTAGTTATGGCGTGCTGTTCAGTGCGGTCAGCCGGCGTCACTTTTCTGGCGTTTTTAAAGACATGTTCTTGCCGTAATATCTTAATTGATAAAATCCTCTGCTCATTTAAAAACGGTTTCAAATGACGTATGAAAATGACGTACACAACACTAACTACTTCACAATTGAAGAATGTGATGTTTTGACATGTCTCATAAAAACTGTAAATATTCATATCTAAAACCTCATTTAAAAAGTTTGGACAAATTTTACACTGGGTCGTGCGTACTTTCCACGACCCTTTAATACAGTAAAGATTTAGTTTAACTATAGGGAAAACCTTCAAAACCACTCCAGTTGGAATTTTATAACAAATTATTCAGTATACAATATGTATATGTTAACCCGTTTAAAATGACAAAAACGCGATTGTCCACGAACTTTTTGGACAGCCCTCGTACATGTATCTATGCATCCTTATTAAGATGTTTCCTAAGTCGAACTTAACTAGGAACTTAAAGGGTACCTCCAGTCAACATTTTTTATTTCATTAAAATACTCATCTGATCATTTAAAACACAATCTCGAAAAAACCAAGTTTGTAGGATTTATGGTTTAGCTGGAATTAATTAATTAATAAAATGTCAAACCTCACTGAGAGTAACCTTTCGCTCGGCTGTTTCCGCCGTTATCAGCTGTGTGACGTCACAAATGTGTCCAACGGCAGAGGCAGTCTCTGTTGCTTTACAAACTAAGTATCACAGTGAACAAAAGAGGGGTAGAAGATGTGTTACGGGTGGGTGTTTGAATACACATTTAGATGGAGTATCCCATCACAAAAGTTCACTTTAAGAAAGAACCACATTTGATTACAGATAAAATGGGCTACCTTTCTTGGACTCAAGGGAAAATGACATACATGTATATCTGTTAATTTGTTATACCTGGACACTACTTTCTTTCTTAAATAAACTTGATTAATCTATTAAAGTGGAATCAATCAAATATTACTAAAATACTATTCTACACAAAATATTTAAGAAATAAAGTACGAGTTTTCGTGAATGTTGCAGAATAACCTCCGAGGTCGAGAAATGTTGTTTTGAAATATAAAAGCCGAGGCGTTAGCCGAGGCTTTTATAATTCAAACAACATTTCGAGGAGGTTATCCTGCAACATTCACGATTACAAGAACTTAATTTCTATTCTACTAACAGCCCAGTATTCCCCTACAGAGAGACGATCTAGGTCATTTTGACGGCTGTTCCGTGTAACCCCAACGGTTTTGTTAGTAATGTTTACATGTGTATCGATCAAAGGAATCACATGCAGACGACAGAATTTTTCTTTGGATTTTTGATACTCTTCACTTATTTATAAAATATCTTTGAATCATATTCCTAATATTTTAAGGGCAATTTAATACGATTATTACTACTACAGGTTATATATTTTATGTAAAAGCACGCAGTGAAAATGCGCTAGGGAGGTCCTAGGAACAGACGCATTGATCTCTTAAAAATAAACATTTGAGGCAATACACATCGTTTTGACTGAAACTAACACGTGAAATTGACATGGTTTTAAAACTTTTTACGGTTTGAAGTTGTACATTCATGATCAGTGCGAGACAAATAGGTATTTCTGATCTGATAATTTACTGATGACGTTCGTGGTATATTGGAGAATAATGTCCGCGGCATCTCTTTGATCTCGGCAATAACTGTAGTAGAATGACTATTAGGAGTCGGACTAAGTTAATTATACAGGATAGTTTGTGGACAGTTATAGTGGTCCGAAGTAGAAGGGCAGAATGTTAAAAATAAAATACCATAACTGGTGCCAAACGTTTAATCACAAGAGACAATCATATTGTATAAAAGGTTCTTATCTAATTATTGGTATTACATTCAGAAGAACATTTGGTGGAAAGAAATACTGAGTCACAACAACCCCTATCAAGGCATGTTTATGGGTACTTTAAGTTTTCCAGTAAAGTTGTTGGAGAGAGAGAGAGAGAGAGAGAGAGAGAGAGAGAGGGGGGGACACACTTATTGAATATATATACCTTGTGCATGTATATGTATCTTTTTACCGACTTGCAAAATGGGTCTGTGTTTCCCAGGGGTTGTGGGGTGTTTGAATTCCAATGTTTATAATTACAATATAATAAGAATGCTATTGGTTTTTTTTTTATTAAAGATTGTGATCTAATCACATTAAAGAGGTTCGCTCCTCAGGTTTTGGGTAGCTATTTTTGGTCACCTCTAGTCTGAAAATTCTGCATCACATATTCATTCTAGTAGTATATTTATATTTTACAATGCCAAATAAACTTTATTGAATAAAATTGTTTCAAAAAAATTTCCTTTTTACAGAGTTTAGTAAGGGACTATATTTTGTGGCGGAAGGTTTTCAAGAAGGAAATGAACAATTTTAATAACTCATTAGTTTTAGAGTACTGTTACTTTAGCTTCCTAATTTTCAGCACATACCAAACTTCTGGATAGTTTGTGTATTATGATATATTCATGATGTTCTGATAAACATATTTAAACATTATTTTAATATTTCTATCGATATATTTTTGGCATATTTAGCTTATAGTTCATAGAAGTTAAGAAAAAATTAACTCCAATTTTGGCCTGAAATTAGCTTATTTCATGCTATATCTCAAATTTTTGAGATGTGACCCCTACTTGATTTACTTTTAAATGAGACATTAAATGTATGTCTATTTATATGCAAAGTTTTGGAAAGATGACATTACTATAATTTTTTTAATTTGCGTTATAATTTGATTACTCCAAAATTTTGTAACACCTGTTGTTGTGTTCTTTATGTACTGGTCTTTGAAGCCACCAGTAGAGCAAGAATTTTTAAACTTTGACATAGATTTTACTTCTATAGTCACTACATGTGTTCAACTTCATACTGTATAAAAATCATAACTAAATAATAGTTCAAACTATAAATATTTGTTTGATTTCTTCAAATTATCAATTCCCATGTCAAATTTTAGCAAAAATTTCAGGAAAATTATCATTTCTGTTTGGAGCCCAATATTTCCAAAAAATGGCATGTGACATGGGTCACAAATAAAATAAATGAACATTTTAGATCCCCATCTTTATATCCAAGTGGTTTTCGGATGATTGACATTACTATTATTTCAGGTGCCAACCTCCTTAAATTGTGAGCTAGTGATTACTACATGTGTATAGATCGTATCTGATGAGGCAGACATTAGTGAATTTTTTACTTGATTAAGACTCAAATACCTATGATAATGAGTGATATACTCTCTGACTATAGAGAGTATAAGACATCAAGAGTTTTTTTATTTTTGGCCTATATCATTTATGAGGGTGTTGAGTCCTAATGAATTGTTACACATGCATGTGTGGGGACAGGATGCTACTTTCATTGTTATTTGCATCCTATATTTTAAATGTATATCTTAACTTAAATCATCTTCATTGATTTGTAAAATCTTTCTTTACATCAAAAAGAAACCAAACATCATTTTCTTTTAACACTTCAGTTTCACTTGATTGTGAAGTAATGATGCTGGTGGTCACATTTGTTACGTAGCACATTCCACAACTAATAAGCGACCTTTTCAGATTTTACGCTCGTGAGTTTCCGTGAGAAGGGGGAAAATGTCCCATTTAATTGCTTATATCTGCTAAACCAGTGCAAATATCAAGGTGCGGATTTTTGGAGCTTTCTGAGATAGATCAATTCTATTGGTTGGTGAAAAAAAAATTTTGACTGGATCGAGGTACCCTTTAATTCTTCCTATGAGTCTAATATAAGGAATAATCTAAGAACACATCTTAGGAGTTTCTTTGTTTGTTTTATCAAATGGCACAGCATTTCATAAAGATAATATGATAGAGGAATTAAGTGTTGTATTACATGTGTCATATTATAATTTCAAAAAGATGGCCCGGAAGCTTCAGTGCTTCATATGCATGCATGTATCCTGTTTTTAGTGAAAGAAGTATTAAAAGGTCTATTTATTGTATCAAATTGCCTAAGAAGAAAATCATGCTAAGTTGTTAAAGTAAAAATATAAGAATTTATCTGAAACAACTAGGTCTTTGTACACACTTGGAGGTATTTCCAGACAAAAAGGAAGAATCTTATAGATTAGTACATGTGTATTTTATACTTATCTATTAAAAACTGTGAATTTTACAGATTTAGATATGAAATTTACTTATTAATGTGTAAAAATAACAGATTAAAGTGTGAATTTTAATCGTTAAAGTGTAAAATCTGGCTAATAAAAACTAAATAAAGCTATAATATGGCACTTCCGTATTACGCGGGTTTTTTTCCAGAGTGAGATCGGGATCGGGATACCGCTTCATGTCATAGGTCACAACTAAACAGGTCTGCCGAAAATAAAGTCTCAAAGTTGTAAATAGTTCAAGAACAGAACTTCCTGGTTGTTAGATTAGGAAGTTAAAGATCGAAAATGGAATCCGATTGATATTTTCTCCATTGTGATAACGAGTCTTGGTAAAATGGGTAGGCAAACCCGGGCCGGGGCAAAATAAAAGCCGGGGCAGATCGAGATTTTCCAATTTACATCAGAAATAATTAACCAATGTCATTGAAATTTTCAGGATATGTTACGGACCGGTATATCTGTATTCGCTGCAAATATTGCTGCACAACAATGCGTATTTTGGAATTTATTGGCGATTGTTGATTTCCAAGTTGGTAAAATGGGTAGGCAAACTCGGGTCGACATTTTACGGGTTTGTAGACTTATTTAAGAAGAAACTTAATATTCCATATTAAATTCCGTTAAAACATATGAAATACTATTTAGAAATTGACATTTATTGAACGGAAAGTACTAATATCGCGAGTAATAACAGGTTTTAAGGAAAACCGGGTCATTAAAACCGGATCCGATCACCCGGGACAAACTCAAAAATTCCGAAATGAGGATGTTAGCTATCACACTATTGTGACATTGCCAATTCGCAAGGAGGTATCCTCATTAGAGCCTTAATTGATAAATTTGAGAAAAGTGATTAAAATAATCATTTTGGGTGCTACACATTAATTTTATTAAATGAATATATTTAAAGCACTGTTTTTATTCATTATAGTTTTTGAAGTTTTATTTATAACTAATGATTTGAAAGAGTGATAACACAAATGAATTAGCATTAAGCATGCTAAAGGGTTTTATTTGTGTTTTTTATTATTATTATATTGTAAACAAGTACTGTAACACGGCGTCCTACCAGGGCACATACTCAGTTTGTCCATAAAAACCCCCCCAATATCTAACAAGCTAAAATATTAGGATAGAAATAAATACATTTTTATGGGAAATTATATTAAACATATCTGTATGAGTGAGAGGCTGATGCACACTATGGACAGTTGAATAGGAAATTATCACCAGAGTTTGTTAAACCTGCAGATTTCTGGTGATACCATTCCCTAAAACAGAAAATTAATATCCATGTGGATTAACACAGACACACAACTATTACGGAATTATCAAGTTTGTCCCGGGTGATCGGATCCGGTTTTAATGACCCGGTTTTTCTTAAAACTGGTTATTAATCGCAGAAATATTCAAATTCCATTAAAGAAATCTTTATTTTTGAAAAGTATATCATATGTTTTAACGGAATATAACATGAATTATTAAGTTTCTTCTTAAATAAGTCCACAAACCCGTAAAATGTCGACCCGGGTTTGCCTACCCACTTTACCAACTCGAAAATCCATAATCGTCAATAAAATCATTAATACGCATTGTTGTGCAGCAATATTTACAGTGAATACAAATATACCGGTCCGTAACATATCCTGAAAATTTCAATGATATTGGCAGAATAGTAACGAAGAAAATTAAAAAAAACTCGATCTGCCCCGGCTTTTATTTTGCCCCGGCCCGGGTTTGCCTACCCATTTTACCAAGACTCGTGATAACGATTGGCAGGGTTCGACTCTAAGAAAACGAAAATAGGAGGGTGTGGACAAAAAGTAAACATGTCTTGGACAATGGTGATTTTGGTAAGACCTGTTATCAACTTTTTTTTTATATTATTAAATCTAACAAATAAGACATTTACAGAAAAATATAACGGATCTCTATTAATTGAGGGCAAACAAAATAAGTAAGAGAGGGACCTTTTAACTTTTATTACACCTGTACACATGTTGACAAATATTGGGGTGGGGGATGGGGAGAAGAAATCGTAATCTGCTTCCTGGTTCTTGAATAAACGTTATTTGAGAATTGACTTGGATCATTCCCAACTTTTTAAATAATGCTGTTTAAAAATGTTTGCAACTTTTGATATAGACAGGTCACCCCTGGCCCCTTCTCTCTTTATCTATGGCACGCCAAATTCACAAAAATGAGCTAATAATAGTTTCACAGTTGATAAACTATGTTTAACAGTTGTAAACTGTAATTTACGGACAGAAAACCTAGTATAGTTAATCTATATTTTACATCTGAAAACCAATATTTAATGCGATCATCTATGTTTTAGAAGAGATAAACTATAATTAACACTGAAAACAACCATTTCCGATTGCAAAACATAGTTTATCTGATAAATATAGTTTAAAGAGTGTGAAACTATGATTAACAACTCTTAACCATATATAGTTAACAAATGCAAATTATAGTTTACAGATGTGAATCTTAATTTATCAGCAAAATCGATCGTTAACAATATTTGCATACAGATAAACTTAGATTATCATTTGTAAACTATAGTTTACAACCGTTTAATATGGTTTTGCAGATGAAAACTATAGTTAACGGATCGTTAGATATAGTTAACGAATCGTGAACTATAGTTTACGGTTCGTAAACTACAGTTAACAATAAACTATTGTTAACTATAGTTTAGCATTCGTAAACTATAGTTAACAGTCAATAAACCTAGTTTATCATCTGTAAAACGTTATTTAATGCTGTTAATCAATATTTCACATCTGTAAACCATAGTTAACGCGATCATCTATGTTTCAGAAGTGTAAAACTATAATTAACACTGAAAACAACCATTTGCGATTGCAAAACATAATTTATCTGATAGATATAGTTTCACGATTGTGTAACTATGATTAACAACTCTTAACTATAGTTAACGGATGTAAATTATAGTTTACAGATGTGAATCTATATTTATCAGCAAAATCTATTGTTAGTTAACGTTATTTGCAGACAGATAAACTTAGAATACCATTCGTTAACTATAGTTTACAACCGTTAAATATAGTTTTACAGATGAAAACTATAGTTAACGAATCGTTAACTATAGTTTGCGGTTCATAAACTATAGTTAACAGTCGATAAACCTAATTTATCAAATGTGAAACTATGTTTAGCTCATTTTTGTGAATTTGGCGTGCCATATTTATCATATAAGTTTATCTTTTTCTTATGTACATCTACTCTCCTGCTTTATAACCTGTAAGTCTGTCCTCATTCTTGAACATGCCTGACAAATAAAGAAAAATGACTGTTTTTCATTCTTTATGCCCACCTAAAAAAAGGCTGAAGTGAGCTTTTGTGTTAAGAATGTGTTTGTTGCCTGTTATCTTTGATTTTAATGTCACCAGTTAGAGAATTTTCACATTCCATGTTTTTCTCAAGAACCAATTTTAACCAATTAGTATTTTATAGTTAAGAACTTTCTTGAAGGACCAGCCCCCTATCAAAGCAGGGGTTGATTCAGAAAGAATGAAAGTAGGGTGGTTTGTGAGAATGTTTAAGACTCAGCCCAACAACACTTTAGCCCATGGACATGAAATTAATCCAAGACCAATGACGTCATATATGTCTGTTTACTTTTTTTAAGAACCAAATATTCTGTAATATCCAAACTTTTACATACGTTGCTTGAAGTTATATGATTTGTGCACTGTGTATAAATCCATTTTGGTACATGTAGTAGCTCAGTATTAGAGCTCCTGACTAAAGTTGCAGGGTCTAGAGTTCGATTCTTGGTCCACCGATATGAATTTTTAATGTATATTTGCCCATTCCTCCTTTCCTTACTATTACAAATTGTACCATGGGTTTCCATGTTTAGACAGTTTTAATATGATAAACAATTAAGTCATGGCAAGGTGAACTTGTGTTAAATGTGTCTTTAGGGGCGTAGACAGTTCAAGGGGGAGGAATGTAGTAATTTTGGCTATTTGGATGGTTGACATTGCCCATCATGAGTATATACATATAGATACATCTCTGGAGTAGAGATGACTAGAGTTGGATGGGTCTCAGGTTTGATTCATGGGCTAAGCCATATACATGTATTTTCATTGTATATTTGCTTATTCTTCCTTTCCTTCCTTCTACACTTCCTTATACTAAGAAGCATGCAGAAAAAGGAGGCTATGATTTTTTTAAATTAAGATTGAAGCATAGATAAACCATGTTAACTGGCATGGGGTAAGTTTCAATTTAACATAGAAATACATGTACTTTGAAAAAAAATCTGATGAGGAAAATGGAGACTTATTTATTAGTAAAATAAATGATGTGAGTGTTAACTTATTTTGGAATACTAAGTTCATTTATACTTTCACCACAATTGTAATACATTGTACTATAAGTTCTGTGATGATAATTGGATGTGAAAGAGGTATATTGCACTTAATATACGATTTCACCTAAAATATAGCACTTTTGCAAACATCAGACATTAAATCAATATTATACAATATTTAGTTGAAATATATTCAAAGAAACGTAAATCACACAATTAGCATGCTCTAAAAGTCTTAATTATCTTACACGACATCATTAAAATAGTCAGGTTTTGTCAGGGATATATAGGAAAATAGTTAGTATGCAATGAAAAATGGTATATTTGACTATTTGAACCACTCTAAACCAACAAAATCTGATTAAAATTATGTTCTACAGGTATTGTAGAACACGTTTTTGGTTTAATGGGGTCTTTGTACTGAAAATTAGAGAAATATAACAATAAGTGACCTTTCTAATACAATCATGTATATAGCCATATATATTTAAAAGACATCCAATGAAAATGTTAGATGTGTGGCCTAGTGGTAACGCGGAGGTCTCTTTGATTTTGTGGTCACTGGATCGATTCCCCCACGTGGTAACTATTTTTTCACTTAATTGATAAGCATGATAAGAATAGTTTAAATTACATGTATCTAATTGGCTGGATTTTGTTATCTTGTTTAATTCAACCTGATTATGGGCACACCAATATAAACAGATCTCTTTATTAACACTATACATGTATTTTATACACAACTGTACACAAAATAGATTCATTGCATTTTGCTGGAAGTTATCACGGTTCAGAATACCAACTGACATTATACACAGAGTTTTATATATTCATTTCTCGATGCAGATTTCCTGAATTTATGACAAAACAGTTGTTACAGACACCGTTTTAAAAGCAGTATCTATGTTTTGAAAATCATTTTGCGACAGGTACCTGAAGCTATCTTTAGTAACAGGTACTTTCCATCAAAACACAAGTGTAGGCGAAATAATGGGAAAATGCGCTATACCTCTTTTAAGACAAAGGTGTATGCAGGAATACATGTAGATGGGCAGGCTGAGAAATCCTGTCAGAAGTTGCAGATTATTTTGATTTAAAGTTGAAGTCAAATGAATGCTTATCTTGATTTAAACTGGGTGGAAGATAACAATTCAGATGAAATTTGTCCTCAGTTACCAATATGCTTGAATAGCATAAACTTTTTCAACATTGAGATTCAGGTTAAGGGAAACTTGGATTTTTCAATAAGGCTCTCATGGTGACAGTTACATGTATAATCATGTTGCAGATACACTCCTTCTGGTAATAAAATGAACAATTAAACAATTATTCATTTAATAAATATTTAATATTCGCCTCGCATACCAGTATACAAATATATATACAATGCATGTACAATGTAGTACTACATGTATGTTACAATGTAAACTATTTAGGCCAAAAAAAAAAAATGTGTGTGTTTCCGGTAACATGTCCCTCAAAATTAGGGTAGGTAGGTAGGCAATTACTTTTTTTTTTTACTTGACTTTTTATTTTAACTTCACATTATATTTGACTGTTTTAATTAGGTAAACTGTATTTTACAATTATATTAACAAGTAATATTTTGTTTTTTAGACCTAGATAGCAGAACCAATTGTAAGAGACTGATTTACAGTAAAAGACATTTGAATTTTAATCACAATTTAATAAATGAAATTTTGTCACATTTAACAAAAAAAGTAAAATAAAGAATTAAAGATACAGTCAATATTTAAAAGACAATATATTTAATACCTATTTCTTTTACGGACGATAATGTCAGGGTTCCGCCGATGTTGAACGTAATGCCACCCGACATAATGTCCTAAAAACCACACGCATCGAACGTCGACCCTATTATGAATATCTCCATATAAACATCCCACAGTCCAGTGCCGAAGAAAGCTATATATTGCGTTAACTTCGGGTGAATGTGGACATTTCTTTAGCTTAAACCCCATGACAACATGTGGTGGACTTGGGGTTGCGATACACGCCATGTTGTCGAGTATCGGACCAACCTAGGGCAAAATTTTAGGGAGACTTCACTTCTCCCTAACAGAAAAATAGGGAGAAGTTTGAGAAATCAGAGAGACTACCAACATTTGAAAACAGCATAATGCTAATGATGATATACACAGATTCAACCTTAATTTAAATTGGATTAGAAGCAAACAAAAAAAAATAAAACAACTTCTAAAAAATTTTAAAACTTATCCAATTTGTTAAATTTAATTTATTTGATGTATTTATACATTTTATAGATGAAATGTTTTGTAATTGTGTTAGCTAAATGACAAATGATATCAATCTCTGTATTTTTGTGTATTTTGGAGGTATTAGTCCAACCTTTTGACCCAATTACAACCGTTATGTAGAGGATCTTTTTAATTTTGAAGATAACCGTTGACAAACAGTTTTATGATTATTTTAGCATTGATTTGGCAGAGTTATTAAATAATTACAAGTTACCAACTAATTGTAATATCAACACTAAAAGTAATAAACATCGGTTGTAATTTTCAATGCACAGTTGCATCACCCGCCAGTATTTACAACCCCTAAAGATGAGACAGTCAGTAGTTATATTAATCACAACAGGGATTAACTGTGGTTGTTAAAACTTCTTTTGAATTAGATAATTGTCATTTTATTGCCTTTGGGGTTAACTTACACCATCGTGATCTCAGAATACAGGGCGACTTCAACTTCTCTTTCGGAGGAAATTCCGGCGAAGTTACCGATCAAAATCCGAGTATTTCACCCGAGTCGCCCCCTAGGTTGGTCCTTTATCCACACATGTGAAATCTTTTAAACGCTTGAAAAGAGGTTTTTTTTATTGATTTGTTACAACCAGTTTTAGAACAAATTACGGTACGTAATCCTGATTTGCAATAAAAAGTGCTAGGGTCGGCGCGTAAAATTAGGGTCGGTCGGGTTACCGGAAACACACGTATTTTTTTTTTTGGCCTTATAGGAATTTTTTTCAATCATTTATTTTTGTAGATTGTGTCCTGGTTGAGCATCTTCTCGGTAAGTGAAGCTACTTTAGGGGCAAGCTGCAATGTGACAGGAGATTGTACAGCGACTGTTGAAATCTGTACTGATGGCAGTTGTGAATGCAGTAGTGGACATTTTAATGTCAGTGATGCATGCAAATTAAGTAAGTTTCATTTAATACACTTACATAACCTTCAAACAACTCATTCTACATTTCTGGAACAAAGGAATTGAGATTGCCTATGTGATCTATGAACATTGAAGTTCATTTTAAAATTTAAATCATACAAATTATCATATGAATGAGAGCAGATTCCCACATTTACCATTAGCAGTAACATTTATTTTTTTTCAATTTCTTAAATGAATCTTGGCATGGGGAATCTTATACATGTATGTAATAGATTAAATGTTACTAAAACATATATTTTTATTGTTCTGGTACATATTGAACTTCACATTTATGTGTTTCTCAACATAATCTTGAAAGTTAAATAAGTTTTATTCATATGACAGTTCCTTTGTTTCTTTGCATGCAAAATGTATGATACATAATGCATATACATATGTACATGTATAGGATTTGGCAACAATTGTATTAAATGTCACTTTATTCTGTTAATTTATCACTAGATTGATAACATTTTAAAATTTTAAAATAATTTTTTTTATTCAGGTTCCGTAACAGTCACTCTCACAACACTATCTACCAGTGTGGTGTATGGATCAGATGTGATACTTACAGCTACAATCACATCAGAAGTATCTTTAAACCCTATCAAATGGCAGAAAGTGCCATCCGGTGGAACTCCAATAAATCTGGATATAACCCTGTCTAAATACACACAAAATGGTGAAGGCTCAGGCCAAGTCACACTGACCATCAAAAATGTAGACTTCACCGACTCTGGTAATTACCAGGTGGAAGCCAGCAACATTGCAGGAATCACCAGCACAAGTACCCAGGTGTCACTTACTGTGACTGGAGGTACATTTTAATATTCATGATCATAAACAATAAATTTAGCTATCGTCCTTTATATTGTATACTTTCAAAATGGATACAGTATAGATAGTGTCATTTGTAATATTGCCAAAAAATAAATAAGATGAAAAGATTTGTGCAGATAAATATAATTAAGTTTTGTAAGGAAACAAAAAATAGATATGAATAAAATATAATTTTTTCATAAATAAATTTGTTTATAGCTAATATGAATATTGATGATATTGTTAATGTCAACATCATATTTGGTTATCAATCCATGCATTACATGAATGTCAATACAGATGATATTACATGTATATTTCATTCAAACTCATACCTGCATTATTGTAATAGTCCATAATGACCATATTGATGAAAATATTGTCATAGCAGAAATGATACAGTCAATATTGACAAATATTACAGTTGATTGTTATTGTCATATCCATATCAAATAAATAACCTGTTGATATTTTTCATTCTTATATATTCTATTGTTTGATTGATATGAATATTGTTCATTCTTTAGAATGCTATATTTTGATTTAAACATGTATTGATGTCAATAAATGTATTATTATTATCAACATATACAAAATACAAATATACCTGTAGTCAGTGTTGAAATTTGGGTTGGGTTAAATGAATCCATCAGATAGAATTAAAAGTTATTTGTAAGCAACTCTTTAAACATATTTTGATGTAATCATTTTAGAGAAGCCAACTGTAACGGTACCTGGGACAATCACAGAGACAGGTACCACTGTAACCATCGACTGTACTGTCAGTGTCACACAGGGTTCTCCTGCAGTAAAATCTGTGTACTGGTCGTTGGATGGACAAAATCTGATAATAGCAAACAGTGCCAAATACTCTGGAGGAATCGTGAGCATACCATCACTATCCATTAAAAGCATAGCATCTACGGACGCTGGAGAATATCATTGTGGGGCTACCAATCTTGTTGGGCCTTCCACCAGTTCACTATCAGTAACACTAGGTAAGATCAATTAACATAAAACTATGAAATAGGGCAATCTTTTAGTCATTATGTCCTCAAAAATTCTAGTATATTTTTAGTTGTTTTCATGATGTTATAGTGTTAAATCTAGGATTTGAAAAGGGCATGTTAAATAATGGTGAAGAGGGCACTTTTCTCCGCGGTAAATATTATAAAACCTTGAAAGGGGCACCTTTTTCAGCGGTATATTATAAATCATGAATCCTTGAAACGAGCGCATTTTAAGGAAAATTTTGCATTGTAATCAAGTGTGACCTCGAAATCTGTAATGAAACAAGATTATTGAACAATAAATATAGGGTGATTTGCTTTTGCATTAACAAAATTTTATTTTCAATCTTTTTTTTTTCTTTCTTAAATTGATTTACATTTATTTTTATCCCTTAGAACATGCAGTCATGGCATTGGTCTGACTAGTTTTAAAGTATATTCCATTAAAAATTCTTTATTTCATTTAGGCTTTATGTAATATTAGAACTTACACACATCTGTATCCAGTATTGAATCATAGGACATGTATAATGTAGACAATTTTCTCTTTTGAGAAGAGGACAGGTTTAGCATTAGTGTAGGCTATGCCTGTCCACTTCTCAG
The DNA here is from genome assembly GCA_016163765.1 of Magallana hongkongensis. NCBI lineage: Eukaryota > Metazoa > Mollusca > Bivalvia > Ostreida > Ostreidae > Magallana > Magallana hongkongensis. Next base: position 86,358,178 of record WFKH01011925.1, read on the forward strand.
TCAAAAGAGAATATGTAGACAACTGATGGCAAAATTATTAAACCCTTTTACCACAGAAATTTCGATTTTGAAATTGTTGTTTTAAGCTTTTAAAAATCCAATTTGCATTTAAATCTGCATAACAATATTTTATTATGAATTCAGTTTCTGCATTCTTCAAGAGGAGTTACGTTTTTTGGGGAAATAGAGAAAATTCTGGTTAATCTGACATTTGTTTAAAAGCTTAAAAAAGAATTAAAAAACTTCACATCGAGATTTTTATTAAAATGTTTCATTAGTCTAAACATGGTTTTAGGTGTCTCAGTGTTAAAATTTCAAATTATCTACATAAAATATATTCTTTTGTGTTAATTCTATTTATAGATAACCTTACGATGTCTGTACAATTACTATTTTCAAGGAGATAATTCAGTTGTTATTTATCAAATTATTGTACAAGTAATTAGGTGTCAAATCACCCATTTATACAGGACAGCTGTGTATACCCCCTCAGCTTGGGCCTCTCCAGTTTACCTGTATCGTCTATTGTCTCTGGTCACTCGTGCGTGAAGTCCAGCGAGTTTGGGTTAACTTTGCTATAAAAACAAAGGCTAGGGCAATGGTGGTTTTGAATTAAATTTACTTTCAATAAAAGGGCATCAATTTTATTTATTATTAAAAGGGCATGGCGTTTGGAAAAAGGGCATGGCACTTATAAAATGGGGCATGGCGCCGCGCCACGCTAGTTCGCTTTAGATTTAACACTATGTTACAAAAACCATGTTAAGGTTAAATCATATTGTCAAGCATATAGGCATTCCCTTACCAAAATATATGGCCTCTGGCAAACAGTTGCCGCAAATTTGCGGCAAGTTCAGAATTCGTATGCAAATTAGCTTCTGGCAAACTTTTTGCGCCAAAGTTGCGGCAAGTTCAGAATTCGTATGCAAATTAGCTTCTGGTGAACTGTAAGTTCAGAATTCGTATGCAAATTAGCTTCTGGCAAACTGTTTGCAGCAAATTTGCGGCAAGTTTAGAATTCGTATGCAAATTAGCTTCTGGCAAACTGTTTGCGGCAAAGTTGCCGCAAGCTTACAGATAAACAGTACAATAAGCAACCTAAAGATTATTACAACAAAAGAAAAACAATTATAAACACTAATGATCTTTTAATTATGGTTACTAATACTATGCTTATTCCATCAATTTACAAATAACTTCTATTGGTGGTTAACAAACATAACTTAAACAGTATGTTGTAGCAATATTACAGATCAAATCTGGAGTTTCAACATTCTTATAAATTTGGACACCAGTTAAAATTAATAATTATCTTTTAATTTTACCCATTTTATAGATTTCAAAACTAAACACGAAAATGATGAACAAATCATAATGAAACTTGACAAATAGTACTCAAGCGATCGGTGATGATTTGTTGCTGCAGATTGATAAACTTGAATGCAGTTTGATCACACAACGCGCACAGACGGACTTGGACAAAAGTTCACAGTTCACAATGAGCAAAGTTTAAACCATATAGTTCACAATTAAGTCCTGCATGATCACTGGCCGTATTAGGATCGATCGAGGCATTCTTTATGGGCATTCCCAATGTCCTTTTTGTGACAGTCTCGCATGCTCTCTGATTTAAATTCACACAAACAGCTGACTATCAGAATATCACAATAATATATATATCCACATTGGAATTGTCGGACTTGAGCACTGTCGTTTATATGCTCTTTCCCGTAATCTTAAACAAATTACGTCTTCACTCCTCTTTTGGTTGCGTCTTTGGATCATAAAATCAGTGAGTTGACAGTTTTTTATTCATGGTTTTCTTTAGGTCTGTGTAGCCTGGCCACCAGGGCAGACCTTTTGGGAGGATAAATAGATTTCATATAAGCACGGATGTTTTCAAATTTTTAAGCAGTTTCTAGGAAAAACAAGTTATCATATTCCCAATCAAATATACATATATATAAAGCTACAATTTTGCTGTACTAACTCTGAGAAGAACATGAATTCTTTTCTTCTGTCATATAAATGTAAATCTTATACACAATGTAATGATAATTTTCAAAATTTGACGATGTTTAAGTAAATTTTAAATTACTTGTTCATACATCACAATTCAAGTAAAATGTTAAAAAAAAAAAGAAACAATAATAGTAACGGGCGTTTTGCTTGATCCGATACCCGGCATTGTCATAGGGACGGCCTTAAACTGATAAACCCATTATAGAAGTAGATCACAGTCTTTCGTTTTATATTCTAATAACAAATATGTTTAATAGTAACGGGCGTTTTGCTTGATCCGATACCCGCGCGGCATTGTCATAGGGACGGCCTTAAACTGATAAACCCATTATAGAAGTAGATCACAGTCTTTCGTTTTATATTCTAATAACAAATATGTTTGAACTGCCATTCAACAAATATATTTTTATTGCTATACTTACTTTTTCAAAAATGGGTGTTGACACTCCGATTTATTCACTCATATTAGTCCTCTGTTTCAGCAATGGATTTTTCCCATTGACAATGTTTTTTATCCTTGTGTACAGCTAATTCCCTTATTTTCATTCATTTCAACATCTCGGTGATTGCAGACAACATGGCAGCATCGAATGTGAAAAATGACGGCTAGCTATTGATCGACCAATCAGCGCGCGCGTAGCTTAACATTGAAACAAAAGTAAAAGTAGAAGTAGGAACAAACAGCATACGGAAAATTCCCTATTCAACATCAATTAAATGTTTAGATACTCGGTCAAATCTAAGTAGACTGATATTTGAACTTAGAACAAGAAGAATATACCGTTACAAAAGAACAGACAGGTTAGTGTTCACGTAATACGTGGGGCTGGGGGAGGGGGGGGTCAAACTGTCTTCTATATAGTGAAACATCATAATCATTGATGTTGATCTTAACTCATAATATTGGAAATCTTAATTGAGACTCTCTTAGTGTAACGGGATTTCCCGGCAATAAATGAAAACAGTCAGATTTCTTTGATGATGTTATAATGTTATATTTGTAAAGACTCTGTAATATAATGTAATAAAATAAATATAACATAATTGTATAATATCAAGTCATAAAATACATTTATACATTATTACGATAGGATTATCTTTGAATACATTTCCATTAAAATATACACATTTCATTATTCCCATATACATGATATAATTTACATTCTGTCCAAAATCATTAAGACACAATTAAGGGAAATAACTCTTACCAAATTTTGAACATACAAGAGTTATCTTTCTTTTACAATAAAATATTAAAATATACAATTATTAATCATACCAATTTATGGAATTGAGTCCGGTTCCAAACACCGTACAATAAATCTTCTACGTATGATGTTAATTCATCTGAATATTAAATATATATCTAAATACATGTTCGTTACATATATTTCCTATTCACAATATAAAACACGTAAACATTTCCTTAGAAATATTTACTACTATATATTAAGCTCTATTTACAAAGGTTGTCCATCAGATTTATCTTTATCTGATATTTAATTGATGAATACTCTTTTACTTATCAGATTTATCTACATCTGATATATACAATATTTACAAAGTAATTCCTTCTAAATTCTTAATCCTGGTAGTTCATATTATGAACTCATCTTTCTATAATGTTAGTAAATGGTTAAAATAGAAACTTACAATGTCTGGATATATTCAGGTCTTCAGAATGAAATATTGTAAGAATCATGAAGTATAAACTTCTCTGTTCAAAATCTGAGAGTGATCTATCTGAATACTATTCACAAGACAATGAAAACTCTAGACCAATAAAACACGAGAATTTTCAGTACCAACCAATGAATGTAAAATGTTTGAGTGTGTGTGTGTGGATCTAAAGGGGTGGAAAGCTCTAACTAAATACCTTGTTAGTAGAAGAAAGAATTAGAATTTATTTTATTTTAATTTCATAAACTTTTATATATTTAGTACTAATTTATAAATCCTATATTTTATTTTTATTTATTACTTTTTAATTAAAACACATCTACTACATTAGAATAAAATTTTAATCCTAAAATATTTATTAGATTTATATATTTTTTCTCTTTACAAAATATACAAAATTATAACAGCAATTCAATTATCCTGGCTTTTAACCGGTTTTCGATAGTGCAAATTTTTTCACGTAATAAAAATTGTTCCGGGTTTTCCTCAATTATAATTCATTGTTATATTAACAATCAGCAATCCCTTATGATATTGTGATGTTTTGTTTTCAAATCAACAAAAATTCTAAGAGCAATTTGACATTTTATGGATCCGCCATAATCAGAGTTGTTTTGACTGACGTCACATATTTTCGATAGGAAGTATGGTGCGCTGTTACTTAAAAAAATACAGAAAATAAAACCAATGTGTGGAGTTCTTATTTTTCATTTCTGATTCACAAATAAATCACGCTTTATTATTTGTTAATAAATCAATAAAAAATATTTATTTTAGCTGTTTATTACGTTTGATTTGTTGAGCATTCAATTCACTGACCTGAAATTGAATTGGAAATGTCAGATTATGGGACCATGTAATTTGTGTGTCATATATTACACTCATTCTTCTTTGAATGTTTAAAATGATTATGCATGGCATGTAGATAAAATTTCACATGATATCATATCAAAATGAAAATTATTTGCTATAAAGTAAACAAATTTTATATGGAAAATCATTTTGAAGCAAAGAAGATTTGCCAAAATTCCCAATAAAATGATTGTAATGTGCTTCCATACAATTCATTTTAAAGCGAAAGTCAGCTCAAAACGAGGTTAGTCTATTTTAAGACAACAATCTTGTACTATTTTACAGACGAGAGTAATAGATGATCAATCGTTGTTTTGGGGCATAAAAATTAGCATTTTTTATTTGGATATTTTTGCTTTAGAAAAAATGGCGTAATTTGAAAAAAATTTCAATAAAAGCCTTCCTACCTCTACTGAAGAAAAAATTCTTGATTTTTTAGGTATAAAATAAGCTTTAACCCTCCAACTTATTATTGAAAATTCTTCCCCGAAAAATGACAACTCGATTATCGAATTTTCTCTTTAAAAAAGCAGGCTATCGAAAATAAGTTACTATCGAAAATAGGTAACGGCACACAGGCGCTTGTTTCATACAGGAGGTCTATTAACTATACACAATAACACAAGGTCTCCATCTTTTTTTAGATAAAAAATGTAGGTCACCGATTCAAACCCCAATATCTTTATTCATAATCCGTATAATCGCGACAGTAACACATGCAATACTTAGCGGAAACCCCCTTCTAGCACCCCTTACTTTCATTCTTAGCTCACCCACTCGCGAACCCTGACACTGACCCTAATAATGCATGGTTCACCACTCGGAAAAAAAGTGCAGCTCTAAACTGCTCAAAACTTCCGGTTTGGCGATCGCGATTTGTTACACGCGATCTCATTGGCTCGACTCTTTAGTAATTGAAAATAAGAAACGTCAAAAATACAGATTTCGAATTTAGCGCTGAATGATATTTCGCTTTTCTCTTGTATTTTATGCTAATGAATGGAAAACACCCGAGAGAACCGTGAACCAATGAGATCGCGTGTAACAAGTCGCGATCCCTAAACCGGAAGTTCTGAGCAGTTTAGAGCTGCACTTTTTTTTCTGAGTGGTGAACCATGCATTATTAGGGTCAGTGTCAGGGTTCGCAAGGGGGTGAGGTAAGAATGAAAGTAAGGGGTGCTAGAAGGGGGTTTCCGCTAAGCATTGCATGTGTTACTGTCGCGATTATACGGATTATGAATAAAGATATTGGGGTTTGAATCGGTGACCTACATTTTTTATCTAAAAAAAGATGGAGACCTTGTGTTATTGTGTATAGTTAATAGACCTCCTGTATGAAACAAGCGCCTGTGTAACGGCACTATATAATTGACAGTCTTAAAGTTGTGGTAAATGTGTAAAATTTTATAAGTCTAATTTCTGGTAAAGCTTTGGCAAGCTCATGAAGTAATAAATCAGAGAAAAAGAGAATAAAAGTTTGTGGTAAACTTCTGGCAAATTTTAAGGAGTTTGCCAAAAGTTTGCCACTACTGGCCAAACAGCTGCAAGCATATTAATGGAGTGTCCGGTAAACTTCTGGCAAAATAAAAGAGGTTTACCAGAAGTTTTCCACTACTGGCAAAGATCAGCAAACAAGTTCAAAAGTTTTCTGGTAAACTAATCAGTTCGGCAAATTTGCTGCAAAATTGCCGCAAACAATTCATTTTGGTAAGGGTTCAGCTTCAAGAATATGTCAGACTGTTTAGTTTGTAAAATTCGCCATCCACAACAATTATATTTTCAGCTTTAAGATGGCCAAGTTGTTGGTGCACAGGTTCTCATGCAGTGCTAGGATAGAAACCCATCATTGCATCTGAAGAAGGGAGTGGTTTTCCCTTCATCGGATTAAATTGCATTGAAACCAATGTAATGGATAGAAAACCCATAGGTTCCGACAATATGGTTTTTCTTTAAAAAATTTCATTGTTTGTGTTGTTGATTTACTATATTTAGTGCTTTATATCTCCAATTAGCTGTCCTTGTATCTATATTCTATGTCTGACACTTAAAATGCTCAGGTGCTTAAAGAGTCTTATCTTGCAGATGAGAGAGAGAGAGAGAGAGAGAGAGAGAGAGAGAGAGAGAGAGAGAGAGAGAGAGATTTACTAAAAGATGAAGTAAAATTATTTTAAGGGACAAGTTTGATTGAGATGATTTATTATATCATGGCATTTTCATACATTTTCAAGCTGCTCCTTCTGCTGTAACAATTTCACAACAACCTGCTAGTCCAGTTAATTACAACAGCAACGTCACGATTACTGGATCCTACACCTCAAATCTCCTCAGTGTTACCATTAAGTGGCAGAAACTGGTTGGGGATACTTTCATGGATATTGACACAACAGCAGATAAATACTTAGGGAGCTCTGCCACAGGAACTAGTCCTGAACTTAAAATAAATCTAGTACAACTTATTGATGAAACATCATATAGACTTACGGTCAGCAATGGAGTTGGATCTTCCTTAAGTAACAACATCTCACTAAATGTAATTGAAGGTATGTATAATGCTCTTTGATAATTATTCTACAAGATTAGTAAACTCTACCTGAAGAGTTCATACATTTGTAAAAAGCTGAAAAAAGTAAGTAAATTAAGTTCAATTATTTTTCATTTAAATATTTAGATTGAGGCCATCATTAAAAATGTTCTTGTTTGATGTACTCTGACCCACATTTTCAAAAGTGGGTCGGTAGGTAGGGTTTTTTTTTTTTTAATTTGACATATGATTTTCTATACCGTAATTTGCCAAATATAATACACAGTTGTGTATAATACACCCCCCCCCCCACTTTGGGCCTGAAAATTTGTGAAAAAACGTAGTTTGAGTGTATAATATGTACCAAGACTTTTGACCAAAATGTAATGGTAATTTAGGGAAAAGTGTACGAGGAAATGTTTTGTACTGGAAATTTTATTACATTCATGATGTAATGTTTCTGCCGCAGATTTTTAAAAGTCTTGACTTCCTGCATAGCGGTAATCTTCAAACAGCTCAAAGGGGTGACCAATCACAGACAACAGGGTGTTCACTAAAGGTTTTACAATTTTTTCCTCCATGAGTACATTGTATGTCTGAGATAATCAGCATTAATAACTGGCAAGCGTATGTAGTGTTGTTACGATAGTCGCCGACTATCGAAAAATCGTCGCTGAAGGCAGCAAGTCGGCGACAATCGATAGTAAGTTTTTATCATCGATAGTCGCTAAAATTCAGTCACGTGACAAATGACCTTTTACTGCGTAGCAATATCCATAAAAAGACTAAAATATTATCAGAGACATAAATAACATGTTATTAATGTCTCTGGTATTATATACAGTGACCAACCTAGGGGGCGACCTGCTTTGTGATCGGTAACTTCGCTGGAATTTCCTCCGAAAAAGAAGTTGAAGTCGCACCGTATTCTAAGTTTACGATCTTGTTAATTTAACCCAAATGCAATAAAATGGTAATTATCAAATTCATAAGACGTTTTCACAAGCTCAGTTAGACCCTGTTGTGATTAGTAACTTGCGACTGTCTTATCTTCATGTGTTATAAAAACGGGTGATACTGTGCATTGAAAATTACAGCTGATGTTTATTACATTTCATGCCGATATTACAATTATAGTTTAAAACTTGTATTTAGTTAATAATACTGCCAAATTATTGCTAAAATAATCATAAAACGTTTGTTTACAGTTGTCTTCAAAATTAAACAGATCTGCTACATAACGGTTGTAATTTGTTAAGGGTTGCACTAAGTCTAATACCTCCAAAATACACAAAAGTACATGGACTGATTTTATTTGTCATTTAACTTACAGAAGTACAAAACATTTAATGTATAAAATGTGTGAATGTATGAGATCAATTAAATTTAACAAATTGGATAAGGTTTAACAAATTTTAGAAGTTGTTTTATTTTTATTATCTTGCTTCTAATCCAATATCAATTAAAATTTTGCCCTAGGTTGGCCTCTAAGTATAATATTTAATTCATTTGAAAACAAGTTCATTAAAAAAAACTATTGATATATGAATTATAAATTTAAAAAAGGTATTTTCTTTTATGCTGGTATCTTTCACTCATTGAAAGGATGAAAAAAAAACTTTCCTGGAATTTGAAAGTTTACATAATCGATTTTATAATCGATTGTGAGCTGCCGATTCAATTTGATAATCGATAGTAAAATTGTTCCGATTTTACAACACTAAGCGTATGTGTGTACAACAATGGCTTCGATAGGATCGCATAGGTGTTAAAAATAAAGGTGAAACAAATCTTCAAGATGAGTTGTTTTAATTTAAATAATTGTAATTAATCAGGTTCTTAAAATTGTGTATTAATTTAGAAAAACAAGGGTAGGCTTACTTAATCAGGCCCGCAATCCGGATCTATTGCACAAATCTATTAATAACATCTGTAATGGCGGCGTACACCAGATGGTGAATGCACAGCTCTGATTGCTAAATAAACTGTTTATAGCCTAATTTCAAATGACATTTTAATACAATTTATTTATCAACGGACTATGAGCAATACATTTTCTGTTAAATACACCCAAACAATAATTTTTAATTGTTTAAAAAATGCGGTAAACAAACAGAAGTAGTGTTTCCGTATAAAGGCTATGTACTGAATTCGATAGCCAATGTTCTACCTGTTTAAAAAAAGTGTCAAAATTCCAGCGGGGTGTATAGTACTCAATCCTTTCTCACAAAGAAATGTTCTAGACTAGATAAAAGTGTATATTATATTCGGCAAATTACGGTAAACAAGGGACGTATATACCAAATTAGTTTATATATATACATGTATATATACGTCCCTGGGTAAACACACACGTCAGAGAAACAAATTTCAAGATTTACAAACAAACAAAGCTTTGAATTCAGTCTGCTTTAATGATCTTATTCTTAAAATGCTATTTAATAACTACAATGTCAGACAGCCAGTTTTCTACAAATATCCAGTGCACGTTACATGGTTGAAACTGTCAAGCAAAGCATGGCTTTGTCCATGATCTTTTTCATTGATGTTGTATAATAGATGTTTACAAGTTACAAGCGATATTTTTATCCATTAAAGCGTCTTCGGAATATAACATACGAAACTTATAAAACTTTGAAACCAATATGACCAATATATTTTTTTTCAAAAAAAATATAGAACATTGATAAGTGCTAAATAAACGATTGAGTCGGGCCAATTTTGATGGGTCGGTTGGAGCACATCAAACAAATCAATTTTTAATTTAGGCCTGAAGGTATAGAAAATTCTCGAAGAAAGAAATGAAATTGATTAGACCTTAAGAAATGCCCTTAAGACCAGGTCGCAAAATTATCCTCACTGCAAATGAGAATTACTGTCAGCAATATTGTTGAGTTCTGATGGCATTGTAGTGGGCTTTTAATTGTAATGCTATACTGTAAAGTTGTCATGAAGGGCTTACTTTCCTAAAATATAATCATTATTATGTTAATTTCCTTGGGTGACTTGTACAGTCCCTAAAACGTTCTAGTTTCCCACTTGAACGGTGAGTGAACAGTGAGTGCATGCTGAGCGAATGGTGAGTGCATTCTGAGCGGAGGTGTTCGCTGAACGGAATTTTGTGAGCGCTTGTGAATGGTGAGCGAATGCAGAGCGCAAACGGAGCGCAAACGCGAGCACAAAGTGAACGGTGAACTATATGTGAATGCTTTGTGAACGCAAGATGAACGATGTATTCGGAGTGCCTCGTGAGTTATCCTTACATTTTATTTCGTTGATAATCAGGAAAAATTAACAAATAAACTACATATATGTATTGCTATCAGCCTAAATCATGTAAATATAAGATTATTCTTGTAATATCATTTAAATTTGACACATAAACTGTGACACAGTACTGACTGGCCTCCCGTACATTTACAGTGTACATATGAATAGTACCAGTGATGTGCATTTTATATGTATATGGATTATACGTTATTGTAACATTCTATTCATTTCCTGCTTCAACAGGGCACTATGAGAAAAAATAAATCATAAAAACATGTAGATATTGATAATAAATTTGCATTAATCGAGAAGTTCAGCACCTAGTCATTCACTGTTAACTTACACTGTTAAAAAACCCCCCAAAAACATACAATGGTATTGTTGAAGTAAAAAAAAAAAGCAAAAACAAAACAAAAACAGTTTTTACACACTTGCTCAAGAATGTGTACTTTAAATTCTATGAATTAAATTCTGATTAAAATGATGTTTCTGATGTGATATGTAAGTTTCCTTTCACCTTCACGCTCGCGTTTTTTCCTCATTTTGTTGTGACTCGCAAAGACTGATCCTTTCACTTTGAAGTTCCGAATTAAAATGACTGAAGAGTGACTGAACGATAAGTGAACGCTGAACGAACGGTGAGCGCATGTTGAACTCACGGTGAAAGCTTTGTGAACGGTGAGCATGAACGGCAGAGAGCGCACGGTGAGCGCTTTGTGAGCACACGGTGAAGGCATGGAAAAATGGGAAAGTAGAACATTTCAGGGACAGTATGTCAAGGACAACAGTCATGTTGTCTTTATTGAACTATTACACAGTACATGTATGCCTAGTGTGTTTATTTGATAATTCTTTCTGCCAAAGCAAAATTGCCTTATAGTCTAAAAAGTTTTTAGAATGGTTGTTTTATAAATAATACTGTGGATTCCGCGTTAAAGGATCTTCACAATTAACCTGATAATGACATAATTTGATGAACAACACTTAAGAAACATGGTAAAAAGCAGTTCTGAATTTCTTTTTGTTAGCAATTGTCAAGTTGTAAATCCTAACTGTGTCATTATTGTATTTATTAATAAATACAATATATTATTAAAAATAGTGGGCACAATTAAAATACACTGTTCTAAAAATATATTAAATCTATCATAAACATTTTTGTTTTTGTAAAACTGATGCATAAAATAATAAAATTAATTACATACTAGTTAATGGTTATATATATTTCAAGGAGAGGAATAACATAGGCATATCCTTTTTAGCTCACCGAGACGAAGTCGGGGGGAGCTTATGCTATGCTCCCGGCGTCGGCGTCCGGACCTGGTTAAAGTTTTTGTTGCAGGTCCTGTATCTTACTTGTCCTATCTTCACCAAACTTAGTGCATGGATGCATACTGATGCAACTGACAGTCTTGAATGCTGAATCTGAGTCATAGGTTTCGGATGCTGGAGGAGGTTAAGGTTTTTAGACCTGGTTTAAGTTTTTAGAGCAGCTGCCCTCTAATGATTATATCTTAGTTATTACTAGTCCTAACTTCACCAAACTTGCATGGATGGTGCGTCTTATGATACTGATGCACATGACAGGCATGAATGCTGAATCTGAGCTTTAGGTTTCGGATGCTGAAGGAGGTTAAGGTTTTTAGAGCTGGTTAAAGTTTTTGGAGCAGGTGCCCTCTGATGATTATATCTTAGTTATTACTGGTCCTTACTTCACCAAACTTGCATGGATGGTGCATCTTATGATACTGATGCACCTGATGCTGAATCTGAGCCATTGGTTTTGGATGCTGAATGAGGTTTAGTTTTTTGGAACAGGTCACATGTTTAATAGATAATAGTACTATTTCAAACTTGCATAATTGATTTAACTTTAATATAAATGAATCGCAGAGGTAGCTTCAGATGCAGAGCCTGATCTCCATTATCAAGGATGCTAAAAAATATATCTTAGTTATTACTGGTCCTTACTTCACCAAACTTGCATGGATGGTGCGTCTTATGATACTGATGTACCTGACAGGCATTGATGCTGAATCTGAGCCATAGGTTTCGGATGCTGGATGGGTTAAGGTTTTTAGAGCTGGTTAAAGTTTTTGGAGCAGGTGCCCTCTGATGATAATATATTTGTTATTATTGGTCCTAACTTCACAAAACTTGGATGATGTATCTTATGATACTGATGCACCTGACAGGCATGAATGCTGAATCTGAGCCATAGGTTTCGGATGCTGGATGAGGTTTAGTTTTTTGGAACAGGTCACATGTTTTATAGATATTTATAGTACTATTTCAAACTTGCACAGTTGATTTAACTATAATATAAATGAATCACAGAGGTAGCTTCAGATGCAGAGCCTGATCTCCATGATCAAGGATGTTAAAAAAATCTCCTACCTCATTTAAACCTGCTTGATAGATGTGTTTGTTGTTAAATGATATAACATGATTCCTATGATATAGTATTACATGTATATGATATGATATACTATTATTTTATATAATACAATATTATATCATTTTGTAAAAAGTTATATGATACGATATGATATATGATATCAGGACAGTTTTTTTGTACATTAAGATATGATATTGTGTCATGTAATTGTTATGTATAGTGTTGTTTATTATGATACAATATTGTATAATATGATATTGTATTATATATTTAATATTTTATCACATAATATTGTTTCATATGATATCGCAATATGTAAAATTGTATCATATGATATGATATTGTATAATATATAATATCGTATAATATGATATTGTATAATATGATATTTTGTTTATATTATATATTATTATATCACATGAATTGTATTATATGATATTGTAATATATAATATTGTATTATAATTATGATATTGTATTATATAATATATTACTATATCACATGATATTTATCATATGATATGATGCAATGTTGTGTCAAATCATGATACAATATCATATTATGTATCAAATATGATACAATATCATACAATACAATATCATACTATATTATACAATATAATATCATATGTTACAATATTGTGATGTTTTATGTGATATGATATTGTATCATGTAATACTATATTGTATCATATATTGTATAATGATATTGTATTATGTGATCAATTACAATAATGTATGACATGATACAATGTCATATCATATGTTACAATATTATATTACATAATTATTTATTTCAGTATTATATTGTATTATATGATACTATATTGTAAGTATCATAGGATGCAATATCGTATTATATATTATTGTATTGATAAACATTGTATCTTATAATACTGTATGAAATGAGCATATGATTTTCATACAATTTTTTTAACATATGATATACGATATTGTGTCAAAACAGTTTCCATGAATATCCAAGATCATTAACTATGATTTTCATATCATATGATAAAGGTGGTCTCATAAAGGTGATGCCTCATAAAGGTGATGTCTCGTCTCGGTGAGCTTTGTAATCTGTGATTACCTATGTTTATTCATAACTGAAAGAGGGGGGGGGGGGGTATTTCTGAAATTGTATCGATGTTTCATCGTTACATCATTTAAAAGTTACTTTTAATGAGATCGTATCTAGTTCTTTAATTTTTATTACTCAAAGATATGCTTAACGTTCTTTTTTTTCATTTTAGTTTTAATAGGTCTAAAGAATTTGGATATTAAGTTTGATAGAATGCTGGATAGAATTATACATTATTTGTTTGATAAATTATCGTATACAGAGCACTGAATCATGATTTGTAACTTAGAAATAAATTTACTTCCTAATGAAAAGGCACGATACACTGAAAATTTAGTAATATCAACACATGCAATAAAAATGTTTGCATGCAATTTACCATCATATTGATTACCGGTAAGCTATTTTTTTTTTTGGAGGAAAAAAGACTTAAAAAAAAAAATAAAGACTTTAACAATTGCCTTTGTTCAGAAAAAATAGGTTAAGTTGCCAAAATTTAACATTAAAGAGAAGTAAGAACTAGTAGGAAATCGTACATATATTATTATGTATATTCTTTTTCAATATCAAAACGATGTTTACATGCTTATCACAAATCATGCAGCATAATTTGCAATAAACTACAAGTCAAGTTTACTGTTATTGCTAAGGTAAAAGAAATATTCAATCATCGTTAAAGCCACGTGTGGAATTGCAAAGCTTCTTTTTCCTTGGCGAGGATAATATCGACATGTTTTGTAACTAATGTAATCACGGGAAGTGGCTTCTTTCATCGTTCAATGTAAAACACATGCTTGAAAACTTGTCATACACGCGAATTAATAAAGCGTTTTGTGTCTCCGATTCAAAGTCACGCACTAATTTCAAACCCAACAAGATTTTTTGACCACAATGGCTTCCAAAATGGCTATCTATCAAAACAAGGAACGTATTTTGAAGAAAAGCGGTAGATTTTTAAATAAAAGCAGTAGGCGGGAGACAGAGTTAAAAAGCGGTTAGACTTCCGCGTAAGTCTGTAAAGTTAACATGTATGGTATACACCCACAATACAATAGGATTGATATACGATAGGATTGGATACACGATTGTAAAAAATAATGTTGTGGGTACTGTAGTAGTTGATTTTTTACTTCAAAATATTATCGAATGTTAAAAACGTAATTGTTTTAATTCTATTTCAGGTAATTTAACAGTTACTACGGGTGCTAATGTTACTGGTCGGTATAACGGAAGTATCGCAATAGGTTGTACTGTGACTGGTCCTGAAGTCAAGAAGATACAGTGGATGAAGTACATAAATAATATCCCATTAACCATTACAATAGATGATGTGAAGTATACTGGGGGATCTGTGTCCACCAGTGCATTGACAATACACACTTTGAATGACAATGATACTGACTACCAATACCAGTGTACAGCCAGTAATCCAAGAGGAGTTTTCAGTAGTGCTAATAGAGCTAAAGTCCAATTGAAGTGTAAGTAGTTTTTGTGCTCTAAAATATATTTTTGCAACATTTTTAATTTAATTGATTAAATTAAAAAAGATTCTCTCTCAAATTGGAATAAAGCTTGGTTTTGTATAGCAATGGATCTTAAATGCATGTCAAATAATTTTAGGACACCTGAGTCACTCAGGTGACCTATTGCAATTGATCTTCGTCCATCGTCATGCATCATCTGTCGTGCATCATCCGTTGTCCATTAACAGTGTTACATTGTTATCATCTATAGTGAAAATGTATTTAATCATAGAAATCTTCTTCTAATCCCATATATATTTGAGAAAAATTAAATGCAGGATTATGATGTCCATAAAGCCCTCTACCAAAATTGTTAAATTCATGGTCCCTGGGTCAGGGGTTGCAGCTTTATTTAATTTTTTAGGTCACCTGAGTCACTCAGGTGACCTATTGCAATTGGTCTTCATCCGTCGTCCGGGTGTGCGTCTTGCGCCGTGCGTTTTACATTTTTAACTTCTTCTTGAAAACTACAAGGCCAATTGTTACCATTTTTAGCTCACCTGAGCTGAAAGCTCAAGTGAGCTTTTCTGATCAAAATTTGTCCGTTGTCTGTCGTCGTTGGCGTTGTCGGCGTTGGCGTCAGCGTTGGCGTTGTAAACTTTTCACATTTTCTTCTCAAAAACTATTAGGCCAGAAAAGCTGTAACTTGTATGGAAGCATCCTCAGGTAGTGTAGATTCAAGTTTGTTCAAATCATGGTCCCCGGGGGTAAGGTGGGGCCACAATGGGGGGATGAATTTTTACATTGGAATATAAAGAGAAAATCTTAAAAAATCTTCTTCTCATAAACTATTAGGCCAGAAAAGCTCAAATTGGAGTGGAAGCATTCTCAGATAGTGAAGATTCAAGTTTGTTTCAATCATGCTCCCCGGGGTAAGGATGGGGCCCCAATGGGGGGGG
>WFKH01011925.1:86380390-86396438 GCA_016163765.1 Magallana hongkongensis
TCTTCTCAGAAACTAATCAGCCAGGTGATTCTTTAAAATTGTTTAGACTTTGGCCCCTTGATGATTCTTGGGCCTCACAAGGGGTTCAGAGTTTGATGTAGGTTTATATCCCATACATAAACAATTGTTTAGGATCTTTTTGAGAACTGCAATGTTCAACATGTGTTATGGCTATAAAATCATCCTGTTAGAAAAGGGACTAATGATAATGAAAATAAGAATATCCAGGTGGAAAATGGATTTTCATTTATACAGGATCTACATGTATTATACTACATTGTCCAGATAGTTTGTATTATGACTCCTTTAAGCTGATTTCATCATACCTATTGTTCCTCAGGTGAGCGATGTGGCCCATGGGCCTCTTGTTTAGACTGTGGCCTCTTAACAATTCTTGACAATTCTTCAGCCTGATAAGGGGTTCAAAGTTTGATGTAGGTTTATAATCCATATATAAACAGTTGTTTAAGTCTGATCATTTTCTCAAGAACTGCAATGCTCAATATGTGATATGACTGTAAAATCATCCTGTTACAAAAAGGGTTCAATGATAAACATAAGAATATACAGGGGAATTTTTTTTTATACGGGATCTATTATACGACATTGTTCAGATATTTTGTATATGACTACGTAAAGCTGATTTTATTAAGGTCTTCCATTACAACGGAAGACCTTATAGTGATTGTAATGTTTCTTATTAGGGTCTTCTGTCTTCAGCGGAAGACCCTTCTATTATTCTATTGTTTCTTTTTAGGGTCTTCCGTTTCCAATGGAAGACCCTATTGTTTTTGTTAGGTTTCTTTTTCTCTATTTTTCACTATTATTATTATTAGGGTCTTCCGTTTCCAACGGAAGACCCTCTTGTTATTCTACGGTTTCTTTTTAGGGTCTTCCGTTTCCAACGGAAGACCCTCTTGTTATTCTATTGTTTCTTTTTATTATTAGGGTCTTCCGTTTCCAACGGAAGACCCTCTTGTTATTCTTCAGTTTCTTTTTATTATTATTATTATTCTTTTTCTTTTTCCTTCTGACTCCTTTTTGGCTTTATATCTCAAAAACTCTTTAACCGATTTTCATGAAATTTTCAGGGATTATGAGAAATTCTTGTCCCTTAGAGCTATTAAAGCTGAAAAATTACGTCGCTTCCGTTATCTTATTACGTCAGTTTTAAATTTTTCAAAAAGCAATTTTGTCCAGTCATTTTCTTTTAAACGGTTTAATACAGAGATTTGAAATTTTCAGTGATTGTCTATTTCTCGATTTACTGAGGGCATTTTGACAAAAAATCAGAATCCGTCACTTCCAGTCGAAACCGGAAGTGAATCAAATTTTTCGAAAAAATAAATTTTTTGTTCGATTCAAAAACGTATACGTATTATATAGAGCTTATTTAGATGAATCTAACACTGAAATCCGTTTTAAAATCGGACGATGCATCGCTGAGATATTAGCGTTTAAAAATTGATTTTTCCGGAAATTTTGAATCCGCGTTCTTGGTTAAGAAAATAGTCTTATGTTTGAAGTTAAATTAACTCGTACCTAAAATAATTCGAAAAATTGTTAAGTTGTACTTGAACACATTCGGACTTTTTTAGTGAAGTCGTTCTTGAAATCGCAAAGGTTTTTGTTAATTCGTACTTAAAATCATTCGGAATTTGTTAAGTCGTACCAAGAAATATTCGATTTTTTTTACCTTTTTGTTTTAGTTATTTATGTTATTGGTTTAAGAATTCTGCTTCTTACAGGAACTTAAAGCTCTACTTTCGACTTGAACGGAAGACCCACTCGTTGCTTTGCAACGAGCTTTGCTCTAGTTATTATACTTTTTCTTTTTTTTTTCTGACTCCTTTTCGGCTTCATAACTCAAAAAGTTTTCCTTCGATTATGATGAAACTTTCAGAGATTATGTGCAATCATTATACCTCAAAGTTATTAAAGTTTCCATGAAAATGTCACTTCCGTTTTTACGTTACGTCATTTTTTAAGTTTTAAAATAGTCATTTTGTCCGCGGCGTAAAAAAAAATGCTTTGAGATAAAGGCTTGAATTTTTGCGTGATAATACATCTATCGATTTACCTCTGTAATAAGGCTGGATATGAAAATCCGTCACTTCCGGTCGAAACCGGAAGTGAATCAAATTTTTCGAAAAATTGAATTTTTTGATCAAATCAAAAACGTATACGTGTTTGGTAGAATTTTTAAAGCTGAATCTAACACTGAAATCCGTTTTAAAATCGGACGATGCATTACAGAGATATTGGGGTTTAAAAATTGATTTTTCAGGAAATTGTGATTCCGCGTTCTTGGTTAAGAAAGTAGTGTTAATTTCTAAGTTAAATTAACTCGTACCGAAAAATTATTGGTAAGTCGTACCTGAACACATTCGGATTTTTTTTGTTAAGTCGTTCATGAAATCTTTAAGGTTTTTGTTAAGTCGTACTTAAAATTATTCGGATTTTGTTAAGTCGTACCAAGAATTATTCGAATTTTTTTATCTTTTTGATTTAGTTACTCTCTTTATTGGTTTAAGATCTCTGCTTCTTACAGGAACTTCTAGCATTACTTTCGACATTAACGGAAGACCCACTCGTTGCTTTGCAACGAGCTTTGCTCTAGTTATTATACTTTTTTCTTTTTCTGACTTTTTTGAAGCATTATTTCTCAAAAACTATTCGACCGATTTTTATGAAACTTTCAGAGAAAAATTGACGTTACTATGTCTTAATGTCTTAAAGATGTTAGAGTTTCAATGACAACGTTACTTCCATTTTTACGTAACGTCATTTTTAAAATTTTCAAAAAGCAATTTTGTCCACGGCGTTTCTCAGCAATGCTATTAGATAGAGGCTTGAAATTTTAGGTGATTATACATTTATCATTTTGCCTTTGCAATAAGGCTGGAAATGAAAATCCGTCACTTCCGGTCGAAACCGGAAGTGAATCAAATTTTACAAAAATTTGAATTTTTTTATCAAATTTAAAACGTATACGTGTTTTGTAGAACTCATTAGGCTGAATCTAACACTGAAAGCCGTTTTGAAATCAGACGATGCATTACAGAGATATCGGGGTTTAAAAATTGATTTTTCCGGATATTTTGATTCCGCGTTCTTGGTTTAAGAATAGTTTTCAGTTCATAGTTAAATTAACTCGTACCTAAAATAATTCGAAGATTATTAAGTCGTACTTGGACACATTCGGATTTTTTTTGTTAAGTCGTTCTTGAAATCGTAAAGGTTTTTGTAAATTTGTACTTAAAATCATTCGGATTTTGTTAAGTCGTACCAAGAATTTTCAATTTTTTTTTCTTTTTTGTTTAAGTTACCTTTGTTATAAGTTTAAGTACTCTGTTTCTTACAGGAGCTTCGAACTTTACTTTCGACATTAACGGAAGACCCACTTTGCAACGAGCTTTGCTCTAGTTTTATATTATTTTTCCTCTGACATTTTTCGAGCGCTATAACTCAAAAACTATTTGGGCGATTTTCACCAAATTTACAGGACTGATAGAGCATTTAACGTGCTTGCTTATATAAAATTTTAAGCTGATGACGTCACTTCCGGTTTGAGATTTTTAAGATTTTGTGAATTTTTAAGGAGCATTTTGTCCACAGAACTCCTCCGAAAGTAATGATAATACTAACTTGAAACTTTCAGGAATATGTAGATAGATGTCTGTAGATGGTCCTCTGTATTTGACATTGTGGAAAATGCGCAAGGCGCCGAAGCTCGCCCGAGGTCGAAAATTAGCACCAGAATTTTTGGCAAAATTTTAACACGTTTTGTAAAATATCTTTTAACCTGTAAATAATTTGTTAAAACATGTAATGCAAAAGTTGTTTAAATTTCCAAGGGCTTTCCTTTGATATCAAGAAAAAGGGGCTGGCCCCTCAAATTAGGGGCCAAGAGGGCTCTAAAGTCTTTTTGCAATAACTCTTTACTGAACAATAATTTGTTATCATTTATAGAAGCAAAAATGTTTATTGTACAGCTGTTTATCTATACAGTACCACACCTTAATCATATGTTACGTAATTAGGGGTTTCAAGGGGCCAGAAGTCCAAAACTTTGATCATTAATATCTAGAAAAGGAGAACTATTTTAAAAAGCATTGTAGAACAAAAAATGCTTACAATAATGTTCTCAACAATATGCTACCTAAAAAAATTTGTTGGTGGCCTCACCCCTGCGAGATGATCATGAACAATTCATGATTTTCTCTTGAATAATTCATGAATTATATTCATGAAATGTTCATGAAGAGTTCATGAGGATCCCATGAACTTATTATTGGACATTTTAAAGTCATGAATTTTTGTTCATGAGTAAATGTTGATGAATATTCATGAACAAACTTTTTCATGAATAATTCATGAACAGTTATGTTCATGAAGATTCATCATTTGATGAATGTCCAATAATAAGTTCATAGGATCTTCATGAACTGTTCATGAATAAGTTTAACGAATCTTCATGAACTGTTCATGAATAAGATAATGAATTTTATTCAGGAATAATTCATAAATAAAATTCATGAACTATTAATGAAAATTCTTACCCACTACATTTTGTATATAAAAAGGTAAAATCTCATATAAAAATGACTATAAAATACTTTATTATAATTGAAGAATAATGAGACAATATCTAAAGTATCACATAATTCTTATGTACTGACTATCACTTTAAATAATCAGCAAGTTTAATAAAGTTTGCAAAACAACAGGTAACGGTATCAATACTGAACTCATTAGCTCTAAAGAAATGTTACAATATTAGAAATTGACATCCCAATATGCAATGATTTGAAATATATTGGAGTATTGGACATAAGAATATGATAACTAAATGCTAACTATCATTATGTCCTTTATGAAATCTTGCTTTGTTGCATTTTCCTTGCCTTTGCTCATGTTGATTTCACTTGTATGCCATATATTGCAAGGTGCATTTACTGCATGGTAGTAAAATGCTCCATCCTTTAAAAAATTTTTTTCTACAAACCCAGAGTAACTTGAGTGTTATTTTGTCTTGGTGGGAATTCTTCCCAGGCTTCACATATGATATAGCTCCTTTGATGGCAGAAGAGTCGTACCTCTGTACTGTAAAAAAATAATATGACAAATAGCAGTATGATCACATGTCGTTTAACACATTTGGAACATCAACTAATCATTCAATCATGTCATATAATTCATTTTTTATTTCAAATATTTTTATCAAGTAAGATAACGCTGAAATTGCACTAGAGCTTAATAGTGCGAGTGCTTTCCCTAGAAAAAGTGATATCGCAGAAAAAAGAAAACAAGATGAAACCACAACTGTTTTCAAATCTGTAAATAATACTCGCCATTTTATTAGAAATTTTCAATTATTTAATTGCAATAACATTTATTTATTACTTACTGAAAGTTATGTTCCATGATCACTATCTTTAGGGCTGTCCAATATTCTGGTTTTTTCTGTATAATTCTAGAGTAAAATAAGTTTGTATTCATTAACTCAAATGACATCTGCATTATGTACTTTATCTTGTAACTGCAACGATTTAGGTATATCAAACATGTAAGTTATAATCAATTATGTAGTTAAACTTATAAGTTAGTCGGACAAAAACTTCACTACAAATTAAAAACCGCCATTTTGAAATGTTTGAAAAAAGCGAACAAAACTGAATTTTACGTTTTGACTCCTTTACATAAAAGTTTATTTCGATATATACATACCATATTACCTTTAATATCATTACTTTGAACTACATCTGCTGCATTATCTTCTTGCATGTTCCATACTAAAATTATGCCATCGCTCATGTGGAAAATCCGTCTGCTTTCATTCAAAATAAAATGCGTAATCACTTGGCGGAAGTGACGTTGTAGAATCAAAACAACTCGCTGAATGTATATTCTGAGATTCTTTCATTTGGTTAAATAATTTTTTTTAACATATGTTAATGATAATCAAAGAATATCTTTAAATAAAACTAATTTTAAGGTGCTAAAGTTTTCGTTTTTTTTATATTCAGAGATTGAAGAAACGTACGATTTAATATTGTTCAGTTTACACAAGTTGTGTCTGTTGAATTTCAACCCCCTCCGTTTTTGAACCCCTCAAGGTTTTGGAACTTAAAAAAATGATTTACACTCAATTTAATATTCTTTCATACTTTATTTCTATAAAATAAATTATAAATTATTTTTGCATTAATGTTTTAAAGTAAAATTTTCAATATTGCTTACCATTAAGTTTATGACATATTGAAGTTCAGTGTGTTTTTGTAACGGAGGCGAATCGATATGACACCTCATAAACAATGGCGGACTCTTCGAAACTCGGAGCGTAGTTGTCGGAGTTTTAACAGCTAATCATAAATGCATGGTTGGAAGTTCTCAACGAAATATTTGCGCAACGGATTTGTAACTTCATAGAATGAATTGCTTTCAAATGTGTGCAACAGTGATGCCTTTTACAAATAAACCGCAATGGCTGAAAACTCGACGGGGTCCAAATTTCAACCGAATGTGCTCGAAGCATTTTCCCTGTCGTTCTTCCAGAAACAGACGCACTTCGTCTTGTGTGTATATATGCTTCTATGATAGACTGACAACCGACCACGTCTTTAATAATTAAACTTGATATACTTCAAAAAAGTTAGAAATCAATGTATACTTAATCTTTTTTTCCAAGAAACTGCAAATTTTAAAATTATTTCACCTTTGTTTTTGTCAACGAATTTACATGTTTTTAGAATTAAATAAGTAATGAAACTATAATATATAACATCTTTCTTTTTCAAAATTAAAGATGCCACATTTATATAGGTGTTTGAATATTCATGAATGTTCGTGAAGACTATGTTTTAATAATATTTTGAGATGTATAAAATTTTTTAAAACATATAATGTTATGAATATTAAACTGTGTTACTTATAAAAGTATTTGAAATTATATAGATTTCCTAAATTAGATCTTCATGAAAATTCATGAATGTTCAATACCTAGAACCATTGAATACGGAGGTATTTCCTGTATTCTTGTATGTTCGTAATTTATTCATGAATTACATTTTAAGAATATATTCATGAATAAAATTCATGAACCACCTTTATGAACCAGTTATGAACCAGTCATGAATACATCATGAAACTTCATGAACGGTTCATTAAAGTTCTTAAAATCATGAATTTCATCTCGCAGGGGCGAGTTAGGAGTTTAAGGGTCGGCCCCTAAAACACATTAGTTCAGATATCTTTAAAACGGTCAACAATTCGTGAACACTTGTTGAACAAAATATGTTTATATTTGCGAGACCTTTCATTTGATATCAAGAAAAAGGGGCTGACCCTGAAATTAGGGGCCGGGAGGGCTATAAAGTCTTTTTATAGTAACCTTTTTTAGAGCGATAATTTGTTATACTCATAAAAGCAAAAATAAGAGCTTATTAAGCTTAATTTAAAACTGAAATCCGTTTTAAAATCGGCCGATGCATTACAGAGATATAGGTGTTTAAAAATTGACTTTTCCAGAAATTTTGATTCCACATTCTTGGTAAAGAAAATAGTGTTATGTTCAAAGGTAAATTAACTCGTACCTAAAATAATTCGATAATTGTTAAATCGTACTTAAACACATTCAGATTTGTATTTGCTAAGTCGCTCTTGAAATTGATAATGTTTTTGTTTATTCGTACTTAGAATCATTCGGATTTTGTGAACTCGTACCAAAAATAAGTCGATTTTTTTTCTTTTTGTTTTATTTAGTTATGTTTATTTGTTTAAGAACTCTGCTTCTTAGAGAAACATTTAGCTTTACTTTCGACATAAACGGAAGACCCACTCGTTGCTATGCAACGAGCTTTGCTCTAGTTATTCTTTTTTTTTCTTAACATTTTTCTTAAAATTCAAATATCTCAAATACGCTACAATGGATTTTTATGAAATTTTCACGAATAATACAAAATATCAAGGTCTCTTATTATGTACATTTTTGTTGATGACGTCACTTCCGGTCGGCCGTTGTATTCGTTTTTCTTTTTGTTAAAAGTGATCTTGTCCTCCCTTTTTCTCAAAAACGATTAAAGATAGAAAATTGAAAGTTTCAGGAATGATAGATTTTTGCATTCCTAGGGCCGATCAGGTAAAACCACGATCGTCCGTCACTTCCGGTCCGCTCAAACAGCATTTTTAGAAAATTGTGTTTTAAAAATGTTTCAAATTAAATAATTTACAATTTTTTACCATCAGAATATGTTTTAAACTTATCAAATTTTAATATGAGCAGGTCGTCCGTCACTTCCGGTCGTCACCGGAAGTGATTCCAAAATTTTGATTTTTGGAATTTTAAAGCATTATACGTTTTGTAGACATTTTTGTACTAAATACAAAACTAAAAACCGTTTTAAAATCGGACAACGCATTGCAGAGATATTGAAGTTTAAAAATGGCCTTTTCCGGAAATCTTAATTTTACAGTGTAGGTCCAAAAATTAGTTTAAAAGGAAGTTAATATAGTAACTCGTACCAAATGTCAACATTTTAATTCAACCCTATCAAACGGAAGACCCACTCGTTGCTCGCAACGAGATCGTGTCTAGTTCACTTTTATTTTTTTAATTTTTTTTTTCTTTACAATTTTTGTGCAGAAGATTTCTCGGAGATGTGTCGTCCGATTTTCGTCAAATTTTCAGCATCGATCTCTTGTTATCTGAAGTCTGTACCCTATTTTGGATTTTCTAAAAGTCACTTCCGGTCCACTTATCCGCCATTCTGAATTTTTTTCTGAATTCTTGTCCACGCATCTTCTAAAAAACGAGCAAAGATAGAAAGCTGAAATTTTCAGGAATGATAGAAAACATTAACGTCTAGCCGCACGAGGAAAATCATTGTCTGGAAATTCCGAGTACGGAAGCTAGCTGGGATCAAAATATAGGACACGTTTTTGACGAAATCTCCTTGTCCACGCATCTTCTCAAAAACGAGCAAAGATAGAAAGCTGAAATTTGAAGGAATGATAGTGGACTAAATGGTCTAGCCTCACAAGGAAAATTAATGTCCGGAAATTCCATATACGGAAGCTGGCTGAGGTCAAAATTTAGGACAAATTTTTGATTAATTTTCTTTGTCCACCCATCTACTCAGAACAAGTAATGATAGAAAGCTGAAACTTTCAGGAATGATAGAGGACATGTCAGTGTAGCATATCCAGGAAAAATCATTGTCCGGAAATTCCGAGTTCGGAAACTATTCTTATTTTTCTTTTTTCTATTTTTTTCCAAGCCACAAACTTTGAGGCTTCATATCTTGCTCATTTTTTAACGGTTTTCGCCCAAATTTTCAGGACTAATAGACTTTACAAAAACTAATTATAATATGTCATAAATTATAAACTCTCACTTCCGTTAACAAGTTATTCCCCTTTGAATTTTTTTAAGGGTCTTTGGTTAGAAGACAAATAGCAGGGAATGAGAATCCAACGAATTTAAATAACAGGGAAATTGAAGTTTTGCTCACTTATTTTTCTTTTTTGATTACGTTTTTTATTTAGAAAAAGGTAGGGGGTCAAATTATAGGATTCCAAAGGTGCAAAAATTTACAGATGTTTTGCTTTTTAACTTTTAAACAAAAAATATTTTGTTAAGACATGTAGAATAAAAGTTGTGCAGAATATTATGGGCTTTTGTTTGACACCATTGAAAAGGGGCTGGCCCCTTTAAATAAGGGCCTAGATACCTTGAAAGTATTTGCTAAATAACTCAAAAACGGTTAGGATTTCGATATGGCTGTCGCTGGAATAATTGTTCATTGGGATCTTACCAATGTCACTAATATAATGTTACTTTGTTAAGGTATTGTGTAATATGTATGTAAAAAGCTTCACTTGTTAACATGTACCTGTGTTCATTTGGCAAGTTAACGAAAAGACATTGTCTACAACTGACATTAATTCACCAAAGAAAATGTACATGCATTATTGTATTTAGGATGCTTTAATTCATTCGGAAAAGTTTCATAACAGTATGCATTTTATTCTTAAAGCTTTAACGTGAGGAATTATATGTCACTTTTGTTAAGTTCTGCAAGCATCAATTTGGTTTCTGACCTCTATTTGTACCATTACGTAATCGATCCCTAGCTCGCGGCCGAGAAAATCGGTCGCCATGGTCGCGGCTGGTCTACCTAGCGGTCAGCGGTTATCTAATACACAAGATTCGCGTCTTTCATTTACAGGTTCACAAAGAATTGTTTAAAGTAAATGTTTATATTTTCTATCTTAAGCATCGTCAGATAAAAGATTAATGGTGGATAAGTAAATTTAAATAGTTGTAATAAAAAATATCCACAAGACTCAAAACACAAAACTGAATAAATATTTTCATGATTAATCTCCTTTAGCTTCATAATTAACAATGGAAGATATTTCAGTATAACTGTATTTGAAAAGAGGGCTCTTTGTTTTGAAATAGTTATATATTGTTTAAATAAAATAAGTTATTAAACTGCAAAAAGTTTAAGCCGAACAGGGCCACGGAGCTCTAAGTACACCAGTATATAATCCATCCCCCGCATATGGACGTGAAGATCCCGGGCGATTTGGCATGCATGCGATCCGCGAAAGTCTAATAACACTTGCTTCATGTGCTTTTAAATTATCGCAAATGTTCATTGATCCTTTGTATGTTCACAATTCAATTATTTTTAAAAGAGTTATAAATGTTTTAGCATTTGAGTTGATTGGCGTGCTTGACTTGTACTTTAGAAAAAAAATCTACCTCCTGAGCCTTTCACGCAATCTAAATGAAAATTTGTGTAAATGAATCTCTGACACCATTCTTAATGTTTGCTAAATATGAAGCGGATCGGACTTGGTGAAAGACTTGGTGAAAGAAAATACTGAGATCATACGGCACGTATCACCTGTAAAAATTTACGCAGTACACGGGATGTAAGCAGCTGTGAAATATTTCTTGTGCATGTATATTTCTCATTTTCCATTTAGTCTGTATCACTGATAGCAAATGAATTACTTCTGAATGTTAAAACTGAAAATTTCCGTCATCGATTTATTACTGACTAAATTTACGTTACTGATTTCGTCATTTTAACATTATTTAAAAATTTTCAATCGTGTTGAAATAAAACGGTGAAACAAAAACAAATCAACATGGCAAATAATTTTCAACGCTGAAATACATGTGTTAAACGTAGGCACTTTCAAACTAATGTTGTATATAACAAACGATATCCATGTATACATGTCTACCCTCTATATTATAAAATCAACAAGGCCTGTAACTGTCCGCCATTTTGTTAAAATGACCTAAGATGCTATTTAAGTTGCGCTTGCATTTCTGCGTCTGATGGCATCTTTCCCGAATTGCTTGAATAAAAACGCACAATTGACATAAGTGTATTATTTTATTCGGGATGCTTTAATTCATTAGAAAAATTTTCATAGTAGTATAAAATGCTTTTCTTAAAGCTTTTACGTGGGGACTTAATAATGTCAGTCACTTATCTGAAGTTCTGCAAGCATTAACCCGGGTTGTGTGCCATTACGTAAGCGATATCTCGCTTGCGGCCGAGAAAAGTTGGTCGCAATGGTCGCGGCCGCACTACCCAGCGGTCAGCGGTTAGTTAAATGAAAACCTTCGCTATGTGAAATTGAAGAGTCCACTGACTTTTTATAGGAATATTCACGTGAAGTTTTGAAAAAAAAATGTTATGATTCAGGCTGTAAAAGCGTAACGGCCATACATAACAGTCGATGCAGAGTCCACGTAGTTCATCGATAATTCGTTAGAGTAATGGACATTGAGTTTCATAGATACATATTAATACTGAAATAGTTTTTTAAAAAGTTACAATGCTAAAACAGTGTTCAAATACATGCATTTAATAAGGTAATAAATTATAATGTAATATTTAGAATTTAATATTTGAATGTTTATTATAAAAGTCACACCCCATTTCCCCCTCGATTCCCCAAATGGTAAAGTTATCTTACCAGCGTTTCTTTGATCTTTGATCTTGTATCTTGAATTACACCCTAGTACCCTTTTTAGACACTGTGCAAAACACCAGACCAATTCGTTTATTTTTAACAGAATTATGAATTTTTTGGCATTTGAGTTTCAATTGGCGTGCTTGACATGTACTGTAGAAAAAAATTCTAACTCCCGAGCCCTTCACACAATTTTAATGAAAATTCGCGCAAATGTATCTTGGACCCCATTCTTATTGTCTGCCAAATATGCAGTGGATTGAATAATTCATAGAAATTCCTGAGATCAATCGGGGCGTATATCCTGTACGGGGAATTAAAATTTACACAGTACTAGGGATGTAAGCAGCCGTGAAATATTTCAGGTACAATGTATATTTCTTGTTTTGCATTTAGTCCGTAACTATGATAGCGTGCGAACTACTTCTCAAATCTGAATGTTAGAACTGTGAAAATTACTGTCATCGATCTTTTGCCGAAAAAATTTACACTGATAACTGATTTCGCTTTTAACTGGCGTGCTTGGCATGTACTGTAGAAAAAAAATTCTAACTCCTGATCCTTTCACACAATCTTATTGAAAATTCGTGTGAATGTACCTCGGACCCCATTCGTATTGTCTGCCAAATATGCAGCGGATTGAACAATTTAGAAGAAATTCCTGAGACCAAACGGCGAGTATTGCCTGTACGGGAAATTAATAATAAAAATGTACACAACACGGGATGTAAGCAGCCGTGAAATATTTCTGGTACATGTATATATCTTGTTTTCCGTTTAGTCTGTATCGTCGATGGCATCTGAATTACTTCTGAATGTTAACACTGTGAACATTTCTGTCATCGATTTTTTTACTGACAAAGAACTGGGTACGCTAAGTATAACATATCGGCCTTGTCGAAATGTGAAAAATCAAACACATGATATCTGTAATATGTTTGTCGGAATAATTCATGTAGGACACCCCATGTATGAAAATAACTTTCGTTTGCTAAATTTCACGTGCGTTTGGTAATTGTAAACTCCGAAACCGGACCTTGTTTACGGATTTTGTAAAATATAATTATGGGTTTTTGTAATGTTTGATCTAAATTATTTCTATAAGGCCGCATTCGAGTACATACACCAATATTTCAGAATAGCACAATTTTAGACTGCTTATTAACATAGAAACGGAAAAAAATATGTACAAGACTGCGGCCACTTTCATTTTTTTATTATTTTCTATTTTCAAGATGAACAAAAAATGGATGTTTTCATTGGTTAGCTAAGACGTAAGATGAGTTTCTTTAATATGACAATGCCTAAATAAATACTTAAATGTAAAAATAGACTATTATGTTGAAAATTGACTTAAATTAAAGAAAAATAAAACCGTTCCATGGAAAAATTAGAGTATATTTTATTAGTTTATTAGTCCTTAGACACAGTGTATTTGAATTACTCACAATTACATACCGTGTATTGCAGATAAAATGGTCAACATTGTTGTGTAGTAAAAACAAATATACATTTGATTTCATGATGGATATAAGAAGAAATATTTTTTTTAAAAACCTCAACGTTTCTTATAATTTGCTATTTAATGAATATAAAGTTATCTGTGTGCCGTTGTACTCTACATATATGACGTAACAAGTGTAAATAAATGACGTCATAAAGTAGCTGAGAGAGAGAGAGAGAGAAAAAAAAGAGTTTATACAGATACATTTAAAATTTCAAAACAGTTTTATCAAATCAGAAGTCAGATTCAAAACCCGATATTTGTGTAGATTTATATATTTGGTACAATGTTATTAGAAATATATACTAGTAAATCAGACACTGAATGTTTGCCGATCCTGTTGAAGTTATTAAATCAAACTTAAAAACTATTTTCACAAGAAAAAATAATAGTGATCATATTCCTATGTGCATGCATTTTAAGCGACCACTATATTTACTAGTACATGGATGTCATTAGTCTCTGTAACGGGACTGTCTAGGGGTTAGTCGCGTACATATTATATAATATTTGCATTTTTCAGTGTCTCTGCCTGTGATAAATGTGATTTTGTACTATACAGTCCAGTAAATTCAAAGGACGTATAGTTGGGCATCTTCACAATGTCAAGGTTTTGTGATTAAGGAACTTTGTGTGGAGTTCCGTAATCACAAAACCTTGACGTTGTGAAGATGATAGTTGGGGCGCAAGCGGGGTTTGCTTACAAATGTATTTATATTCAAATATTTAATCATACAATTCCTGAAAACTATATAAATATATGTAAGAAGGAATCATTATTTGAATATTATGAGGTGATAATTTCGTTCGAGGCGTGATCAAATCTATCATAAAGCCCTTCGGGCTTTATTAGATGTGATCACCCGACCAAAATTATCACCTCATAATATTCAAAGTACTTAAAATACAACAAATCCTGGCAGGGTACTATAGACCCGGACGGGTTATAATCAAAGGAAAAAAAACTCCGTAAGACAAGTAAACACAAATAGGGGAAGTATGAATAAAACATGGACACATATAGATGAATAAATAAATACACATAATTAAATGCACACAAAACCACCACACCAATTTTTAAAACTTGGCTGAAGAAAGTATTACAGTTAAATTCAAATCTACAGTACTAAAAAAAAAAATACAACATTTTGCGTAAGAATGTAAGAATTCAAAACTAATGATAGATCTAGCTGTGTTTAGCTTTTTAAATGACAACTTTAATTCTAGAAAATACATTAAATAATTTTTTTACATCGTTCATGGATGTCTTGCGTTAATTATTTCTTGATCGATCTAAACTATCTATTACGGTAGAATGTAGGTAATAATTGGTGTTGGATTATCATTATTAACAAAAAATAATCAGTTCAGATTAAAACAATGTCAAATATATATTCATGTCGCTGGAATATTTACTGGAGGAATTAAATCGCCGAACAGGGGTATGTCCCGATTTTTGATCAATTGATCGATTTCATTCATCTTGAAAAGATATAACTCGCGTGTCTTACTAAATGTACATTAATCAATTAGTAGTCAAGTGTACATATTGTTTCTTCGATAAATTTCTTTTAAAACATTCAATCTAAAGTATAGTATATATAGTTGTTGCAAAACAAATGTAAAAAAAAAATCATTTGACCCCCTCCCAATGGATTTATTCAAAGCATCGGAGATCTAATCCTTTGAGTGTTAGGTAATTTAAAAGCAGGTCTTCGCGCGATTACTTCACATGAATTCATAATGTTTGCGTGCCGATTAGTGGACGGGATCATGAGAGTACCACAGAGCACACAGTGTGTACACATGCAGCTTTATAAATATTTGAATGACAAAAACTATTTCTATTACTTTCCTATCGTTGGAAATGACAAAAAGGCCTTTGATTTTCCATCTTATTATAACAAATACAATTTAACTGCTTTATCTTTCAAGCTTACATGCAATTTTTTGATACATGTACACTTCAAAATAATTTGAAATAATGAAATAAATTAATTTCAAATACTATACATGTACATGCCCGAGCTATTATGGTGTTCCGATGGGGCCACTTCGACTTTCGCCTTGAGGGCGAAGATGTGAAAGTGTGAAGTTGCGAAGGCGAAATTACGAAGGTGTGAAGGCGAAGGAGCGAAAGTGAGAAGATGCGACAGCGAAGTGCGAAGATGCCAAGGCGAGAGTGCGAAGGCGAAGGAGCGATACTACTATCGCTCTTTCGACCATGCAACTTCGCACTCTCGCCTTCCAACTTCGCACTTTCGCCTTCGCCTTTTTTTTATTGCATTCAGCAAGTATCGGTCGATTCCATAGAATTTGATGCAGGCACCATACTCGCCCGAGGTTTGCCGAGGTTTACCGGTGCTCACTATGCCTAATCATTATATACTCCTTATAAAATGTGTGTACATCGTGGTTCAAACACATTACCATTTTAATTTCATTACGCGACATTCCTTAATCATGCACGGATGAGCTGGAGAGGGACCCGGAACCCCCCCCCCCCCCCATGGAAAATTTAACTATATTATTAATTTCACA
>WFKH01011925.1:86409086-86426225 GCA_016163765.1 Magallana hongkongensis
TATATATATACACACACACACACACACACACACACACACACACACACACACATTATCACATGTATTAGTTTATGCATTTCACTACGTCAAAAATTTGGTTTACATACAGTCTTGAATAAAAAGGCACTTTGAGATGAAATACAGTGTACTAGGGTTTACATTAATATATCTTTAATTATTTCTCAAATATATTTTGCAATGTGTTGCAATGTCTTTTTCAGGTTCGCGTTTCAATTCAGGGTAAATATTCGTAAGCACCGGTCGCATCTGTAAACAAATAAATAAAATTAAAATCTGATACATATACATGTACATTCAGAAGATAACTATCAAAGAAAGTTTATAAACATTTTTTACTTATTTTATAGAAAATATATGGATATAGAATAATACCAAAATGTGCAACGTCAAAAATAAATATATTTACAGCATTACCGTTTTTACAGGCAGGCGAGTTTTGTACATATTTTTGAAGACAAGTGTATATTGCCGAATATTGTTCCTAAAAGTAAATTTTTGGGAAATAACATAACTGAACTCAAATAGACTTTTCATAAATTAGAATTTAAGTATTTGAGACCTTATATAAATGCGACCAAAAAAAAAAAAGAATTTAAAATCATTTTTTTTTTGTCTTAACAAAATTACATGAAGCCGCGGTTATGTACGTTATTCTGTAATCTTATAAGGTAGTCTCTAATATTGGTATAATTATGTTCTGATTGACATTATCCCTCATATCTAAAATTATGTAACATATTCAAATTGAAAAAAAGTAAATGCATATAATTATAAAATACACATGCTAAAAGCATAGTTACTGCATTGGTTTATATTTACCAATGATGAAATAGAAAACATTCTTTCTTTCATCACTGTCCGTGTAGTTCCATACACATCAATTTCATTACCACCGGAAACTATTGATTTCACTACATGATCAACAGCTATATAAACGCCACTATTGTCGATCCCAGTGCTGAAAAATGTTACAAAAAAGTGATATTGTTATGGTTTTAAAAGCCCAGAGTAAATTATCTATGCACATCAACACATTTATTGTAATTTTACTTAAAAAGTAAAACAAGAAATTTCTATTAACATTTCAATCTTAAATGCTGCTTCACTGAAAATTTGTACAATATAATTTTAAGTACAATTTTATCAAATTGTTAAAAGATGATAACTCTGTTTCACTTATAAACCCATCGTGGATCAAACACTATAGTACATGACTTAAATACTGTGAAATGTTTGTAAAAATGTGAAACTGAACGATATACGTTTCACATGTACATGTTGTATTACAATTTTCATATCTTGTGAGATGATGCAAAAATAAATCAATAAAGATGTTTTAATGACAACAAAATCTTTTTATTTAATCAAATCAACTTCTGTGGTATTGAAATTAAATCTCTGACGTGTACCTGAAATGGA
Source organism: Magallana hongkongensis (assembly GCA_016163765.1). Classification (NCBI taxonomy): domain Eukaryota; kingdom Metazoa; phylum Mollusca; class Bivalvia; order Ostreida; family Ostreidae; genus Magallana; species Magallana hongkongensis. The sequence continues at coordinate 86,410,527 of WFKH01011925.1, forward strand.
GGAATACCAATCTTGTTAATATACGATCCCAAACAGTATATAATTAAAACTTCCGGTTACTATAATTTCTAAACCCGATACGGACAGACTTTAAAATTCCGGAATTGATTCAATATTCGATCTCTCGAACTCTTGATCTCTCGAACTTTTCTCCTGGTCCCGTGAACTTCGAGTTATCGAGATTCACCTGTATTTACTAACACAGGGTGTGAACGTTTATTAAAGAAATAAGTGCCTTTCGATTATTACCCGATTCAATCCATTTTATTTGTTTTTAATTATGGTCTTCATATACTTCACCAAATAAAAAATAGATTATAGTTAGTTAACTTGATAGCAAAGTAATTTTAACGGATGTAGTGATGTATAAAAAGATAAAAAGAAAATGGTTGAGCAGAATGTTTTGTATCAATTTAGTAAAGAGTGACTTGGCTATTTTAGTAATCTGCTCTTGGTTTGTAGAGCTTCGAAAAAAAATATGTTAAAAAATATTACTGGCAAAACCCATCTTGTTATAAATCTATACATTAAATTATTATCTGGTCATAATGTACCTGAGCTTTGTAATTTAGGGAAATATCTGGGTCATAATGTACCGGAACTTTGTAATTTAAGGAAATATCTATTTCTTGCATTTAATCAGCGTGCAAAAATGTTCTCATGATTAAAAATATTCTCCATTTCCTAGATAAAGTTAAAATTTATACATATGTACGCTATCATTAGTTTTATTTCATTTAATCTTCATACTTTGATGCCATTTTAAACATATATCGTATGTTATATTGTAAAGGCTATATGTATAATATGTATGTATTACTCAATAAAGATATATATTGAGAAAAATGTGTGAAGTATTTAAATAATTGATGCCAGACAATGAAAACAAGAGAAAGGAACATGGCCATAAAAAATTCAAAGGACACTAAAGCTTTGGTGATTCTGACGGATCGGGAAGCTTCAAGCCTGATCAAGTGAGTTTTTCTTAAGTAATAAAAATGTGGTAAGAATGCACATCATAAACCAAAATCAGACAACTTTAATTCAAGACCATTGTTAGTTTGCCAACAGGGAACGAACAGAATTAAAATGTAGTGGACACATGTTACATGTAATTAATATAATACTTGTAACGTTAGAATATAAGCAAATATGACATATGGCATTGAAATTTATACAAAGAAACACATACCATCCACCATGTACAACCTGTGGTCCCGTGTTCTTTACATTATTTTGTGTTATAATATTGATTAGAGCCAGAATCTGATCCGGTAGGTCAGTCATTTCCAAGCTTATCACATGGAAGTGGTTGACAACCTTTGAATGCTTTCCCTAAAAGTTGAAAACATATACATGATAAAGTTCTGTCATTGAGTCAAATGAATGTTAACTGAAAGGTCTGAAAAAGTGACCGAAGGGCAAATCTATGCCATTCCATTCAGTCATCGTTTAGACACATGTACCCTTAAGATAACTTTCAGTTGCCTGAATGACAGACCTTTATCCTGTAACATCTAGTTACAATTTCATCCAAAAACTATTTTTTGTTATTTTAGTTATATTCCAAAAATATAACATACCCTGGACATTTTTATTTTCCTCATAGTCACACTTTCAGACGATTTGAATTTGGCAAGCAACTCGACATCGATTCTCTCTATGGTACGGACAGTTCCCTCATTATCCGAGAAGTACCATGACTATAAGGAGAAAGTGACTATGTCAAGCAGCATATTTGTTTTCACAATAACCATGAAATGCCAAAATATGAAGTTAATCAATTTATTCCTTATAATCACTTTTATGTGTGAATATGCAAGATCGATTTTGCAAACAATGTATCATGTCTCAATAATATAATGACATGATGAGATTAAATATAAAGGACTCTCGTCGTTATGTACACAGACAAAAAGTGACTCAAATGAAGTTCATATGAAATTAGCATTAATTTTATGCGGTTTTATCGCATGAGAAAGAGACGAAAAAAACACGCAGGAAAAACATGCAAGCCTCTTTTCCCAGTATATAAAGCCACATGAAGAGGCAAGCTTGATAATTGTCTGATTTGTTTTGATGCATACAAATTATCTATGACCATATGGTATCTAACACCTGAGGATTAAATTTTTCTCGATGATTATATACATGTATTACGTTTAAGGGGGCTGGATGGTCATGGGCATTATAGACTGTATTGGTTTCCTTCATAAGAAGAGCTGCGATAAAGAAAAACATTGAAATTTTAAAGCTTAAATATATGGTTTTGTCTTTACTGAACAATACTAAGTAGTTTAAAGCTTAGAAACATATATGAAATTTTAAGGTAGATCGGTCGGCTAACCTGTTGACCACCCAGCCTCTTTAAATGACGCTAATAGGTAATCATAATGTTTTATGTACCTCTCTGTCATCGCTTTGTCCAGTGATCACAACTATTGTCGAGGCATTTTGTTCCCATACCATTTGCCAGAAGTTCCCAAACGTTTTTGCAAAAGGGTAGCTCGTCAAAATGTAAAATTTGTCCTAGCGATACAAAAATCGAAATTTCAAACGATGTCAAAGGATCAATTGTATATTACAATTGAATTGACCTATAGGGCCGGTATTGGTTTCTGTCTTAACAAATAGCATATCGATTTCCGTTCCACTTCTTGATTTTAGGCCATACACAGTTAACTCTTGGGTTCTAGTTCTCATAATGTATAGTGATTGAAAAAAAGTTTTACAGTCGTTGTCCGAGCAGTATGAGTTATGGACGCTTTTTTTACTTTATTATCTTTAAATTTTATTTTCAGTTTACTTTCTATAATACGATACATGTACTTTATATGCGTTTATTTACAACCAGGGACATATTAGCAACTATCTAAAGTCTCGCGTGACGCGATTTTAAAGATCGTTTTATGCATCATTTTTTTTCTTATTCTATTGAAACATTAACACAATATTCTTTAAAAATAAGAAATGTTTTATTTTACTTCATTCTTGTATAGGATCATAATTACGATGATGTAATTCTAACATATGCCGTGTCCACAACGCCGGTAAAATCGGGTATTTATTTTCCTTATATCTCATTCAGTTTGAACATGATAATTCAAACTTTTTGAAACAGATCCGTATCAGCAAGAAAAACACATTCATTTGCTTTAATCAGTAGCACTGTTTTTACAAGATTTTTTTTTGTATTTGAGCTTATTTATTCCACAACAATTGACAAGTAAATTCTTATTTTAATGTCTTTCGTTGGTAAGGTAACGCAACATTTGCAATTTTTTTTTTCAAAACGTGCATGATATTTTCTAAAGTAAATGTAAACATGGCGGTAAAGAAGTTGCTAATCCCGTTAATGTACATACGTCCTTTTACAACTAATTTCTTTGGAGATGATACATTTAATTTCGAAAAATGTCATTGGTGTAAGAAATGCAAATTATAAAAAAAAAAAAATAAAGAAGTTGTGTCGATACTGAAATGTAGCCCTACAGCTTGAACAGGATCAGATTATAGAATATTGTCAGTTATTCTTTGAAAAATTGGCAATGCTTGTTGTCAATTGTCTAACTGACCCAGCCACATTTTTGTCTAATCTATAAACCTTCCTCCTGCATTTTTGGCATAAAATGTCACCAATGCACACGTTCTTTGCAAAGAACGAACCGCATGTACTTTGCAGTACTTCTCCCACAATTGTACCATTTCCTAAAGATGTTCTTTCTGGAAAGGCAAACGCAAAATCTTTGCTGGGCATGAATTTTTTACGTGGCACCTGTTTCGAGTAACACAGAGTGAATGATTCTTGTCCTCAAACAAAGCGTGCTTACACTAAGGTATAGTTACGGTTGAGTGCTTTCAGTTCAGTACATACTTTGTCATAAATGTCTTCAATTGGAAGAGCAAACGTGCATTAAAGGAAGAAAATCGGAGTAAAATACAAAATACACAATCCTGTATAAAAAAAAGATGTTTATACAAACCGATAATTTTAAAAAAGAAAAAGTATGCCCACAGCTGGAATCGAACCAGGGCACAAAAACATCCTGTGTAACATGGCCAGCTGATTGTTTTTTTTATCTTCTATTAATTATTATTTATCAACTATCAATTATCACAATTATCACATTAAATATTACAACCACAGTCTACATTTCAACACTTCATAATAAAATCTTTTAAAAAATAAACAATAGTACACCTTCTGTTTCCTTTAATAGTGGATTTTTCTTCAAAAACTTTTTTGAAAACATTTTTATGTTGTCTTGTACAATACACATGTAATGATATTTGTAATAAATATTATGTCTGAGTAAATATTTGCAAAACCTTTTAAAATCCATTTTTTGATTATTTTGCAACAATATTTGTCTCCTTCTATAAATAGTAAATCTACATATTGATATGAAAAAAATCACAAAAAATGTATTAACATTTTTCATGACATTAGGAAATGCCGTCATCAAAATTTCATCAATATCTAATACATTGTATACACTATTTTCACAATCCTTCAATAGCGATTCCAAATGATATAGTAAAAAACCTTTCTTAAATTCCTGCACTTCTTCACATTTTACAAACATATGCAAAAAATCTTCGCATTCTGTTTTACATAATGGACATTTGTTTGAATCTGTTTTACCGATCTTGAACAGTTTTTCATTTGTAAAAATGCCATTATGAAAAATCTTAAAATCACGTTCTACAACATCTGGAGGTTTACCAACCACTCTTAATATAATCCATCTATTATCAAGTATAGATGTATTATCTATTTGCAATTTTCCTCTCCAGTATTCGTTTGATATTGGAGGGTTACACAGCTTTTGTATTAACATTCTGTAAAAAATCTTTACTGTACATGAAGAAAACCCATATTTGTTATTTTCTACACAAGCGAAAAATTTGGAAGCAATGCTTCTTTCACACGAACAAAATTTTGAACAAAATTTTTCCACTCTTCTGGTATAACAAATAATAATGTTGCATAATCATCTTTAATTGGTTTAACTTTAATTTCTAAATCACATTCATGTATCAGTTCTACTATACAAGATACAGGCAAAATCCTCATATAAAATGTCTCTGATATGTGTAATACCTGCTTTTATAAAATATACCCACAATAGTGTTTTGTTCTTATTAACAATTTTAGGATTGAAAAACAAGCAGTAATTAAACACATCGTTTCTATTTTCATTGTAATCAACATTATCCTTCACAGCATACCATGCACTAAACATTTCAACATAAAAAGAAGGCAGACATTGCAAATCCTTTTTTTTCAACTGTAAAAGTAATATTTCAACACCACCTCTCAAATCACAAATGTTTGATAAAAAATAGCTAGAAGTATGTTTCCATACAAGTTTTTTTGTAGGACACAAATACTTGGCTAAAAACTTAAGTCGATACGACAGCATTTTCAAATAAATATCATCAATCTTTAAACCACCATTTTTATGTTCACCAACAACTGTTTTATATGACACTAAATGCGTACCATAATTCCATATAAAGTTAATACATTCTTTTTGAATTGTATATCTAGCCCAAAATGGGATAGGAATTACAGACAATGAATACCATAATTTGGACATCAACAATGTTTTTATAACACTAGCTCTTCCATGTATAGTCAACTGTCTTTGTCGCCTCAGATAAAGGATTTGTTTTATATTTTGTACTTTGTACTTTGTTTCTCCAATCTAAATTTTTAACTCTTCTTTGTTTCTACCAAAATAAACTCCAAGGATTTTCAAAATATTTGTTTCAGTGACATTAATTAATTTTCTTTCAGCTTCCAATAATCTTCCTGAATCTTTACACATAATTTCAGACTTCTGAACATTTATTTTGGCACCAGAGGCTCTTCAATACAATTCAAAAATCTTAAATATCTCAAAAATTGACCTTTTATCACAAACCGATAATGTTGTATTATCTGCATGTTGAAAAACCAATGCAGTTCTATCGGACAAAGGAATATCTATACCCTTAATATAACCATTACATTTAATTGCACAACTTAAAGGTTCTGAGCATAATACATACAATAATGCAGATATTAGACAACCTTACCTTACCGAGTTTTTGATTGGAAAATATTTTGTAAGATGACCATTACTTTTAACACTGCTATAAATACCTGTATAAAATATTTTTACCCATTTTCTGAAATAATCTCCAAAACCAAATACTTTCAACACCTCTAACATATATTCATGACTAACTCTATCAAAAGCTTTTTCTTGATTAATTTTTACAATGTAACCTTCCATTTCATCTATTTCAGTCATTTCTATAATATCTCTTATACTTTCTAACGTGTCTGCAATATCTTTTCCAATAATGCAACATGTCTGACTATCAGAAATTATGTTTGGTAAAACATGCTTGGGTCTATTTGACATAATTCTTGCAATGATTTTGTAATCAACATTCAAGAGACTAATAGGTCTCCAGTTTTTTAACAATCTTTTATCACCTTTCTTTTTGTATAATAATGTAATGACATCCATTTTCATAGACTGTGACAATGTTTCTTTTTCTTCTATTTCTAAAAAAAGTTTTTTTAATTTTTCAACTGTGGTAAAAACCGTTTATAAAATTCAACAGTCAATCCATCAGGACCAGGGCTCTTATTGCTGGCCATTTCTTTTAAAGCTTGCTCCATTTCTTTAACATCAATATTTTTATCACACAGTTCAACATCACTTTCATCAAGTTTTGTATCGACTAATGACAACAACTGATTTTTACTTTCACATTGTATAGTTACACATGAATACAAATTGGAATAAAAATTGTATTGCATATCTAAAATAAAGTTAATAACCTTTTTTCTTAACTTCACCGTTTTCATCTAACAATTCTTTTACTGTGTTTGACTCTTGTCTGCTTTTTTCTAAATTCAAAAAATATTTCGTACACTTATCTGATTCATTCGCCCACTGGGCCTTGGATCTTAGTATGGCACCTGTACATTTTTCATTTTCATATTCAAAAAGATCAGTTTTAATTTTTTTCATATTTTTCAATGTCTATACAATTACCGTCAGCAATACTTTGTGACAATCTTTTCAAATTGTTTTGAATTCTATAATACTCCTACTTCTTTCTTTAGCTCTATTTTTACTATATATTTGTGACAGTGTTTTAATTTTATACTTCAAATTATCCCACCAGACTAAAATTGATTGTTCAAATAATATACATTTCTTTTCTTTTTCAATAAGTTCTTGGACTTTGTTAACATACATATCATCGTACAATAACAAATTGTTATGGATCCAAACACCTGGACCTCTTTCACAGACTTCTCTGTTAAAATTCATTACAATCATAGAATGATCACTCATTGTTGTTTCCACATAAAATATGTTTCTCACATAAACACAAAGAATTTTTGCAATCAAAATAAAATCAATTCTACTTTGTACAAGCATCCCTTCTATAATAACTTTCCTAGAAAAAACCTTTTTTCTGTCATTTCTTTGTCTCCATATATCAACCACATCATGCTCAGTCATCATATCTGTCAATGCCTTGTAACTCTGGTCATACTTATGTACTGTTTTACCACATCTATCCATCTCAGCAAGAGTATTATTAAAGTCTCCCATAATGATTAACTCTGTAGAACGTGGCATAACATTTGTAATATTTTTTAAAAACAATACTCTTTCGTTAACATCATTAGGCGCATATACATTTATAATATCATACTTGTTGTCATGCAAAAATCTACAATCAAATCCATTTATCATTTTAATTTTTGATTTAATATCATTCCTAATTAAAAATGCTACTTCTTTGGATGAAACATATACACTATTATGATAAATAAACCCATTCCACAAATGTTTATAATTATCAATAAAATCATCTTTCCAGTGAGTTTCTTGCAATGCTACAATATCATATTTTCTTTCGTCAAATAAACTAAACACCATTTTCATTTTATCAATGTTCACCAAACCGTTACAGTTCCAGGAGGTTATGAAACTCATTGCTAAAATAAAAAATGTAATTATTCGCTCCATTTTATTTGTTCTTTTTCGACTCAGTTTTGCTTTTATCTTTCGGTTTCTTTCTCTTCTTTTTTCCGTTATCATCACTTCTGTATCAGGATCTGATTCCGAACTTTCTTTACCTCTGTCACTTGTACGCATTTCACTTTCAATGATTTCTGAATTTTTATTTTCCGGTACTTTTTCTTCGGTCGGATTTCATTTTGAGTTTGGTCTTTTTCTCCCGGTTTCTCCTGATCTAATTCAACTGGGGTCTGTGTTCCTAGAACATCTATTGGTGTTTCCGTTTCCCCTTTAATTGCCTCTTCGTCCTTGTGTACTTCGTCCTTGTGTACTTCGTCATCGTTCTCTATATTCACCTCTTCAGAGTGCTCTTTCCATTCACTATTTTCATCGTCACCCGATTCGTTTCCACCCTGTTCACTCATGCGACACGAACACTTGTGTTCCCATTCACCTCAATCATCACATCTAACAGACTTGCATGTTCTTGCATAGTGACCCTGGTCCTTGCATTTAAAACAGACGAATTTTGGACACGCTCTAAAAAGATGACCACTGGCGTAACACAAAGAACACACTTTTAACTGGCCATTATGAATACATCTGTAATAATCTTTCTGAAATTTCATTGTATAGGGCAGTGAGGTCATGTTTTCAGGTAGTTTGATTTTTGTGTACGGAGTACCGTCTGCTATTGTTGTTCCAGGATAGAATCTCCTATTGATTGGGGACAAAAGTTCAACCCCCATAGATCGTAAAGACATTTCAATTTCTGCATCTTCGATATAAGCAGGCAGGTGCATGAAACTAACGACGATCGAACTAGGTACAACTTCATGACATTCGAATGTGTTTTGACCTATTTTTATCCCCTCTAAGAGGTACTGTAAGGGGGCTCTCCCTTCTAATGTTATTTCATAAAAATTCCCCGATTTCGGGACACATGCAAGCAGACTACCAACACCACAGTTATCATGGATAAATTTGATAATTTCTTCAGGTTTCACTGAGGAATTATCTTTCACATTCACCAATAAAGTGTTTTCTTTACAATATTTCCTGTTAACAAACAAATTCTGTGATCCGCCAAGATGGCGACCACTAGACGTGGCTGCCATCCCCGCTTGGAACGTTATTTACACTTTGTAATAATTCACTACTATATATACAGTACAAGTAAAATAAACACAAGTATAAACATAGAGTTTGTCTATAGAAGACACAGTTCGGTGGTTCACTTCTAATAGTAAACCCGCTCGGTTGTATTCGATCAGCCAAAATATACGTAGTCACCTTGCCATTAGCAAACCGGAAGTCTCAAACCGATAATTTTAAAAAAGAAAAAGTATGCCCACAGCTGGAATCGAAACAGGGTACAAAAAACATCCTGTGTTACATGGCCAGCGGATTAACCTATTAAGCCATCATGAAGTTACTCATAGCGATGTAAATATAGACCACTATGATAAAAATCAGTTTTCGAAATTTTTGTCGGTTTTTTGCTAAATTCAACTGCAGGGCCGGGGTGCTTCTAAAAAAATCCTATCTTAATTTATTCCTTTGAACAAAACTTACCAAAATATCTAAGATTTTTTTAGGGGTAGGCCGGTCCTGAAGGATATCTAGGCCAAAACCCATGCAGAAATATACAATTTTACTGAGAGAATGCTGTTTTAGCCAACTTTGAAGATTAATAATAAAATTGCATGAGCAATATGATAGATTCAAAATGCAAATTCGAAAAATTTAGAAATATATACGATAGAAAATAACAAAAAAACTTTGATTTTCAAAAGTGATTTTTTCCTGAAAATCCATCTCCCCTATAGGTCAATTGAATTGTTATTCGCAATAGATCCTTTGAAAAACAAAACAATCCTGTCATGATTTTCAACATACCAATAGAACACTAGCATCGATGTAGTCACATGCTCCAGGTGAACACAATTTGACACGATTAAAGTCATCTAAAATAAAGAAACAGCCACACACTTGAAGGAATTGACATTAGTTTAAATAAAAGCAAACTGAAAAGTTAAAGTGATGAATAGAAAATCTACATTTACTGGTAACTCACATGGAATGATATTCCCTCTGTTTTTTGAAACGTTATTTTTAGAAGAGGCAACAGTCGAGGCAGCTCTTTCGGTATTTTGTAATAAATCCTAAAATGAATTGTTCGACGTTGGTTTGAGAAAATAACTACATGTATAAATAACACCTTAAATGCAATATATGTTAAGATTTTGTATATTTCCCTTTGCTTTTGTAATCATATGTTTTAAGCAAATATAAAATATTCACCCAACTCATTCTGCATTACGGTAGAGCAAATTTTTTTGCGTGTTATATATTTATATGTGTGGTGTTACTTACACTATTTCGCAGTTTTGAATATATCTTTTAAAAATATTTCCTTAGATTTCAAATAAGATATATTGTATATTTGAGTAGAAATACATGTATAAGCAACCGTTTTGACAATGATATCCCATGTTTGTTATGATAAAAATAACATTTTATTCTTAAATCATAAAAACCTATACATTGAGAGAGAGAGAGGAGAGAGAGAGAGAGAGAGAGAGAGAGAGAGAGAGATTCTTACATGATATTCTTTTGTCAGTTTTTGTTTGTTGTTCCTCAGAAGATCCACCACGTAATCAAAGAAAGAATTCAATGGAACTGACCTATACATGATCATTGAACTTTACTTAATTTTCTTTAGTCTTTAAGTTGATGCATTTTAGTAATTGATAGGTTTCTGTTTATACCGGTATAATGTTTCTACAATAAAGTTATATTCTAGAAGTATGAACAACACATGCAACTTAAAATATGGAAACAATATTGTAATACCCACTTGCTCTGCACAGTTCGACTTCCGTGTTCCAATATTGAATACGGTTGATCTCTTTAAAACAAATAACAAATACTTATATTTTAGTCTTGTCATATCTTAAAACATGCTTATTTATTTATTTAGATTTTTTATATCACAAATTTAGACAACATACAGAAAAAGAACCATCGCAATCAAATTCTGTAAATTTAATTATATTAATTTTTTGTTAAAAGTAAATTAACACAACTAAATTTAATTTCTAAAACTTTGGAAAAGTATTTTGTATTTTTATTTGTATAGTATTTTTTAATAGAATAGAGAGTATCATTGTGGAGTTCACATTATAAGGGAACATTGTAATTTGTTTCATCTAAGAAACTTGAATAACCGTACTTCCTACATATCAATGAATCTTGTTTATCACATACGCACATAAATGAGTGCAGTTAGCGATATACTTTTTCAATAATGTTAAAAAAATCCAATAAATACATGTTTTCACGTAACATTTCTCCTAAGATAGAGACTTAACGCATTCCACATCTGAACTACGTACATTTCTTAAAAAAATGTGTTTTATTGTTTCATTAAAAAAATATTTAAACGAATGATAGGACAATACAGATAATCAAAAGAGTAGTTATTTCACATAGTGAATTTTATGTTTATTCCATAACTAATTTTACTGTGAGTTACTTAACAATACCATCTTCACCTCCTTGCTTATTGCTTCATTAAACAGGTCGGGGAAACTACCTTACATGGATATTGTTGTCATTGCGCAGAGCGATGCGTATCGCGAACAACTGTCCAATCAATGAATAAAAAGCAACATATGTGATTTACTACATGTTTACGTTTTTACAATAAACACGTGGTTTGGACTAATTTACGACTTGATTTCAAATAACTGCGGGAACGTCAATTCATTTAGAAAAATATTTATTTATTAATTTCTTATTCATTTATGATATTTTTATTTAGGATCGAATCTTATTTTTTTCATTTTCTGTTGTTGGCGTCATTCCCGACGGCTGTTATCAGTGTTGTCATAAACGTTTAAATTTCATCTTATTTTCCAAACCAGTGTGTCAATTTCTTGGCACAAAGCATCCGTGGGTGAAAGGTCTTGTTAAAATGAAGGCCAGATCGTCCTCCAAGTGGAGAAATTAAGAAAGTATAAAAAATGGAGGATTATTTAAAAAATCTTCACACGATCGAAAACGCATGTTCTATAAAAACATAAACAATAGCTTATAAAATGATATAGAAAACAATTTTTTTAGAGCACGACACACTGGGTCAAGAAAGGGCCACTGTGAGGTATTAAAGCTTATTTTGAACATGTATAAAATGTATACAAAACTATATCAAATGAACGAAAACCATAATTCACAAAATTTGAAATGAATAACGTTAAAAATACAAATCGGTCAAGAACAAATGTCACCGAAAACAATTTTACATGTATCACAGGTAAAACCAGAAAAAACGATGCGATATTCATGGAAATCAGAAGATGAAAGACATGTGAGGTTAATTTCTAAAAGAGCCAATCAAAGATAAATGATAAACAAACATATTAATAAGCAATTGCTTAATTACATTAACATAATACTCACGCTTTTGTACGTTCATCAAGGTGTAGGTCTGCGTAGGTATTAGCTTGGTTTTTATGTTTTTCGTGTCTAAAATAGGGATACTACATGTGAAAGTAATTTTTCCAGTGCGTTCTCGAGAGTATACTGAGAGGAAAGAATTAAATGACGCATTTAATAAGCATAACAAATGTGTTTTTGTTTAGTATCGCTGCTTTGTTTGGCATACTGTACTACCTCATGTAAGGCCATTGGAACATTTATTCAATATGCTAGCTTTATAATTAGAGACGAACGTGAGGTCAGATTTGAGTACATTTATATAAGCAAACAATTGTGTACTTTTTCTTCCTTTTTTTTTTTTTTTTTTTTTTTTTTTTTTACATGTTTTCTTTTATGTGAATATCGACATCGCGTTGTTCCCTTCTATTAGATCTCATTGTATTAAATATGTCAATATTACTTTTATATTATATTCAAACAGTTTACTTAAAAACAAAAAAGAAGTAGTTATTTTTTGACAATATTCAAAATAGGACATATGAATAAAGAAGTAAACGTTTGATGCTGAATTCTGAAGAGAAAATCTCATTATACAATCAAAAATTAAATACATGTACTAAGTTATAAAGTAATATCAAACAAAATAAAACGACGTCATCATACTAGCTTTCCTTATATTTTGCCTACTATTAATCCAATGATCAAAGTAGTTAATTTTTTAAATATTAAAATAAATTCCGAGGTTTCAAGACCTTGATATTAATGCACAGGATACATTGTATAACCAATTTAATATAAATACCTTCGATTTCTTTTCCATAAAAGGATGCCAATCACAACCACGCTTACAAATAAGGTAATGGCAAAAATAATTCCAATGATAGTAGCTGTACTAGGTATTGCTTTCTCTGATATTTCTGTAAGCAAAATTGTTATTTGAAATTGTACACTCAAATAGAAAAACTAAAAAATCTTTTTTGTGACAATACTATAAATTTTTAAAAAGATGTATACACATACTCGCAAAACACACTTGGCCCTTATGGTAGTACTCGCTCACACATAGACATTTGTTTCTGCATTCAAGTTTTTCAGAGGAATTACATGATTCTGTGTTGGTACAATTGTCATTGAACTCTAGAGTTACAAATTACAAGTAATTAATTTTAATTTTCTCAAAATATACATGCATAATTATACATATACATATACATGTATAAGATTTTAATTTTTACAGAGAATTGTTTCATATTGTTACCTTTCATATTCAGTGACACCAGGTTACTAGTTTCGGTGGTTCCTGCAATGTTGCTGACTTGGACCTGGTAATTACCAGAGTCTGTGAAGTCTACATTGTTGATGTTCAATGTGACTGTACCAGACCCTGAACCTGTTTGTGTGTACTTATCCAGGTTTATTTTTAAGTCTGCTACAGATCCACCTGACACCTTCTGCCATTTGATACTATTTACATTTGCAGGTGATTCTATCTCTGCTCTTAAGATCACATCTACTCCATACTTCAGACTGGTTGATGATGGTGTTAGGGTGACTGAGATGGAACCTATTGAAATTGATCAAGTGTCCACACATACACTCATTCACAGTGGGATTCAAACTAATAAATACTTTTGTGCTTTGTATGGATAAAAAGGTGTCAGTGGGATTTTTTTTGCAATGACTGCTATTTTTATAGCCCATTTGCAACGGGCCCAATAGAAAGCATTTACTCTTTAGGCAAAAAATACGTGTAATACTTGATAATAAAAGTTGAGATAAGATACTTTAATTATCAATTAAATAATACTTGATGTAGTATAATTCCTTTATATTAAGTGCAAATCGCTACGATACTTACTGTGGTATTACATATTTTGGTATAAACATTTCTCCTTCTCATTAAAAAGGTTAAAACTGAATACTACGTCATATATTTTGAGTAGGAAACAAAACCTTTTTATCAACTTTCAGTGCCTGTTTTGCTATACATATTTATTCAAAAATAATGCTGAAAAAAGACCATCAGCAAACATTCCAAAAACGAAAATTTTATACAAACCGTCTACCACATTTAATGTAATGGATTCACTTGAGGTGAAACCAACTCCATTGACGACAATGAGTCTTAAAGATGTTCGATCAATAAAGTCTACTTTTGTAATCACAAGTTTAGGAGTGGGGCCTGCGAGGGAGCTCCCTGCATATCGTTCATCTGTAATATCAATATTTGTGAAATCTGCTCCAATTAGTTTCTGCCACTTGTTTTCTGTACGAAGTTTCGATGTGAAGGATCCAGTAAATGTGATGCTGCTTCCATTATATACTGGATTAACAGGTTGTGTAACTAATATTTGTACATAAGATGGAGAAGCTTGAAAGAACATAGAATGTTACATGTTAATATTGCTGTCTGAATTGAATATGATTGATTTTCAAATTAAGGAATATTATTTTCTACGTAAAAACAACACGAAAAATTAATCATCTTAGCAACTTCAGCCTGTATTGGAACCATAAAGTCTTAAACATTTTAACTGTATGTTTATCACACTAAGGACTCATTTCACTGCAGTAGAGTAAATAGAAACAATTTCAAATTTGTTACTTGTGCTTAACAACAATTTGACATAGTCGTTTTTTACTAAAATATAATATCAAATCGACATGTATATTTCTGAACACAATTACTGGCTGAAATATAATCCTCTATATCGACAGGGTAGATGTATATACTTTAAGATGGTATTACCTAGAGTAACTGATTGTGAACTGGTAGTAGATCCAACAAGATTGGTAGCCCTACAATGATATTCTCCAGCATCTGTTGATCCTAAGTTTTTTATGGTTAGTGATGGGGTGTTTACGTTTCCTCCAGAGTACTTGCTTGTGTCTGATATATCTTTATTATTTCCATTCAACAACCACTGTATAGCTGTTATTGCTGGAGAACCCGGTTGAACAGTAGCAGTACAGTGGATGGTTACAGTGGTGTACTCTGTCTGAGCTATCGTCTCTGATATAACTACAGATGGTTTCTCTAAAATGATTACAAAACAAAATGTGAGAAAATAATAGACTTGACCATCTTAACAAAATAAGTCTTTACATTACATGTACCACGATTCTGGTCCAGCATTATGTTCAAGACACAATTATTGT
The DNA here is from genome assembly GCA_016163765.1 of Magallana hongkongensis. Classification (NCBI taxonomy): domain Eukaryota; kingdom Metazoa; phylum Mollusca; class Bivalvia; order Ostreida; family Ostreidae; genus Magallana; species Magallana hongkongensis. Next base: position 86,426,168 of record WFKH01011925.1, read on the forward strand.
ACATTAATGACTTTCTGAGAAGAAGATTTTTAAAGATTTACTCTATAAACATGTATTC
>WFKH01011925.1:86434593-86454827 GCA_016163765.1 Magallana hongkongensis
ACTCTTTCCAAATGCTCTCCAAATGCTAGGTCCTGAACCCTGAATCAGGGGTCATGAATTTCACAATTTATGTAGAGGAGTTCATTACCATGCATTCAGTTTTTTGCCCACATGTGTGGGAGTAAAGATTTTTAAGATTTAATACATTTTTACTATATGGCTATATTGGCCCCACCCTAGGGCCTAAACCCCTGTCCCAGGGGTCATCAATTTCAAAATTTAGGTAGAAGACTTCATGGACATCATATCCATGCATTTAGTTTTTCACAAATATATACGGGAGTATAGAAGAAAGATTTTCTAAAATTTAATACATTTTTACTATATGGCTATATTGGCCCCACCCTAGAGCCTGAACCCCTGACCCAGAGACCATAAATTTCACAATTTTGGTAGAGGACTTCATGGAATCATAACCATGTATTTAGTTTTTCACAAATATCTATGGGAGTAGAGAAGAAGTTTTTTTAAGATTTAATACATTTTTATTATATGGCCATATTGGCCCCATCCTAGAGCCTGAACCCCTGACCCAGGGGATATGAATTTCATAATTTTAGTAGAGGGCTTCATGGACATCATAACCATGCAATCAGTTTTTTCCTCACATGTGTGGGAGTAGAGAAGAAGATTTTTGAAAATTTGGCTGTTTTTTGCATATTTGGCCCCACCTATGGCACCCTTGGGGTGGTAGCTATATAGAGCCGCCAATTTCACAATTTACATTCCTCTTACCATAGAGATGCTTCACACCAAAAATGGAAACAATTGGACTTGCAGTTTTTAAGAAGAAGTTAACAATGTAAATTGTTAACGCACGACGAACGACGCACAACGCACGACGACGGACGAAAACAGATAGCAATAGGTCACCTGAGTTTACTCAGGTGACCTAAAAATGGCTTGTCAGAATTACTACCTTGCTGAAGTCAATCAGGCAAAAATTAAAAGAAAATTCATCAAAAAAAAAAAATCAAAGCATTCAGACCATGCTAACCTCATTAATAAAGCACGCAAACTGTTCACAAAGCTTGCAGCTATTTTTAGCAAAGCATACCGTGCAAGAAGCAAACCGTACCGTTCACAAAACGAACCGTACCATTCACAAAACGAATCATAACGTTCACAAAGCAAACCATTATAATTGTTCACAAATTGACCCATACCATGCAAAAAGTGAACAATACCGAACCGAACTGTGCAACTTGCGAGTAGCATGTTTCAGGGTCTGTATCATTCTATTTCAGTTTAAAATTTGAACCCCTCTCGGGCCCCAGTATTAGTCCGAGGGTCACGATTTTAACAATTTAGAATCTACACTATCTTAGAATGCTTGCATAGTAATCTCACAAATTATAGCATAAGATAGTAGTTCTTGAGAAGATTTTTAAACGTTTTCCCTATATATTACTATGTTAAACTTTGATCTCCTCTTGGAGATCCTCCTGTCCAATGTATAAGTTTGGGGGTAATGACTATAACAATTATATTTGTTAATAATTCTATTATTTACTCAGAATTTTTTTTGGCAATAACAAAACTTTTAAAGATTTTATAGCGCATTTTGTGACAAGTTGAAGTGTTAACTCGTAATAAAATGACGACGTCGGCCTTTAAGGCGGCGCAGCAGTAACTGATAACGTTTTGTAAAGATATTGAAACAAATCCTAAGCGGCTTTTGAAGTAATGAAAATCAACAAAATCACTTAGAAAAGCATTTTGTGAATTAGTAGTCTAACAACATTGAAACTATCCGGAAGAGTATGATGACAATAAGTGGAAAGAGAAACCCCGACCGATAGAAATGGACGTCAAAAGGCTGAACGACACGTTTCGGTAGGACGGACGTTAGACAACAAGTGCTACAGGGCATGTTTGGAGTCTGCAGATCGTTTGTACTTAGAAAATATTTTAAAAAACCAACAAAACTAGAAATGCATGGTTATTGTGCACTCAGGCTACATGTTCAAAGAAAATATTTTTTCCAAGAAATTTTCGGAAATAAAACAAATATTATCGTACACAATGAGGAAGGTTTAGCAACAACGTAAAGACTGGGAATTTTCGACGTCGCACATTGCACCGCCTTACAAAACTTGTTGTAACTAATTATTCATTTTCTCAAGAAATAAATAAAGTACAGGTTTGAATTTTTCAGAATTGTTTGCCAAAGGGTCTTTGAAAAAAACATAGAAGTCTAATGAAATTGCAGTGAACAGATTTTAAGTTATGTGTTCTGTATACGCTATTTTGGGACAATCCTCGTATTTTTATGTTAAAGTTTGAACTCCTCTTGGGGCCCCAGTATTAGTCTGGGGGTCAAAATTTTAACAATTTAGAATCTTTACAATAAATACAAGCTTTGGTGTACATATTGGCATTTCTAGCGCAGTCGTTCTTAAGTAGAAGATTTTTAAAGACCACCCTATTTTCACAATTTTGCAATCATCTCCCTTGTCAAAAGGGTTTTGCCCTTTATTTTAACAATTTATAATCCCCTTCCCCTAAAAATGCTCTGTACAAGTCTGGCCCAGTGGTTCTAGAGAAGAAGTCAAAAATGTGAAAAGTTTACAGGCAGACGGACAGACAGACAGAAAGATGGACAGACGAACAGACGGATGGACGACGGACAACAGGTGATAAGAAAAGCTCACTTGAACCTTCAGTTCAGGTGAGCTAAAAAGTCCATATCATAAAAGTATAGTGAAATTAAGGAGGCCGGTCAACAAATTAATTAACAGATCTATACAGAGCTTTCAGCGCCATGGGGAGGGGGTCAAACCAATATTTTGACAATTGTTTTGTAACAACGATATATATTTTACTTAACATCGAATGTTTTAGAAGGAATCTATCGAATTAACATATTAAACACTTGACAACTAGTACTGGTAATTGTTTAATGTACATTTGGTAAGACACGGGAGCTATACCCTTTCCAAGATGAGTGAAATCGCCATATAGATTGAAAATTGGGACACACCCCACTTCGGCGATTAAGTTCCTCCAGTAAATATTCCAGCTATATGAATATATATTTATTTTAATCTAAACTGATGATTTTTTGTTAATGATGATAATCTAACACCAATTATTACTTACACTCTCTCGTAATAGACAGTAGGTATAACAACCTGTTGCAATGACACCCCCATTTCCACCGTTCAAACACAGCTTATCTATTTTTAAATTGAGATTACACACATGCATGGTGAACCTCCTTTTTCCTTGAAAAACTCTTGCTCATTGTTGCTTATTATATCCAATATATTTTTTCATTAATTGAGAATGTAAATGTTGACACATTAATCTTGCATTTTTTATGAAAAATATTGATATTGTGAGCTTCCATTGCCTGCACTGTTTCTAAGAATGCAACTTTCAAACCTTAGATATGCCAGCAGACGTCAGGCAATTAAGTTCAGAAAGAATTCATATATTACCTTTTAGATCTAAGTATTTTTTTTTATCTTTTTTATAGAGCTCTTCTTTAGAGGAGATCAATACAGTCGAAAAATGGCCACGACCACCGAGCCCTCTTAAAACCACAATTTTGTAAATCTACATGTACAATTAGTTGGGAATATTTAACAGATACTAGCATACCGTCATTAATATAATTTACATGTACTTTTCAGACATAAAATACCTGGCTGTAATCCATCAACAATTTCGTTTGTAATATTTGATGAAGTTTTTATTATGCTCGGCATTCTTGGAAATACATCAATCATATAACTTTGAATAATTCCATTGGAGTTGGTGGGAGCTTCCCATGTTATATGAAGTGAGACATCTAATGGGCTATCTGGACACCTAACATTGGTTGGAGGACCTGGCTCTGTAATGGTTGAAAAATATCATTAAAAAATTAAATAAACACTAGAATTTCTGAGATATAGATCAATGTATCATTGTGTAATGTTACTTACTGTATACAGATTTATACTAAGAATCACTTAATTTATTATTACAATTTACCCGTAAAGATCTTAATATAAAACACAACAAGATTAATATTTAAAATTTGTGTCATTTTTCTTTGTTTTAGCACTTGTACATCTCTTATAAAGTCCAGTTACGCAAAGTATATTTTACTCCTTTAAATTGCATGAACACTGGTTGCATATGATATTTTGATTCCGCAAAATATTGAACCCGGGTTCAAAATATTATACTATATATAACATATATAATATTATTATTTATATTGTATAAAATAACCTGTGTGCAATATTTCGCCTTGAAATATTTAAACCACCTAAAAATATTTAAACCCAGTGTAATCATACTATATCGTAATATTTAAAACAGGAGGCCCATGGGCCACATCGCTCACCTGAGCAACAATAGGCATGATAAAATCAGCTTAAAGGAGACATAATACAAAATATCTGAACAATGTAGTATAATACATGTAGATATTCTTATGTTTATAATCAAGTCCCCTTTCTAACAGGGATGATTTTATATTCATATCACATGTTGAGCATCGCAGTTCTCAACAAGATCCTAGACAATTGTTTATACATGGGATATAAACCTACATCAAACTCTGAACCCCTTGTGAGGCCCAGGAATCTTCCAGGGGCAAAAGTCTTAACAATTTTAAAGAATCACAAATTGGCAAAATGTTTGCATATAAGTAAAACCATATATTATAACATTTCAGTTTTTGTGAATTAAAAATGTTTTCCTTTGTAAAATTGGATCCCGAATGTGGCCCTACCCTACTCCTCAATATTTTTATTTTAACGAATTTGAATCTACACTACCCAAGGTTGCTTTTACTAAAGTTACAGATTTTCTAGACAAATGGTTTTGTAGAAGATTTTTCTCCATATATTCCTATGTCAAAAATTTGTCTCCCTCCCCCTTCCCCGTTGTGACCTAATCCTACCCCCGGGGATCATGATTTGAACAAACTTGAATCTACCTAGTCCTTACCTGAGGATGCTTCCAAATAATTTTCACATTTCCTAGCTACTTAGTTTTAGAGATTTTAAAGATTTACTCTATATAATTTAACCCCCATTGTGGCCCCACCCTTTGAATCTACACTTACTGAGGATGCTTCCACATAAGTTTCAGCTTTCCTGGCTGATTAGTGTCTGAGAAGAAGATTTTTAAACATTTACTCTATATATTCCTATGTAAAAATTCTACCCCCATTGTGGCCCCACCCTACCGCCAGGGGTCATGATTTTCACAACATTGATTCTACACTAGCTAAAGGATGCTTCCACATAAGTCTCAGCTTTCCTGGCTGATTAGTTTCTGAGAAGAAGATTTTTTAAGATTTACTCTGTATATTCCTATGTAAAAATTTGTCCCCCCATTGTGGCCCCACCCTACTGCCGGGGGTCATGATTTTCACACCTTTGATTGTACACTAGCTGAGGATGCTTTGACATAAGTTTCAGCTTTCCTGGCTGATTAGTTTCTGAGAAGAAGATTTTTAAACATTTACTCCATATATCCCTATGTAAAAATTATACCCCCTCATTGTGGCCCCATCCTACCCCCGGGGGTCATGATTTTCACAACTTTGAATCTTCACTACTTAAGAATGCTTTCACACAAGTTTCAGCTTTCCTGGATGATTCGTTTCTGAGAAGGAGATTTTTTAAGATTTACTCTGTATATTCCTAAGTAAAAATTTGTCCCCCCATTGTGGCCCCTACCTACTGCCGGGGGTCATGATTTTCACACCTTTGATTGTACACTAGCTGAGGATGCTTTGACATAAGTTTTAGCTTTCCTGGCTGATTAGTTTCTGAGAAGAAGATTTTTAAAGATTTACTCTATATATTCCTTTGTAAAAATTCAACCCCCCATTGTTGCCCCACCCTACCCCCGGGGGTCATCATTTTCACAACTTTGATTCTACACTAGCTGAGGATGCTTCCACACAAGTTTCAGCTTTCCTGGCTGTTTAGTTTCTGAGAAGAAGATTTTTAAAGATTTACTCTATATATTCCTATCTAAAAATTCAACCCCCATTGTGGCCCCACCCTACTGCCGGGGGTCATGATTTTCACAAATTTGATTTTACACTAGCTGAGGATGCTTCCACATAAGTTTCAGCTTTCCTGGCTGATTAGTTTCTGAGAAGAAGATTTTTAAAGATTTACTCTATATATTAAAAAATACAAAAAAAAATCATACAAAATAAATGAAAGCCAATATGGGTCTCATTTCTACGGAAGCCCGTTGGTGCCACTTAGTAAAATATTTTATCTGGCGGCGGCCAGATAATTATGTGGCGGCCGCCACTTATTATCTGGCGGCCGCCACATACATTCTGGCGGCCGCCAGATAAAACCTGGGTTTCTGATGCACGCGCATGTTTTCATGGGAGCTTTTTAGGGAGTTGTTGATACACTCTAATTTATTATTATATTAATAATTTCTGAAACTTTACACCTAATATCAATTGCAGAGCTTAAGTTTTGAAAAACTGGTGGAGTGGAATGTATATAGTAGACTGTTAAAATCTAGAATGATAATACTTTGTGCCTTGTATTATACATGTATGTTGTAGAACATTGCAATTCAGAGTTGTTTCTAAACTTTTAAAACTGAACTAAACACCCGTTCAGGAAATGTTAACATTAAAAAACCTTAATTTGAGAGGACTGTTATGTAAACATGTATAAGTAAAGGAACGCACTGCCTTCTATATGTTTTAATTTTGGTATAAGAATTTACCAACGCAGATTAAAGTCAGTTTTATTGACCACGACAGCTAGTACAGGCAATATTATCACGAGAGCGGATCCTGCTATGACTTTATAAAGATAAACTAGGATAAGTGAATGATACTATTTAACTGACTCTTTTAAGTCTGTGTTGTTAAACTCTTATTCCAAATCACATGAAAGTCAGTACAATAAAAAGAACGTGATCGACCACAGTCTCTCTGGGTAAAATAACGTATGGTAAGTTAAGAGACTTTATATGAATGACACGACTGATGGTCAGCATACCAAATTCAAGCGTGAGAACACATTAGCTAAAAAAACCCCAAAACAGAAACACTGGAATTACTTAATTTAATACTTTCCTAAGAGTTTTTAAAATATGAATAAGTTATATATAACATAACAAAATAAGAAGTATAACAAGGACAGCTTGCATTTTTATTCCATTCTTTGTATGAAAATAATCATGCATGTTATCTAGCTTTCGACATGTTTATTTAGTGGCGTTTACACATTTCTTTGTAGGTAAAACCCCATATGAAAGTACAGAGCAGCGCCTGCTCCAACATCCATCTTCTCAACCAAATATAAATACACTCACACTCACCTTGCAAAATAATTTATGTGGCGGCCGCCATATAAATTATGTTGGAGCCCATATATAAATTATGTGGCGGCTGCCAGATATTAAGTGGCTGCTGCCATAAAAATAATGTGGCGGCCACCTGATAATAAGTGGCGGCCGCCAGATAAAATATTTTTCCTACGTGGCACCAACGGGCTTCCGTACATTTCTGTATAATTACATTTCAAAAATAATTCTTTCTAGATCCATCAAATACTGTAAGCGTACTACATTTGGCTGTGTATTCTATTTAGCGCCTTTGGGGGAATGAGGCTTCCGCTAAATCAAGTACATCACTAAATTCAATGCATATCTGTATAAGAAAAGTCACATTCCGCAATACGCTAATTCAAATCTACGCGAACTTGTTCAAAAACTAATTTCCGCCAAATATCGTACACGCCAAATACTGTGGTTTCATTAATATTCAAGGGTATCAATTTTCGTGGATAAAATGAAAATCACAGTTTGAAGGATACATAAATTCATGGCCAATGACCCTATCAATACAAATTGATAGTAGAAATTGCACTTCAATGAAAATTTAATTTCGTGGATAAACTTAACAACGAAATCCACGAAAATTGGTATTCAACGAATATTGATGAAACCACAGTATAATGCATATACAGTAATGCACTGGTGTGTCGAGCCACCTTAAAAAAACATTTTTTTCTTACGTGTTGGAATAATTCTAATCCATTCAGCATGTTCAGGACTTTTCTTGACAAGTGTCTCACCACTTACAGTAGCAATCTTAACATAGTAGTATGCTCCAGGAGTAAAACTTTTCCCATTGAACTGTGCCAACGTAATACTATTACTACTTGTATGATATGTTGCATCATCTGATTCAATGGTTACTTCATATCTGGTCACAAAGGTGTTGTTTGGTGTAGTCCAACTTATTCTAAGGCCAGTGTGAGCAAAGTTACTTTCATTCAGTATTGGGCCTGGAGACAGTGGATCTAAAATATACAAACAAAAACAAATCACTTACTAAAATTATATACAGTGTATATAATTTTGTTAAATACATCATAGTATTTAATATAATGTGTTTTAGGTGGCTTGACCCCTCAATATACAATTTGATGGATTTAATGTATAAAGTATTTTTTTTAAAAATAATTTTACAAATAAGAAACCAAAATCAACTTTTAACTATTTTTTACTGATGTCATATAATATTTTGATACTGCAAAATATTAATTGAATCCAGGTTTAAAATATTATACAATCTTCCGCACCTGGGTTCAATATTTCGCATCAAAATACTGGTCCCACCGTCACCAACATTTTCAAATCACTCAACTCAGTCCTCAACTCAAATTCTTAAAAGAAAAGTGCAAACATTTGAGGTAAAAACTCAGAGTTGAGGCTGAGTATTGACTTGAGGAAAGTTGGTGACGGTGGGGCCTGAATTCCCTCCCTTCCCTTCCATAAAAGTATCAAAATACTATGAGCATAAAATATTAAGCTCCCCTCTGATTTTCCTTTCCCATTAAAGAGGGGATTCAAAATATTATGAGAGCGAAACACTGAACACTCCCCCTTCCTATTTTCCTTTTGGGTTTAAAATATCATGGACACAAAATATTGAAAAATTCCTCTTCTGATTTCAATTCCAATTTGCTACATATTGAACCCTACTTCTATTTTCAATTTCTTTTGGAAAGGGGCTTCAAAATATAATAGCTGCAAAATATTGAACCCCCTTTTGATTATCCATTTCTATTGAGGAGGAGGTTTGAAATATTTATAAAAATAAACAAAAACTTTTGTAAAGTTCATATTTTTCAAACTTATGGATAAATCTTTTAAAGAGAAATGTGTTATAGAGAAGAAATATAAGACAAACATTTAAAAAAAAGAAATTGAATTAAAATGGAAAATTATTTGAAATATTTCTAATTTTCGCCCACACCTGATCAAAATTAAACTGAACCCGACTCACTTGGAAAATTTTAATAAACAAAAAATTCACCAGAAACTTGGATATTTGGTTGCAATATGGTTTGTAAATTAACAGAACAATAAACCTCAAATGGTTTCTTGCTTGCAAATTAAGAGATACTGTTGATTTTAATGTTTTTGCAAATTGTATCAAGATCAGTTTGATTTTTATCAGGACCGGTCAAATAAATGCTTTTATCCATAGGTTTGAAAAATATGAACAAAACTTGCTTTTTATTTTCATAAATAATTTTACATTTAATAAAATTAAACGTCTTATTGACATTGCTTTGATATAATTTATTAGATATTATTATCATGCATTTATTCACATTAAATTTTAAACTCTGCATTGTGTTACTTGCAACCAAAACATATGTTCCACTTTCTCATAAAAAATACAAAAAAAAATTGTATAAAATAATTAAATTATATCTTTTTTGGAACAACGGAATTTTGGTTAAGAAATGATACTCTAACGATCCATAAAATAAAATTTTGCTGTAGCATTCCACCATAAACCTGATATAAACCAAATAATTACAATATGTAGGGTATTGTTCTTCTCTGGTTCATGTAACTAAATCATTGTAAGGACCTCAAAAACAGCAAGATTGTATAATATTGCTACATCTACATACTCATTTACTATTATATTAATAATTTTAATATCATGATTATATGCACAAAATCTAAAAATTACTGGGTTTTTTTAATTTTTTCATCAGCTACACATATAATGTTGTTAAATCAAATAAATCTGAATAAGCAAATTATATCAAAATTTTTACTTATAATTAATAGATACATGTAGTATTCTAGTAATTGTTATTGTATCATGATATTTCATACCTAGTCTCACCAGAGAGTCATTAGAGGTTACAACAATGCTCTCTGCAGGGTTTGTGAGAATTCCATGAGAGATCACTTTCACTTTGTACAGCTGTCCAGACATCAGACCACTAGACACAGTATGGCTGTTCACCGACTTGTTTAGTAGCCCTGATGTCTGTTCTATAGAACCATTTACTTTCCAATTCACTTCATACTCTGTGACAAGCTCCAAGTCAATGTTCGGAGGACTCCAGAAAACAGAGATGGAAGATGTTGTGCTGGTTAAACCAGTTATGGTGGGGGCCAGTCTAGATTCTAAAAATGTACAATATTCAATTATCCAAAAGTTTGTGTGTTCTAAAAACTGAATTATGAATTTCTTCTAAAATGGTATAAACATATTGCTCTTCTAATTATATTAGAAAATTAAAGAAATATAACACATGTATCTCATGATTGTACTTAAGGAATAAGGAATCATTCTTTGAGTATTATGAGGTGATAATTTTGGTCGGGGCGTGATCAAATCCAATAAAGCCCGAAGGGCTTTATGATAGATTTGATCACGCCCAGACCGAAATTGTCACCTCATAATATTCAAAGAATGATTCCTTATTACTTATATTTATATAATTTTAAGCCATCGTACGATTAAATATTTAAATATAAATAAGCAAACCCCGCTGGCGCCTCAATTTGGCGTCATTTGAAGTTATGAGTTATGTAGTACAAAATCGATACGAAGTGTTATCACAGGCAAAGACACTGGAAAATGTAAATATATATTGATAGCATCTGTATAAATAACAGAAAATCTAAAAAAGTGTCACAACCATAGGAATATAATCATATAACCCACATGCTCAACCTGAGTAAATATGGTTAACTTTGATCTAAGTAATCAACTAGCAAAGCTATACTGTCAAATCACTAGTTATATGCAATACAATATAATCTAATATACAGGCAATGACATATTTTGAGGACATAATACTAACTAGACATCATTGAGCATCTAAAAAATGCCACACTTAAATAAAGGACATTAGAATATAAGCATTTGAGGACTTTGCTTTAACCCTCACCTCTGACATAGAATCAATTATTTCAAAGTCACTGCATGTACATCCTTTACCCAACAAGCATGCTAAGGTAAATATGATGCAGACAGGGTCAAGGAGAGAAAAAAATAGGGCATGGATAGAGAGGTCTGCTATGACCTTGACATTTCACAAAAACTCTGACTATTTTAAGTCACTGTCCATGCACATGTACCCCTTTTCTACTAACAGTTTTTGGTAAAGTCTAACCAATATCAGTCAAGGAGAGAAAATATATATTCCTTATACATTTCAAGAATTTTCTATTATCTGTTATGACCATGTCTTTTGACCTTCAAACTTAGTTCAAGGTCACTGCACACCCTATTATCTGCAGGTATTTCTTTTAACTAAGTCTAAACAAGATTCATTGGCCTAAGGTAGAACTTGATTATCCAAAACAGGTCACTGCACACCCTCTACCCAAAGGCACTGTGTGGATGATGTATGAGCTAGTCAGATAAGGACAATTTAAAAGTACAGAGAAAATTTGCTCCTTCCAAGTGACGTTGGAAGAACAGACGGATGGAAACTAATGGACAGACTGATCACTATAGGGTGCCTGCAGCGCAGACCATGAAAATATATGTGTATTTACACACATACAGGGGAGAAAGGTATCAGAATAAAAATTAATGTGATAGAAAATGTTAATAGCAAATTGCAAAAAATGTTAACCCAAGGTGTTGTGGCTTAGGCAAACTTGAATATACCTTATGTAAAAGTTTTGATATATCTGGTTATTTGGTTTATCAGGATTTTTAAAACACTCCATCCTATTTTTATTACTTCCATATCACTCCTTTATTCCTTCACTTGAACAAACTTTTAAAGCCCTTCACTCAATATGCTTTGGCTGAATTTTGAACAATGAATCTGGAGAATTTCCTTATTACGCCTTTATTCCTTTACTTGAACATACTAATAAAGCCCTTCACTCAATATGCTTTGGCTGAATTTTGACCAATGGTTCTGAAGAAGATGAAAATGTACAAAAAAAAAACAACACCACTTTAACAAACAAATTGATGGCAGGCAATGGGTGATCAGAGAAGCTTACTGAAACCTTTAGTCAGGCAAGCTAAAAATATTTTAAAAATGTATACACATACTTGGATGACACACTTGTTCCTTATGGTAGTACTCCCTCACACAGAGACAATTGTTTTTGCTACATTCAAGATTTTCAGAGGAATTACATGATTCTGTGTAGGTACAATTGTCATTAAACTCTAGAGCTACAAAATACAAGTCATCATTTTTGATTTTCTCAACATATACATGAATATATAAATATACATATAAAATGTATAAAATTTTCATTTTTCAGAGAGTTGTTCCATATACCTTTCACATTCAGTGACCTTTGGTTACTAGTGTTGGTGGTTCCTGCAATGTTGCTGACTTGTACCTGGTAATTACCAGAGTCTGTGAAGTCTACATTGAAGATGGTCAATGTGACTGTACCAGACCCTGAACCTGTTTGTGTGTACTTATCCAGGTTTATATTTAAGTCTGCTACAGATCCCCCTGACACCTTCTGCCACTTGGTACTATTTACAGATGCAGGTGATTCTATCTCTGCTCTTAAGATCACATTTACTCCATACTTCACACTGGTTGATGGTGTTGTTAAGGTGACTGAGATGGAACCTGTTGAAATTGATCAAGTGTCCACACATACAATCATTGACAGTGGGATATCAAAGTAGTAAATGCTTTTGTGCTTTGTATGGATAAAAAGGTGTCAGTGGGAATGATTTTTTTTTGCAATGACTGCTTCTTTCATAGCCCATACGTACCAGGCCCAATAGAAAGCAGTTTACTCTTTAAGCATAATTATACATTTAATACTTAATTGAAAATATGTTGTGTACTACATTGTTTTTACTTTTTATAATATAGTCATCATTATATAAATAATGAAGTTAAATTTATTTACATTGGCCTACAACTGAGATGCCTAAATTTGTATGAAATTGTAACAGTTTTATACTGTATACTGGGTTATTTTCGCCCTTCTATACTTGCAAACGGTTTTGGCCGATCTTGAATTCGCCCAAACAAAGTTGTGTTATAGAGAGATTATTTGAGACATTGAAATTCGCCCAGTCTTAAATTCGCCCCCTGGCAACAAGGGCGAAAGGGGCGAAAAATAAAACGGGGACGAATATTTCCCTGTATACAGTATTTCCGTTTTTACATGTACTATGGAATTGAAATTAAAGTTAAGATGAGATACTTTAATGATCCATAAAATAATACTTGGTGAAGTATTTTTCCTTCAAAGAGCAATTTTAACAGCATTTTTTTTTTATGGGGGGGGGGGGTCCAAATCTTTTTTTCCTTTTCATTCATATGATTAAAATTGAAAATTATGTGCAATATTTTGAGCAGAAAAAACATTTTATCAACTTTTCTTACCTGCATTAAAATAAATACATCAATTTCAAACAACACTGAAAAGGAGTCAATTCCATACATGTATACCAAAAAAAAGGAAAGTGTTATACAAACCGTCTACCACATTTAATGTGATGGATTCACTTGAGGTCAAACCAACTCCATTGGTGACCATGAATCTAAAAGATGTTCGATCAATGAAGTCTACTTTAGTAATCACAAGTTTAGAAGAGGAAGCTGCTAGGGAGCTCCCTGTGTATCGTCCATCTGTGATATCAATATCTGTGAAGTCTGCTCCAATCAGTTTCTGCCACTTGTTTTCTGTATGGAGTTTCGATGTGAAATATCCAGTAAATGTGATGCTGCTTCCATTATATATTGGATTAACAGGTTGTGTAGCTGATATACGTACATCAGATGGAGGAGCTTGAAAGGACAAGAAAAAAAGTTACAAGTAAATAACCTGCTTGTTGTTTGAATTAAATATGATTATCATATTAAGGAATATCATTTTCTATGCAAAGAGAAAAATATTTTAAGAATTTAAATCACCTTAGCTTAACTTCACCCTGTATTGGAACCATTAAATATAAATGTTTATGCAAACTAAGGACTCATTTTAATGCAATAGAGTGAATAGACTCATTTTTAGATTTGCTTCTTGTGCTTAACAACAATTTGGCATAATTGGTTTTTACTATATAATTTTAACATCAAATCTACATGAATTTTTCAGGAACAATTACTGGCTGAATTATAATCCTCTATATCATGGTACACGTATAAACTTTAAGGTGGTCTTACCTAGAGTTACTGATTGTGAACTGGTGGTAGATCCAACAAGATTGGTAGCCCTACAATGATATTCTCCAGCATCTGTTGATCCTAAGTTTTTTATGGTTAGTGATGGGGTGTTTACGTTTCCTCCAGAGTACTTGTTTGCGTCTGATATATCTTTATTATTTCCATTCAACAACCACTGTATAGCTGTTATTGCAGGAGAACCCGGTTGAACAGTAGCAGTACAGTGGATGGTTACAGTGGTGTACTCTGTCTGAGTTATCGTCTCTGATATAACTACAGATGGTTTCTCTAAAATGATTACAAAACAAAATGTGAGAAAATAATAGACTTGATCATCTTAAGAAAATAAGTGTTTATATTACATGTACCACCATCCTGGTCCCGCAATTATTGTACAAATGAACAATGACTTCATGATACTGTAGATTCCTTATTTGACGTGAGTTCTTAATTCTGCGATTCAACCGTTTTGCATCAAATCGCGAGAATATAAAATCTCAAATGCCGAATTGTTATTATATTTTCATTTCGAAAACGCGCGACCCTTATTTTACATACCCAAGTACACAAACCATTTGGCCAGGGCGACTCTTACATGTTTACGTGAAAAAATGTCAAGATTGAGATGCATTGTGAATGGATTATAAGGCGTTTTGTGACTGGTTGACATATGGCAACACATTTAATTAACGTCTAATTAAGAAAAGTCAGTGCATAAACAATATGGCTGGATAGCGTTGACGAATAAATAAACTTGCCGGGTCAAGTTCTTGTTGCGAGTAGCTAATTGAAGATGTTATAAGGTGATCTTGATTTTCAGGTAAACAACTGATGCACATTCTCCGTCGTTTTGAATTGCATGTGGTCAGAAATTGATTGATTGCTGTGAATTGTGATTGCTGTGAATTTGTGGATTACAAGAACGAAAAGTCCAAATTAAATTCAGGCCAGTCATGTATTTCCACCAAGTCGCAAGAAACAGGCAGAGAAATAAAGCAAAATAAAAGAGAAGAAAGGTTATCCTTTTTAGAACAACTACCTTCACAGGCTCAAATCTCAGCGGGTGCAAATTCTTCTTATCAATATGACATCACATTAAGCAGCATGGTGTCATGTTTTACTAAAGAAACCTGTCCTTTTTAACTAAAACTCTAGTTCAATATACTAAATTATAAAAATAAAATCAGGCGCAAAAAATGTTGTTGGAAACTCTGCTGTACCAATATCTTTTCATGGTGTTACATATCTGTTGACGTCACAAGCATGTATATTAGATAATATCAACGTCGGGAGACAAAACATCAGAATGTAGTGTAAATATTATCGAAAGTACACTTATTTGATACAGATATTCAAGGTTTAGCTTGCTACTAGTTAGGAAATTATAAGGATAATACAGGCATGGTAATTTCGCTCTATCAGGATATTTTATAAGGTAAGCAGAGAATCATTTCAATTAAAATTATGATTCGACTAGCCTTTCCTCTGTCAGTGTGTACAAAATGCAAAAGTGTTACAAGTACACTACCCCGAATATTTTGAAAGGTTACAGACTTTTGCAAATATCAGAAGCATAATAACCTAAACCACTTTAAAAGTGCTGCTATAATCCTTTGCCTTGATGAAAAATTAGGTTTATATCATTTAAATGCAATACAGGTTGAGTTTATTTCCGGTGAACAAAAATCAAAAGAATATTTATTTTATGTGATTAACAGTTGGATTCTGGCAGCAATATCAATAAAGATAAATTAAGTCCCAATCAATTTATTGTATCATGTACCTGATGCAAATGATTTATGCTCTTTACAATTATTTTAAATATTAAGGAGATGATTGGCTATATTTTGAAATGTCATCATCATTCAAATATATTTTTTCTATATCAACCTAAACAAAAGAGATATGAAAAATTAATAATACACATATTTTCAAATGACCTTGACCTTTGACTTTTGTGTCATTTTGATTGGTTATTAGGTACCTACATGTATATAATTGCTTCAATTCCAAGTGGTCCGATGTCTTTATAATGTATATTTTAAAAGTTGCTTTAAGTGTTTTTATTGTTTTCAAACACCGCTAGCAGGGGACATTGGATCCTTTTGGCATAAATAGATTGAAGGATTCGAGCTTCTAATTAAACTAAACCATTAGTAAAAGTGTCAAGCATCTATCTTTTTATGGTTTTAGAGGGCAATAACTTAGTAAGCTTTTGGAGTTATGAAGCAAAGGGTCATTTGGTACCATTATTTGTAATGGTCAATTACATAAACAATTACTAAATAAAATTTAATATATAAACAACTTTTAAGAAATATCACATTCAGAACTTCACTGTATATACACATTTAATACATTTACCTGTACCCAATGTTTTATTTTTTTTATGAAAAATAAACCACATAGTGACAATAACCCTTCCTGCCCCCTTTTTAAATTAATGAAAATAGCAATGCAAACGCTTTTCTGCTGATATGTTTCTAATCTGAGCTTTGACAGATGCAATAAATCTTTTCAAAATTTTTCTCACATTTTTATATAATTTAAATCCATGTCTCAGATAATTTAGTTCCTATAGGAATATTATTTTTATTGATTAGCTTGTTAACTTGGAAAAATTCTCAAAACATAAAATAATTTGCATACTTTAATATCTTTTAAATGCAAAATGGAGCATATAATATAACAAACAATTTTAAAATTGCCAAAACACTGGAATATATTAATGATTCTAAATTTCATTTGCATTCATGCCCTATAAGGTCACTTCAGATATTTATTTGACTACTATGTTTTAACAGCTTAGCATTTTGCAAAGTATTTCATTTATTTATACTAATAGAGATTGAATGAAACTTATAATAAAACGGTATATCCCACAAACCGCTGCCCATTTTAGAGATTATAAATTTTCTCTCATTATCTAAACCATGGCTCAGATAAATTGGCCCATTGGGACAAATGAGTTAAGCCACACTTGTTTTTGATGTTCTTATTAACGATCTCCGATCCTCAGCCATGTCCATAACTCTAAATTTTCCGGATTTTTTTTTATTCGTACCATAAATCTGCCTTTTATATAGACAAATTTAACAATCTCCGATCCTCAGCCATGGTTGATAACTCTAAATTATTCGGATTTTTATTCGTACCATAAATCTGCCTTTTATATAGACAAATTTAATAAGTCTTCTAGTGTTTATATTACGTTCTGTATTCACCGAAATGCTTGGCTAAGTGGTTCCACAGAGATCTGCTACATAGAGGTAAAGGGGTTTGAGCCATCGATGCACCGGTACAACCTTTTTTTTTATATTAGATTTTATCTCAACTTGTATATTTATTCCATTATATCCAATGTGGGCAAATTTGCAATAATTTTGTAGAATGCATGGATACCATCAACAAATTTCTTTTTATTTCGATTCATTTATAAAGTTTGAAGGAAAAATACCATTTTTATGATGAAAAATATATATTTTGAGACTGAGGGTCAGAGAACATAAACTCCTACGAATTTATCAAACGAAATTTTTTTAATTGTGCATTGATAGAATACTTGTAAAACATTTATTTAGTTATGAAATACGGACAAACAAAAAAAATCTGGATGTACATGAAGTTATATATAGTGTTTGCTATTAAATATTGAAACAAATTTTATAGGGACCCTCTCCCTTACTTTTCAAACATTAGTGTACACCAAATAGAGTAAGGAAAAAGACAAATGTCAAATAATTACATCTTGTCTAAATTTAAAAAGATATTTATATATCTATAGATATTTATAAATGCACATCTTCAGATGGTGATCAACATATGTACAGTTTTTCAGACTATTTCATGTAGTATTTTCACAGCTCATAAAGATGACAAAATTTTGTCTACAGACAGACGGACAGATAAACTAGGTGATTCAAATATACCCCCCCTTAACTTAATTTGCTGGAGGTATAAAAAAAGAAACAGAACAAACACTGTTGTTATTTTCACAGAAAGGTGGAAAGACCTATATAATTTAAATAGGTAAAGATGTGTGTTATATTAAAAATAAATTTTAAATGTCAAACCTTTTAATTTATATGCATATAAATGTAATTTTTTTGTTAATATTTATGAACAAATTTACCTCCAGTTATAACCAGTGTCACAGGAGTACTCCAGTCACTGATGATTCCTGCAGAGTTGTTGACTTGGACTCTGTAACTACCCCCATCTTGAGGTATGATATTAGTGATGGTCAGAGTGACTTTACCAGACACTACATCCGACTGCGTGTACTTATCTGGGGTTATATCAATATCTGACACTTCTCTCTGCCATTTGACTGTGTCCACAGGTACTTCTGACGTAATTGTAGCTGTTAGAGTCACACTTGATCCATAAACTATACTGCTAGAGTTTGCTTGTATGGTGACTGAGATGGAATCTGTTAAAACAAATAAATAAATGATCACATATTTAGCACAGCATGGTGTATGCCACAGGCACCTAAAGTATGGATTCTAACTCTCCCACCCTTGTAAAACAAGAGGCCCAGGACTAACTTTGCTCATCTTAGCAGCAATATCAAAAACTTTGATAATATTTACTCAATTTATAAAAAACAAAATATCTGAACAATTTATACGAGTCGATCTTGTTTAAAATCTTAAATTTTTCAACCACATGTTAGCATCAAGCTCCTTTTGTTGTTTAATTTTTAAGAATTAAGAATTTTAAAGACTTTCGTCTATTTATTCCTCTGTAACAAATTTTCTTGACACACACTCTTATCTTAAACATTGAGCCTCTTTTGTTATTTTTCAAAGATTTTTCTCTCCTCTGCATTTGTAAAGATTCAACTTCCTGTGGCCCCCACCCTTTCCCAGCAGATCATGATTTGAACAAACTTAAATTTACCCTGTTGTAACTTCACCCTAACCCCTGTGATGATGATTTCAACAAACTTGAAACTGTTCTACCTGGTGATGTTTTTTCATTTGTTTCAGCTTTTTTGCCAAATTGACTTTTTGAAGATATTATAAGATTGTTCTTTATTTCCTATACATGTAAATATTCAATCCCCTATTGTGGTCCCACCCTAGCCCTGGGTTCATAATTTAAATTAACTTGAATCTACTCAACCTGATGATGCTTCCACACAAATTACAGCTGTCTTGCCAAATGGTTTTGAGGAGATTTTTTAAAAATGCAAACAAATTTTTTAATAATTCTTTATCATCTTTCCTTGCAAGAGGACATGACCCTTTATTTTAACAAGACTGAGTCCCATATACCTAATAAAAAATTGTGTCAAGTTTGATTAAAATTGACCAAGTGGTCCTGGATAAGAAGTCTAAAATGTGAAAAGTAGACAGATAGAAGGATGATTAAATTGACTTGGGACAAAACGTGATCATAAAAGCTCACTTGAGCTTTTAGCTCAGATAAGCTATAAATAAACCTGAGGGTCCAGAAGCCACATCACTCACCTGAGAACTTTAATTGTTGACTAAGCGCGGGGCAATGACTTAGCATGGTACAAGACAGGTTTATTTTGCCTAAGATGATGTGTAGCTCAAATACGTGTAAGCGTCGCAAGAGAAAAGGAAAAGCCAGAACATTTGCTAGCGGTTATTGATATAAAATACTTCTCAATTTATTTTAAATCAAATACATTAGATACATATAATTATAATTTTTAAATGTTTGAGTTAAAAATACGATGTACGTACGGTGTATGTGAAAGTAGCATTACTTTATTTGAAACACACATTTTCAAATAAATCAAATAAATCTACCATCGCTCGACTAAAGCCCCCG
>WFKH01011925.1:86458624-86470853 GCA_016163765.1 Magallana hongkongensis
TTAAAAAAACTTCCGCTCATTCGCCTTTCTTTCCAACCCAATATCAAAATCCCCCCCCCCCCCCCCCCCACCGATGCTCTTTAAAAGATGGTGTTTTTATCTGATATATATCTTTATCGTTGCTAAGTCTGTAATAAATCAAGAGGTGCTTGATCGGAACATAGTTATCGTTCCTGTTCAACCACTTTTCACGTGCTTAAAAAACATAAAATATAAACATTAAATTGTTGTTTTTTGTTATTAAAGAAAAATAATTGGCCTCCCTAGATTGTATCACATAAATGTAGTTATATTACCTGACATACACATGGTTTAAAATTTCCACAGTGTGACTAACTGTGATCCTTCTTAAGGACTCTTATTTTTAAATGTAAATCGATTCCTTTACTTAACTTCAAAACCAATAATTGCATATCAAATGTACTATATGACTGAGAAAAAAACCCACATGGAAAGATAATATGAATTGACAATTGATTGAAAAGGTAGTGGCGATTTATACATTGTTAAGATGTTAGGGAAATACAGTTAATGCGGTTCATTTTTATTTCTTTGCATTGCATGCGTCTTTTGATAATTGAAAAGTTATTCCACATAATAATGATTAAATGTCAGTCAAATGTCTTTTCAGGAATGCGTGATGCTGAATTGGTATTTCATAGAGGACAAATTGCCATTGCCAGGTTTTTATTAGATTTAACCATTTTTAAGTCCATATATGAGTCTTTTGTCCACAATAAACAAGAATAAACTCCGTATCCCAATTACTATAACCCTGTATTTCTGCTGCAATCCTGTATTACATAAATGCAACGTGCTTTTCTTATTTCTTCCTTTACATGCAGTCTCATGTGGCCCAATTGAATGAATTGTAAGATAACATACAATGTAAAGCGTTAAAACGTAGACAGAACACAGTCATTATATTTTTGAATCACCCCGCGTTTCGTGTTTTCGGATGTTTGAGGTATCGCTATGCAATGTACGAAGCGTCAACAAATGAAACTACCCAACAGTCATCATTAGCATTATATAAGTTATATTTATTTATATTTATGTGAAGGAGTAGCTGATATCAATATTTTCTTCGCTATTCATATTGAAGAAAACTCCAAGGCCTTCATACGAAAATACTGATTTTTTTATTCTCTGAGTCTTTGACTTTCGAGATTAATACATAAATGGTTTTCAGATGATCTAGAATCCTATTATAACACTTTTTAAACAATCTCATTTCCTACACTCGCTCATAAAATTAACCTTTAATTATATAGTATTCAAATTGCATAACATTAAGTAAAATAAATCACCAAGTATTATACAGCATTATAGATTAATGATAAATTATAAGTCGGATTGACAAGCTTTGAAGCTGTCTCTACATCAACCGTCTGTCTTGTGTGATGTCTTCATTATAATTAAGAGAGTTCGAGCTGAAAGTTACGTTAACAGGCGCACTCACTCACACAAACCCGAAAAACCACTCTAACAAACCCTTTTATTTACCGATCCACCCGCCAAACGCAACCACATGACCACTCGTACTACGACCATACTATAAATGAATGCATGAATTAATGAATCAAAGTGTGAACATGAACAAATGAACAATGGAGAATGAAAACATGAAATGTTGAGTTGAGGCAAGTATGATTAATATTTATATGTGAAATAACTAATTGAAATAATTAATTCTGTGACATTCTCCCCTGTCTGGTGAAAGAAATGTCTCCTGACATTTTACTTCAGATCAATATTGGCATTAACGTAGCTCGCGGGTTTGCTGACGTCATAATAGGATTCGTAAAGAGTTGACTGTCATAGCTAACTCATACATTTTTTCTAAAAAATGACAAATAATCGTTAGAAACATACAAGGAAATATTTCAAAAAGCTGAAGTGCAGTTTATACAAAAATTTATAATTATCAAGTGCTAAAAATTTAAAGACGTGACATACATTGTCACATTTTGTTCTATAAGGTATGAATGTGCGTTGGAACTCTTCTATTTAAAATTATGTTTAGACAAGTAAATAAATTGAACCGTATACATTAACTTCGCTTCTTTTATAATTATAACTTCTGTATTTTCAACTACCGATTTTAATATTAAAATTCTTTTGGCTTTAGCTAAATATCTTATACGATTACAAACTTATTATGTCAATAGTTGTATGGTAATTATTTTTGCATTGATTGACTCAGAGTTTCATGAAAAAAATTAGCCATTTTTCGTCTCTTCACAACCTTACATTAATTGCATTTGTGCATTCGATAACATTCATCATAATGTCATAATTAGTATTAACATGTTCTAATATGTGTTAATCAGCTAGTCTTATCAATCAACGCATTTTCATTTTTCGGTTCTGAGACGTAAGAAAATGATGACGTCGGGCTAACGTAATAATGAAAATATAGGGTTTTGTGAAATCTTTTAAATCTTTAAAGTTGTTTTGCAAAAAATTGGCCGAAAACACATACTGATATTTTTTTATGAATTGATTCAAAATTATCTCTTCTGTCATTGTGTTGAGTAAAATTAAGTTCGTCTAAATCGTTTAAATGTTTGGAGCATTGTTTTGAAATGCGTTTCCCGACTAAGATATGCATTTTACTATATATTTCATTGAAATGGCGTCGCTTGATTCTATCAGCGACACTGTGTTTGAAACACGATAACATCATTACCACGCAGACGAATCTCAAATAAATTTTAGAAATAAAAGTCTGAGACCTGTGGATCACGCGGACAAATTTTCAGGGTAGGTTTTCTCACAAGCAGTAAACCCGCGAGCTACCTTAAATCTAAAACAAGAGGCCCATGGGCCACATCGCTCAACTGAATAACAGTTCATTGTATCATTTTATTTTAGTTTTTAAATATTTTCCAAATATATTTCAAAGTTAAATAATGAACGCCTCTTAGGGTCCCAGTATTAGTCTAGGATCACAATTTAAACGATTTAGAATCTACCCTTTCTAACAATGCTTGCATAGTAATTGTAGCATTGTAGTTCTTGGGAAGAAGATTTTTAAACATTTTCCCTATATATTTCTATATAAAACTTTGAACCCCTCTTGGGGCCCCAAGTATTAGTCTGGGGTTTACAATTTCAACAATTTAGAATCTACATTGTAGGAGGATAAATGCATTAATCGAAAAAAATTGTAGCATTGTAGTTCTTGAGAAGAAGATTGTTAAACATTATCCCTATATTTTCCTAGTACCGGTTGTTAAATTTTGAACCCCTCTTGGTGGTCCCAGTATTAGTGCAGGGGTCACGATTTAAACAATTATGAATCTACATTATTTGAGGATGCTTGCATAGTAATCTCACAAATTGTAGCATTGTAGTTCTTGAGAAGATTTTTAAACAGTTTCCCTATTTATTTCTAAGTTAAACATTGAACCAGTCTTGGGGCCCCAGTATTAGTCTGGGGGTCACTATTCTAACAATTTAAAATCTACATTATATGATGATGCTTGCATAGTAATCTCACAAATTGTAGCATTATAGTTCTTGAGAAGAAGATTTTTCAAACATTTTCCCTATATATTTCTATGTTAAACTTTGAACCCCTCTTGGGGCCCCAGTATTGGTCCGGGGGTCACGATTTTAACAATTAAGAATCTGCATTATAGGAGGATGCTTGCATAGTAATATTATATAAATAATGCCTGTTTGGGAGGGTAACAGTTGTAATTGACACCCCGAGAAAACCATTGTCAACCGACGCAAAGCGGAGGTTGACAATGGTTTTAGAGGGGTGTTAATTTTAACTGTTACCTTCCCAAACAGGCACTATCTATTTTATCATACTGAATGTCTTAATTTTAAAGAAAAATTTACTGCTGACGTGAATTCAACGGCGAACGTACGCGCATAATTTACCCGCATGTAACAATTGGTAGTGTTACCCGTTGCCAAGTGTGTTGCTAACACTGAGGGAAATAGAACGGATTATAAACTGCGTCTAAACCAATCAGATTTCAGTATTTAACATGAAACTTTAATAACAAAAATTGTAGCATTGTAGTTTCTGAGAAGAAGATTTTTAAACATTTTCCCTATATATTTCTATGTTAAGCTTTGAAATCCTCTTGGGGCCCCAGTATGAGTCGGGGGTCACGACTTTAACAATTGAGAATCTGCATTACAGGAGGATGCTTGCATAGTAATCTCACAAATTGTAGCATTGCATTTCTTGAGAAGAAGATTTTTCAAACATTTTCCCAATATATTTCTATGTTAAACTTCGAACCCCTCTTTGGGCCCCAGTATGAGTCGGGGGTCACGACTTTAACAATTGAGAATCTGCATTATATGAGGATGTTTGCATAGTAATCTCACAAATTGTAGCATTGTAGTTCTTGAGAAGAAGATTTTTAAACATTTTCCGTATATATTTCTATGTTAATCTTTGAACCCCTCTTGGGGCCCCAGTATTGGTCCGGGGGTCACGATTTTAACAATTTAGAATATACATTATACGAGGATGCTTGCATAGTAATCTCACAAATTGTAGCATTGTAGTTCTTGAGAAGAAGAGCTTTAAACATTTTCCCTATATATTTTATGTTAAACTTTGAACCCCTATTGGGGCCCCAGTTTTAATCCGGGGGTCACGATTTTAACAATTTAAAATTTTTACTAAATATACAAGCTTTGGTGTAAATATTGGCATTTCTGGTGCAGTAGTTCTTGAGAAGATTTTTAAAGACATGCATCCTATTTTCACTGTTTCGCAATTATCTCCACTTTAAAAAAGGTTGTGCCCTTTTTATTTTAACAATTTACAATCCCCTTTCCATAAGGATGCTTTGTACCAAGTTTGGTTAAATTTGACCCAGTGGTTTTAAAGAAGTCAAAAATGTGAAAAGTTTACAGACGGACAGACATACGACGGACAACGGGTGATCAGAAAAGCTCACTTGAACCTTCGGTTCAGGTGATCTAAAAACAATATAACAACACTCCCTGCTAAATCATCTTGTCATTAAACATAATGATTCACTGAAACTGAAAAAAAATCATATTAGCTTAAAACTATGTACAACTTCTGTGAGATTCTCCCTTTGCCTCTATCAGACATAGCAAATTTCAACTGTCTCGGATCCCACTACCCAGTCTCCGTACCTGTCAGGTCATTTCTGGTTCTAGTAGATCTGCGCTGAATAAAAATATCATAACTAGGCAACACATTATCATCTACATTTGGTAAAGAAAAATTATAATTATGTGCTGCACCAGATCTGGATAAATTAACAGAATGGATAGGAAACCCATGATCTGATTCTACAGGCGAAAAATCGAACAGTGTTGTTAACGGGTTTCCGCGACTTATGTCGATATTATCATCGCCCGATACACTGAAATTATTATCGCTTGTTAAACGGAATCATTACCATGTTAAATGCATAAAGCATTAGGCATACCCTTGGGTACATTTTCCTTACCTGACCTTTTATTTACTACATAGGTAAACTCTACATCATCATCATCATCATCATCATCATCATCATCATCACTTGAATCAGATGATGTTGACTCTGAGTCAGTATACATCTTCTTTTGATGTTCATCTCTCCTCGGATGTTGTTTGTCTGACTCTTTCGGAAATTCAATATCTAGAGCATCTTAAATTGACATAAAAGGTAAAAGCAAATTTCTATGTAATTTTCTAATTGCTCCCTTTCTGAACTCTTTTTGCACCTTGTATACCGGAAGGTCCACATTGGGTATGTCCACAACAACATATGAATCTTTGTTCAAAGTCTAATTAAAACAGTCACCAATTTCTAATTTCGAATTTCTCTCTCTTAAGTCCTTATGTCTTTTTGATTTTCAGAATTTGTTTCACTATCTGATATTGCTACTTTGTAAGAATAGTCTGTTTTTCAGTTTATTTACATAATTCTCTGACTTCTCCGTTACTGTAACTAATCCAAATAAGCATCAATGGCGAACTTAGGGTGCAAACCAAACATAAGGTAATGAGGCGAATTCCCAGTGGAATTTTGCTTGGCAGCATTATATGCCTGAACAATAGGTAGCACACATATAGGACTTCTATAACTTTTTCTGTTGATTCGCCAAAGTTCCCATCTTAACTAGTGTTTGGTTGAACACATCACTGCACTATTTCCATGGAGTGGTAGGATTTGATCAGTCGACTCTCAACATTCCGTCCCTGGTCCGAGTGGGTCCTTTCTGGAAAACCATAGCGATGATAAACTTTAATACAATGCTATCCCTGTTGTTAATGCGTTCTGGTTCCTGGTAAGATAAGCTATTGCATACTTAGTAAAATAATCTGTGATTACTACTATGTCTTCAGTGTTACCTGTGGACTTTTCGAGTGGTAGAAAATCAGCAAAAATCAATTCCATGGGTCTATATGTTCAATGTTGACCAGTTCTGATTTAGGCTGTTCTCTGTACTTACTTGTTATGTAACAACCGCATTTCCCTACCTTGCCTTTGATATCTGCATCCATACATACCCAATAGAATCTTTGTTTCACAAGCCAACTGGTTTTCTCACGACCTTGATGACCTAAATCATCATGCAATCCTTTCAAAACTAAATCTTTCATACTCTCTGGTAGTACTATTTGTTGTTCCTCAATTCCATCAATCATACTATTTTTGACTAAGACACCTTTTTAAAATTCAAAGTTTTTCTTTTCTCTCTAGAACTTGTAAATTTCTAATCTTTCTTGCTGTAAACTTTTAGTCTGATGCAAATAAAGTTTTGAGCCTACGGATGAATGGATCATCAACTTATTCTTGCTGCCAATTGACTGTCGACAACTCTTGTGATTCTAGTTCAGGTGACTCTTCATCCAACTGACCAATAACTGTAACGACCAAACTCTCAGTAAGTGGCATAATTCTTAGTCAATCAGACCTGCTTAACACACTGCTTTGACAACCTCTGGAAATATCTTGAGATTGTATGGACACCTGGACAATCCATCTGCGTCCTGTTCAATTTCCCAGATATCTAATATATCTTAATATCGTCACTGCTAATAGAAGCAAGTCAGATATGACCTGTAGCATCGATTTTTGCTGAAGTTGTGATATAAGTCAACGGATTATTATCAGTCCTAACTTCAAAAGAATTGTTGTACAGATGCATGTAGTCCTTAAACTTGTATCAACCACTGCCCACATTAAAGCTGAACACCGTTCGTAAATAGGCACCGTCGCACAGGTACCTGGTATATAAACCTATCGATTCCGTTACATTCGATCGCACACCTGAATCTCGTGGCCGACATGTAGTATTCCTTTCGTGGTCTTTGGATTGTATGCATTTAATTCTTATTCTATGTGGATATTCTGTTTGTAAATAATGCATTGACCAATTTTTTTGATGTTAGTATTCTCCTGGCTTGGAAAAAGTGCGTAAAATTTGATAATTTCATCGCGACCGAGTAACACGGCGAGGCAAGATGTACGTCCACACAGGTGAGACCTCTACAGCGAAGTACTTTGAACTGTTTAGAGGTCTGCCCCTTATATAAGGGTTGTAGGGATAACGATGGTGAAAGAGAAATATGGCGGACAATGCCTATTTACGAGCGGTGTTCAGCTTTAAACACAAAAACTCTAGGTGCTGGGTACAACTTTTCACTAGGCTTTAAACTACGACTGTTATATGCAATTACATGCTACAAAAAACATTCTTGTTCTAGGGAACAGCATCTAAGCCTTCAGTGGAGGACCAATATTCAAACTGAATGATTTTGAAATATCTGCATAGCTGAAAATCGGTTGATTGGTCAACTTACTGATTAGTGTCGCAAATGCAATTTGTTGCTCCTTACCACACACCCAGTGTATATTCTTTCTGTTTCTCTAGTTCTTTCCTTTTTCTGTGGGATGCTCTACAAATAACTCAGATAGAGGTTGAACAACTCTTGCATAATTTTTGATAAAATGTCGGTTATATCCGGTGAAACCTAATAAAGAGCGTAAATCTTTAATATTCAAAGGTACCGGCCATGATTTAGTACCAGTTTCCAAAATTTCTTTTAGGAGTTGCCTTATATCCCCATACATTCCTGATATTCTTCTTCTGTATGGTTCCTTAGTAGGAGTATTGTCTGTAAGCTTAATTTAATGCTTTACTAAATCTGTTTTTCCTATATCAGTAAAGGATGTTAATAATACTAGAGTTGTTAGTGTCACCATGACCGGGCTCTCTGATCAGTAATAACAACACAGATTTTATATGCAATAACATATTTATACACGATATTTACAAACATACAAATGTCAGCAATAAACGTCGCGAGCGAGACGGTCCATCGACGTCAGCTTCCAACATCTCGTCTCTGCCAGTCACCACGATGATATCCTAAGCCAGTGTTTACTGTGTAGTCCACCTCCAGGTCCAAGTCAAGTCCATTGTCATCCCCAAAGTCGGGAAACTCTTCCGAATGTCCACAATGGGCCGTCAGTCCTCATTAACACCTCTCAGGCCAATGCATAGAGCCTCGTCCATACATTTAATGAGACTAAACCCCGGGAACCTTTAACAATAAAGCTTACATAAGTATAATGTATTAATGACCATAATCGGTCTCCGTACAATAGATTTAAACAGAGTGAATTCTCGACACTTAGAAATATGTTTACACACCGTAGCGAACGGCAAAGGTAGCTAAACTACACTATATACTAAGTATTTAAACATAACATGACGCTATTAGACTATAATGCACAAATATTGCGACATACACGTGGCACTGTGAAACATACAACGCTAAGGTAACGTTCACGTGGCAACTCTTGTCCGCTACTTATAGTAATATATAAAGCAGCACTATTATAAACTTAGAGATTTACAAAAATGAAAATGATTTAATTAAATAAAAGCAAACTTACCCCGTCTGGAGATTTAGTTACCGGGCAATTACCGAACTACTGAGTATGTACGTGGTCAGATCCTTGTGTGGAAATCGTGCGCTCTGCCCCAGAACTGCAAAACCCAAACTTTATAAAACCTTAACAATGCAGGTAGAACGACACGGGTTGAATCAATTATGCTGACCAATGCCAAAACTGAAAAACATGAGGCTCCATACGGGATAAAAAAAAACAATGCCAATCAAAACACTGGGGCTCAGTACGGGAAAAATCCACAACATTTAAAATAACTATAATATAGAAATTACTAGGCTTTGATTGTGACAGTTAGAAAAGTTCGCGGACACAGTGATTACGGAAAAATTACTGTGTAGTTTGAAGGATGACGTATGTTTAATTTTAAAATGACCATTAATTGAAAATAAGTATGCAAAATATTAGATAATTTTAATATTTTTTTTTTTCAAAATATAAAGCGAGTTTTACTTTGCATGAATTAGATTTACGGAGCACCATTTCATATTTCCACGACGTCAGGTGATGTCAAACAACTGGAAGACAAACTTGTCACTCTTTTCCAAAGTAAACACCTTTCAGTTCCACACACTTTTCATGTCTTTTAACCCATTTATAAAATGTATCTTCATACCAAATTTTGTTAAGTTTTTGAATGATGTCTTGTATGGCATATCGTAGATCATTTAGGTCCAAAAATCTCTGTCCACGCAGTTTCGACTTTAGGTAAGGATATTAAGCAAAATCAATAGGTGCAAGATCCGGGCTGAATGGGTGGTTCGTCATCAAAAATATCAGTCCTTCCATCTTTAAACCTCTGATGCCATTTGTAAACCATTGTCTTATATACATGTGGGCCATCTCAAGCTGCATCTAAGAACCTTCTGTCTCCATCGGAGATTTTCCTAATTTTTTGCACAATTTGCAAAATTTAAAGACGGCCCGGTGCTCCAATATATACATGGACGTTAACGTTTTTGACTCAATTTTCAAGCGTTGGTCGTCCATATTCGGCGATAAAACAGTCAGAATTTTTTCAATTTGATTGAAACTTTCTCAAAATGACGTTTATAAGTTATTGTAATGTCATTTGAAATATCGTGCATATTTATGCGCTTTAAAGGTACAATTACTTAATAAGGAAAAATGCTTACAAAATATAAAATAATTAAAAAAAACTGACATGCTGAAGCACATCTTATCATAATAATTAAGCTGTATATTTTTTATGGTGCATTTTAAAAAACCAAATCGTTACATATTTATTAGAAAATACGTCACGCTTAAATCTGAAAAGTTTCGCCGGTATCATGCGAATAGACCGTTTACAATCAAACTTGTCCGCGAACTTTTCTAACAACGCTCGTATATGCTTCCATCTATTCAGTGAAATCTGATGGTTTTACCAATTCTTCCTCTGACAGATTCTGTCTGTTAATAGACTCTTATTCTTTTTGATAATCGCTATAAAAAGCTTGCTTTAAATAGTGGAAACAATTTCAAAGAACCCATCCAGTTTGTTGATGATATATGTCAAACAAACATCTTCACCTAATGGTACCAACATAGATCTAGCTAAACCCGTAATTCTTAATGCTTGGAAAAATGTATGATATTGACCACTCTTTTTCAAACAGTTCAACTCAAAACTCCACACCTCATAAGGTACCTCATCTTTCTTGTTCTCATACGTTCCACTAAACAAAGATAATTTAAGATAATTGGATTAACACAGGTACTGTTAGTAGTATTTAAAATAGGACTGGGATCATTCAGACTTGAGTGTTCAACCTTTGGTTTTATACCTGACATTGTGTTTAAAATAGTTTGCATCCTGGGTCCTAAGTTTCCTATTGGAGAACCGAAAGCAAGTTTGGGTTTAGGGGGTTTAACTTTCTTAGGAGTATTTGCCACCTGAACTAACTTATTATACTCTCTACTGTTAATACCTTGTAACGAGGATGTTTATTGACGTTGTCAATGTATTCTTTCTTTTCTAACTTTCTGTTCCCTTCTTCCTCATCACCTGAGGCCATGATTGTGTTGTTAAAATACAATGTAAAAATAATTATATATATATATATATATATATATATATATATATATAAAAATAAATACTCACCATGTGCTAAATATTACTGATGGATATTCTTTCGAAAAACTGTTACGGTAGCTCGAGTTGAAAACACCGCACGGAAATACATAACACAATTCGACGATTGCTGCACAAATAATATGTACCAGATGAGAAAAAAAATCATACACTGATAAAAAATTAATACTTTGATACCTTATAAATAAAAATACACAAAATGAATTTTTTTTCATGCTATATGGTCAATAACACTGAATTTTAAACATTGACAATGTAAACAATTTAACAGTCTATCTGGTATCACACTGCTATAGCAAATCAGAACTGAGGAATAATCCGGAACAATCTGAAATCTTTAACTAGTAATAATTATTTCTGTTGAATTCGTTCCATGTTATCCTGTTTCATAAGAATTACGCAAAGCATGATAAATGAAATGATATGAGTTTATGAGATGGTATACTAGTATGTGTATTTTCATGAGATTTAAACAACATTTGAATTGAAAGAAACGGTACCTTCTTCTTCACAACGAAAAACTCAATTTTCTACGGTTATCTTTATATTTAATATTAAACATCCTCTTCTTGTTATGGACAGGGGTCTAGGATAATAGAAAGTTAAATGAGTCTGTTTTTCTTTGGATACTTCTTGTAGTAGACATTGAATTCCCAGTGGAATCCCATGGTGGTCCCTGGGGCCATATTTTAAATGATAATAAAATTTACAATTTATAAGGAAACTAATCTTAATGTTTGGATTACAATGGCTATTTGACTCTTGAAGGTCAACCGATAAGCAGAATTAAGGTCCCCTAGGTTTATGTACAAAACATCGTTTACATGTCTTCAAATTTATGCTGATCACGTCTTGCATGTTCTTTCTGATTACATCTTAAATGTTTCAGTCTTGCTTGTCCTAACAATATATAGTTCCATTATCTATATATCTTTTTGACCCAGTGATTCACATACAGTTTTAAACAGTTAAAAGCAGTCTTACCAAAATCCTTGCTCTCCAAGACATTTTTACGTGTTGTTCACACCCTCCTATTTCCGCTTTCGTGGAGTCCAACCCTACTGATCGTAATAACAATCACGAAAAATGTCAATAAAATTCCATTTCCGATCTTCAACTCCCAAATTTTACTACCAGGAAGTTTAATTCTTTATCTATTTACAAATTTGATACCTTTTTCGGCAGACTGACCTTTGACATGAAGCTGTACCCCGAT
>WFKH01011925.1:86470953-86495875 GCA_016163765.1 Magallana hongkongensis
GATAGATAGATAAATAGATAGATAGATAGATAGATACAATTTTGATTTTATTCTTCTTTTTTTTTTTACTTGTTACCTTTACTTGTACTCCAATGATTTATTTACACACGGAGTGGTATTTTTGTATGTACATTGAACACGGGTGACAAGAATAAATGAAAGATAATAGAATATAATCGATATCTTGATATATAACATGACCTTTAAACCTTTACAGCCATAGAAACCCAGTGTTTCATAAAAATTGTCATTTCATTTTAATAAAAATATATTTTTAAAAAGGATGCACATTTCCATATGAAATATTTGGTTATCTTAAAATGTATTGATTTAGTAGGTAGCATTCTCGATTGTTTTCACATAAGAATTGCGTGATCAAAATTGAAAATTATAGATACTCGTTAAAAGGAAACAATTTATAGGATACAATACAAAAATATTTCCCTTTGACGCAATACTGTATTTATTCACCGAAATTTATTCCAACCATGCAGCCCGTATACAGGTACTGTAATTTCCAAGATTAAAAGAAAGTGTTAGAAATATTGTAGAGAAGGATCCTGAAAATCTTTTACAATTGAATGTGATAAGTTAATACTTGGTTCCTCTCCCCCTTGACCAGTGACTTAGATGCTTATCAAATCCCTTCAATGTATTCAGAGTATTTTGATGTCAACTGCACCTTGTCTTTCCCTCTCCTGTTTGTTGCAAGATCGCATGCCAATGCACCTGTGATTCAAGGAAATATATCTTAACATTTAATGGAGTCGTCTATAGCTCGCCGAGGATCCATTGCAGATAAGTACACATGTAATACATTCTCATTTCTATGAAAATGAAGATCGTAATCTAAATAAATCAAAACACCCAAAACTACTTATATATTTGATATACCATACTTCTTACTTTAAAGGTAATTTAAACATCAATATTGCTTAGGCAAAAAAAAATAAAAAATAAAAGACTAACATGTCAAATGTATATATTGTCAAAAAAAATCAATGACACATGCATGTGGACATGTTTATTGCCAACGTTGTACAGTTAATCAATCGTTGGGATGTTAAGATGGTTGTCATTGCTTTGTGCAATAGAAATCATGTTTATTAAATATAGTAGGTTTAGGTTTTTTTAATATGAAGCTATTTGTTTGCAATTTTTTTATATCGATAAATCTCCGTAATCAGTTTGACAATACCAAATATAAACGGTCGCCTGGTGTCGCAACAACGAATAACTTTAACTCCTAGTTTTTAAAGAATGTTTATAACAAGGAGTAAAAAGGTAGTTTATTTCAGAAACCGTGTTTAAACAGGAAATTTATATTATAGATTAACAACACTGGAGTACATGTACTAGTAAATTAAGATTCTTTCTCCATGAGTTTGTAATATTTGCGATCGGTAGATACGTTTGCTTATGAACTGATTTATGTTTATCTATAAAGAAACATATATGAGTTCAAAGAAAAAATCATGATTATAGCCATTCAAATTTTGGTCTTCAACCATGCCATCCCCTCCCTTACTCTTAGGAATAAAATATGCAAAATTAAAATGTTATTCATGAAATGTCAACTGCGTGGTTATCCATCTTCTTTCCATCAGGGTATATATAGAGCGAGATGCGTTGCATTCACATTTGATAATGATGTTTTAAGTACATTGTATGCATCTCTACTTTGACACGCAGCGATAGCAATTTATTTCAAAATGATCTCGACAATCTAGCCTCGATGGTGATGGGGTTGGTTATAAAATAGCATCATGAGCAATCTATGTGTGAAGTATCTTTTTCCAGTGACTTACTACAACAGAGATATGACACGGAAAGGATTGCACAAACAAACGGACAGCTGGGCAACGTGATCAGTTGAAAAATTAAATTGTTATAAAAACACTAAAGACATTTTTTTTAAAATTCAGAACACATTGATGAATATGGTTTCAAAATATATCAAACGTTATGCATTTTCATGTAGCCAAAACGAATGTTTTAGGTGACTGTTTAATTTTTCGACAGATGCAAACGAAATTAAACTATCAAAAAATTTCGACGTTCGCGATATTATATTCTCGCAAAACGGTTGAATCGCGGAATTAAGTACTCGCATAAAAAAGGAATCTACAATATTGAAAGTAGTTTTCATACACAATACTATTTTTTAAACTTCTGTCTTCGTATTCATGAAAGAAAAAAATCAAATTTGATGAGTTGTGGTCAAACGTACATTGAATTTAATCTTACTTACTTATTGGCATGCCGTATCTACAACGCAAACTGAGTGCATGGTGTGAATGAGCAAGGAGGCTTATAGGCCTACAGAAGTTATAGCCACTGTCAAACCTTAAAAGCAAGAATGAAGTTTCGTAGCTCAACAGATCCATTAGTGAAAACTGTTTTTTATGCTATATGTAGATGTATATGTTCTCTTGATTCTGTGCCAATTAATATATTATTTGATGTAACTGAAGCATAGGACCACTTTCACATGTATATGAAGGACGAGTATGATTGTCATTTATTACACTTACCCGACTTCTTTCTTATTCACATGCATTGTGACTCTTCACATACCCTGATGTTTATTTCAAAAATATAAACTGGACGGTTTTCACAAGTTTTAGATTGTTTTAGATTGTTAAAGATAAGATTAGATATCTCTGATTTTAAATTTTTAATATAACACTGTACATCGTTAATTATCAAAACCTCTCTCTTACTGCCGATATCCCACTAGAAGTTTATTTTCAATTATATAATATTTTGAATGCTGTTCAGATCAGCCACCTACTAGTAACTTATTCATTTTGCTGTTCATCAGTCATAACCAACTAGACTATGCACAAGGCAGTGCTGCAATTATTACAATGTCATAACATGGATCAATCTCTTTGGGCTTAATTCTACTCAGATGACTGTTGAGTCCTATTGGACATTATACGTTGACATACGTTAAACAAAGTTTACGTTTGGTGACTAATGGTGGCATTAACACTCTTTAAGATAAATATAATGAGTTTCTAGTCATGATAATCATATTTTAACAAGTCAACATCATCACCTAGCAATGGTGG
The DNA here is from genome assembly GCA_016163765.1 of Magallana hongkongensis. Taxonomy (NCBI): domain Eukaryota; kingdom Metazoa; phylum Mollusca; class Bivalvia; order Ostreida; family Ostreidae; genus Magallana; species Magallana hongkongensis. Next base: position 86,474,031 of record WFKH01011925.1, read on the forward strand.
AAGAACAAAGTCACCAAGATAGTAAAAACTTCATAAATGAATTTGATTTTATTCCACATACACTTAATATATTTAATGAAGCTTGGTATTTACATATTCTGAACAACAATGTGATATAGTGCAGGACGATAATAGATAGAAAAGTCGAGGCATTACCTTATAGTGGAACTAAACTACACAACATATTTTTTATTAATCTGAGTTTCTTATCATGACAAACATATTTTTAAAAAGCCAACACAATCAACTGGCAAGTGATGGAAGAACTAAGGCCACTGAATGAAAAGACTTCTTAGTCGATTTTGATATTTTTTTTACAAACCCTTTGTTTGTTACATAAAATAATGTGTAGTATTTACATAATTTATTTTCTTCAATATTGCAGCATAATGCAAAAAGATAATAATGAATCGAGGCATTGCCTAATAGTAGAATTAAACTTCACAACATTTTTATTTAAAAATCTGAATCACCTTAATCGTGCTACCCAGCAAATTTTGAGTTAATGTCAAGATCAAAAATCGCAAGTTCTTACTTGGTAGAAAACATGATATTTCGCTTTTCTCTTTATCTTATGTAAATCTAGATCGACTTGAATGTATAGGTAGTTTTTTTTTTACCATCCACCATATAAAAGGTATCTCACGGTAGGAGAAGGTTTGATAAATCTATAGATGATGGGCCTCTCTGTGTACACAATCAATTAGTTATGTCAATAGGTTTTAATTAACTTCCTTTTTGACAAATCATTTAGTGTAAAAAGAAGAATCTCAATGGAAACAACTGTTTGGAAAGTTAGTTATATTTTGACATGAATAATTCTTTCTCAAAACTTTATCTAGTTATTGTGTTAGTTTATGTGTACTGTTTCAAAGTGCAATATATCTATTTTCACAAGCATATGTGTATCTTTCTAGCATGTGAACTAGAAAATAAAACAAAGGCATTTGAACATATATTTTGACGTGTGAAATTTTATTGGCTACATTGTTTAATCAGCTAGCAATTGTAAATACTTACACATATTTTATGGTTAATTCGTTCATGTAAATTACTGTCATCAAACTTGAAAATACTTTGGCTACTGGGGTGACATTATGATCATAATTTATAACAAAAATTAACTTCCTCAATGATTCATATTACGGATAAATATTGTATAACATATTTCTAACTATAACTCTGGGTTTTTTAACACATGCAGATATTTAAGATTATACACGTTGCCCGAAACTGTTTCTACACGTGCGCGGATAGAACAAAAATCTTTTCGAAAGGGAAGGGGGAGGTGAGGCCAGAGAGATAATTTAATTTGCCGGGAATGGGGAGGTTGTCCAAGGGTTTTTCTCAGTAACTTTACTCTATAAGTGAATTCAATGTGTCTAAATTTCGGGGAGGGGGAGGGTTCCGGACCCCTCTGACCCCATTCCTCCTTCAGGTTCACGCAATTTGTAGTAGTATTAACTGTAGAATACACCACATCACTCAATCCAAGTGTTAGACTTATCCAGAATGAAGGTTTTCTAAAAAGTTCGGATTTGCCAATGAAAGGTTCAATTTGCAATGTATTGTAAATTTTGGATCGTTAACCATACGGAACCGGTACCCCTTTGCCAACACCACCCTGAGCTCAGAATATTGATTTCTTTGAAATCAATTAATTTTTTTATTCCCTGTGAAAGATACGCCAAGAAATAAATGTAGATTTCCGTGTCTTGGCGATTTCTTTGGTAAACTTACTTTTTTGGTCTCGCACTTCAGTGAGATAGATATCATATAAAAATTTTTTTAACCGAACACTGATGTCAGTTGTCGTAGATGAAAGAGGAACAGCGCGTATTTGCGAGTACATACAAGCTACAGTTCTTTAAAGTTTTAGCAATTTTTTTTAAAATTTGTTTCTTTATAAGATATGCAACGTACCTATATACTGTATAAAGGGTTATTTTCGTCCCGTGTTATCTTCGCGCGCTTCTTCACTTGTAAAAGGTTTAGCCCCGTTTTAAATTCGCCCAGACAAAGTTATGTTTAAAGAGATATAATTTGAGACATTGGAATTCGCCCAGTCTTAAATTCGCCCACTGACAACGAGGGGGGAAGGGGCGAAAATAAACGGGAAGAATATTTCCATGTATACAGTTCTGATAGCCTGTAAACATCAAGTCATACACACATTTTTATAAATATCTCGATATTCGTAAATACATCTCCTTTATATCCAAAATGCATGTGCATACATTCACTAAAATAAAAAAGATCTTGAAATCTGTTTTGAAATGCTTCCTCTATCGCTTTAAGTTTCAATACAAGCTAAAAATTAAAAAAAAAATCAACGTTAGAGATGTACTTTCCATCGTTTCAGAATTAAAAGAGGGGCATATGAATTGAAAAAAAAATCTTGGAACCTTTGTTTTTTATTATTTTCATCTAGTTTTCGCTGGTAGGTATGCTTTATTATGAAAATCAACAATGAGTGAAGGAAACGGGAACCATTGAAGACACCCACATATTAAAGATACGATGTATGGGAATAAATCAACAGTTAATGAAATCTGGTGATGATTTTTAACCAACTGCATAAATTAATTATAAAACAATTTTTATAATTATTGTTAAGTTGCAATGTCTTTTTCAGGTTGGGTTTTCCATTCAAGGTAAATATTCGTAAGCACCCGTCGCATCTGTAATGAAATAAATAAATGCAATAAAAAATCTGATACTATCAAATTTATATATCAGAAAAGTTTTTAAACACATCGTTTACTTGTTTCAAAGAAAATATATGGATATAGAATAATATCAAAATGTGGAACGTCATAACTTAATATATTTACAGCATTACCAGCTTTAAAGGCAGGCGAGTTTTGTACGTATTTCTGAAGACAAGTGTATATTGCTGAATATTGTTCCTACAAATAAATGTTTTGGGAAATATGCGTTAGTGTAGCACACGAGCTGAATATTTCATAAATTAGAACTTTAATATCCGAGACGATATATATATGCTACCAAAAAATAAAAAGGAGACGATTTTAAAATAAATAAGTTTTTGGTCTTTACACGATTACATGTAGTCATTTGTTATCAGTTTGTATTTTATGTTTTAATCTCATTATGAAGAGTCTTATATTCATTTAATTTAATTATGTTCCGATTGGCATTATCCGCTATATCTAAAAAATCATATTAAATATTCAAATTGAAAAAAAAAAAATAGTAAATGCAGATTTTTAAAAAAAAAAGATATATTTTTTACAAGCATTCTGCATTGGTTTATATTTACCAATGATGAAATAGAAAACATTCTTTCTTTCATCACTGTCCGTGTAGTTCCATACACATCAATTTCATTTCCACCGGAAACTATTGATTTCACAACATGATCTACCGCAATATAAACACCACTATTATCGACCCCAGTGCTGAAAAAGGTAACGAAAAAGTAACATTGTTATGTTTTTAAAAGCCTCAAGGTAAATTATCTATGCACATCAACAAATTTGTTGTAATTTTACTCAAAAAGTAAAACAATACATTTTTATTAACATTTCAACCTTAAATGCTGCTTCATTGATAATCTTTACAAAAAAAATTACAGTACAATTCAAACAATTTGTTAAAAGATTGACACTCTGATTCACTCATAAACCATTCGTGGATTAAACCCTACAGTATTTACTAACACGGTGTATGAACGTTTATTAAAGAAACAAGTGCTTGTGAATTATTCCATGATCCAATCATTTTTTTTTTTACAATTATGGCATTCGTATGCTTCACTAAAATAAATAGATTTTAGTTAGCTTGATAGCAAAGTAAATTTAACGGTAGTGAGATGTATTACCAGATAAAAAGAAAATGGGTAAACAAAATGATTGATTGGGTTTGTTGGCTATTTTAGAGAACAATTGGTGAAGTATTTAAATAATTGGTACCAGACAATGAAAACAAGTGAAAGGAACAAAGCCATAAAAAAACCAAAGGTCACTGTTTGACGGTTAACTTCAAGCTTTATCAATTGAGGTAGGCTTATTATTAAATGTGAAATTAAATTAGAGAAGAATGCACAATATTTACCAAAATCATATAACTCTAATTCATGACTATCTTTAGAATGTTGACAGTGAACACACAGAATTAAAATGTACTGGATACATTTTACACGTAATTAACAGGTTACTATATTGTATAAGCACATACATGTTTGAAAGCAATGACAGCATCAAAGTGTATATAGAGCGATACGTACCATCCACCATGTACAACCTGTGGTCCTGTGTTCTTTACATTATTTTGTGTTATAGTATTGATTAGAGCAAGAATCTGATCCGGTAGGTCAGTCATTTCCAAACTTATCACATGGAAGTGGTTGACGACCTTTGAATGCTTTCCCTAAAAGTTGAAAACATATATCCAGTCAAGTGAATGTTAACTGAAAGGTCTGAAAAAGTAACTGAATGGCAGAGATATGCCAATCAGTCACCATTCAGTTACCTTTCATACACATTCCAGTTGCCTGCATAACAGACCTTCATCCTGTGACAGTTAGTTACAGTTTCATTAAACAAAATTATAGTTTGGTTTTTTTGAGTTATATTTTAAAAAAAATAACCTACTCTGGACAGTTTTATTTTCCTCATAGTCACACTCTCAGATGATTTGAATTTGGCAAGCAACTCGACATCAAATCTCTCTATGGTACGGAGAGTTCCCTCATTATCCGAGAAATACCATGACTGGAAGAAGAACGTTACCAATTATTTCAAGCAGTATATTTGTCTTTACATTAGCCATTTAATGCCGACATATGAGGTTCATCAATCTATTTCTTCACTTTCATGTATGAATATACACGGTCGATACTGTAAACTATGTAAGACTCAATATACATAATGCCATGATGAGATCAAATGTATAGGATTCCAATCGTTATGTATAAGGGCAAAAAAGTCTCATATGAATTGAAATTTTTGGCACGAGAAAGAGACGAAAACAACACGCAAACAAAGCGAGCCAGTTTTCTGAGTACATGCCACATGAAGAGGCAGGCTTATTAATTGTCTGATATGTTGTGATGCATACAAATTATTTGAGACCATACATATTGTATCTTACATTCGGGGATTAAAACTATATCTTGATGATTATATATTACGTTTAAGAGGGATGGATGGTCGTGACCATTATAAACCATATTGGTCTCCCTCTCTAAGAAAAGCTCCGTTGAAAGATATTAGAAACCATTGGAATTTTAATGCTTAAATATATGGTTTTGTCTTTACCAAATAATATTGTAGTTTAAAAATTAAAGTTTAAAAAAATATTTACATAAAATATTAAGGCATATTGACCGGCTAACCTGCTGACTACCCAGCCTCCGTAAAGGATGCTAATAGGTAATTATATAGTATATTTTATGTACCTCTCTATCATCGCTTTGTCCAGTGATCACCACTATTGTCGAAACATTTTGTTCCCATACCATTTGCCAGAAGGTCCCAAATGTTTTTGCAAAAGGGTAACTCGTCAAAACGTAAAATTTGTCCTAGCAATACAAAAATTAAAATTTCATACAATATCAAACTTGAAAGGCAAAAATATCATGTCACGATTTTTAACATACCAACAAAACACTAGCATCGATGTAGTCACTTGCTCCAGGTAAACATAATTTAACACGATTAAAGTCATCTAAAAATAAAGACAACTCCACACACTTGAAGAAATTGACGTTAGTTTAAAAAATCAAACTGAAATGTAAAGGTGAATAAGTCCACATTAATTGGTAACTCACATGGAATGATATTGCCTCTGTTTTTTGAGACGTTATTTTTGGAAGAAGCAACAGTCGAGGCGGATCTTTCGGTGTCTTGTAATAAATCCTTAAATGAATTGTAAGACATTGGTTTAAGAAAATAACTGTTAATAACAACTTTAATGCAATATATGTCTTTTTCCAATTCCTTTGCGTGTTTTATATGTTGTATGCAAATAACATTCACTACACTTATTCAGCGTAACTGTTGAGTAATTTTCATTTAATTACTAATATCTGTGGTATTACGATATTTTGCATTTCTCAATATACTTTCCCATTTACTAAACACTCTGTCATTCCTACATAAAATAATTTCTGAGATTTTTATAATTTATGGTACGTTTGGTTAGAAATATAAACGGCCATTTTGCCATCGATATTTCAAATAAGTTAAGATAATAATAACATTTTATTTCAAAATCCTAATAAATCTATGAGAGAGAGAGAGAGAAAGAGAGAGAGAGAGAGAGAGAGAGAGAGAGAGAGAGAATGAGACTCTTACATGATATTCTTTCATCAGATTTTGTCGATTGTTCCTCAAAAGATCCACCACATAATCATAGTAAGAATTCAGTGGAACTGACCTACATATGATCAATGAAACTTAATTAATCACCTTTGGTCTTAGAGTTCATGCATGTTTGAAATTGATATTTAGCTTGGTTTTCTCTGTCTTTATACTGTTGATATAATTTAATCATTTGTGAATGGCACATTTACTTAAAATTTGGAAACATTTGAAATACCCACTTGCTCTTTACAGTTCGACTTTCGTGCTCCAATAATGAGTAAGGTTGATCTCTTTAAAATAAATAAACAAATACTAAAGTCTTTAGTAAGACATCAAAATAACCGAATTGTCAAAGGTGTTACGCAGTAAAGAATAAAAACAATTCAATACAAATTGTTCTTACTCACTTGAACTTTTGGCCCAGATAAGCTAAAAATGTTTATTAATCTGTTACTTTTTCTCAACGATAATAATGATACCATTATAGCACTAAACAGACTCAGCAATTGATTAATTACATTCACATAATACTCACACTTTTGTACGTTCATCTAGGTTCAGATCTGCGTAGGTATTAGCTTGTTCCTTATATTCTTTATGTCTAAAATAGAGATACTAAAAATAATACTCAATTTTCCAGTGAGCTACCCAACAGTATATTCAGAGACAAAATATTAAATGCATTCCATAACTATTTAAGAATGTCCTTTTGTCTAGTAGCGCCGCAATTTATCGCCTCATCATTCAAGTAACAAATTCCCTCAAGGTAACAAAAAATGATAAAATTGATATTGACATGAAGCGAATATAGTACGTGATATTATATCAACGTCGTAAATTATAATTTTTTTGTAATTTCTACTTCACATAAAAAAAAAATTAAAAAAAATTCTGTAGAGCTAACTGATCAACTGATCGTAATAAAACATGTATGTTTAAAACTGTACAACACATAAGCAAAATATGCTACAGTTATAACCTGATAACTTTTTCTACAGTATAAATGATTTAAGACTTTTTACAGGACGCGGGGTTTCGTTTTCTGCTCAATAGCTAAACATTTTAGTCTAATCAGACTAAATATCGAAACATCAATCTGCTAACTAGATATGTATAGACTGATAATCAAAATTTGAAAATTCAACATAAAGGTCCAAATTTATATTTCATAGAGCAGAAACAATTCAAAATACTTGTTTTCTTCTCACATTGCCTTCTAAACATTAACAAAACACAAAGTAAGTGACCTTCTAATTTAAACTGGTAATCAAATACCATTATGATAGTAAACAAAGTTTACATTGCTAAATAAAATTATTGAAAATACCTTCGATCTCGTTTCCATAAAAGGATGCCGATCACAACCACAGTTACAACTAAGGTAACAGCAACAACACCTCCAATGATAGATGATGTACTGGTTGCTTCGTCATCTATTACTTCTATAAGAAAAATTACTTGGAATTACATGTGTACGAATTTTTGAATGATCAAAAATTTAAATATAAAACAATTTAACCCCAAAACTAGGATGTTGGGTTGTGATATGAATTGTATATTATGTGAAATATTAAAGTCAATTGATTTCTTGGCTGCAAATGAAGAAATTTGGTTGATTTTAATTTTTTTGCAATTTAGATCGGGATCGGTTTGTTTTTAATCGGGATCGGTTAAATTTTGAAAATTAGCAATATTTCTAAAATTTAGCCAATTTCATTGAATTTCTTTTTAAACAACTGTCTTATATTTTTTCTCTACAAGACCCGTCTTTTTAAAAGATTTTATCCATAGGTTTGAAAAACATGAACAAAAGATGTTTTTTATTTTCATTAATTATTTTTTATTTGAAAAAGTAAAACGTCTTATTGACATTTCTGGATATGATTTATTAGGTATTTATATTATGCATTTATTCACATCAAATTTTAAACTCTACAGTGTGTTCCTTGCAACCAAAACAGATTTTTCACCTCTTCATTAAAAATACAGAAAAATTTCGTAAAAAAATTAGGGGAATATAGTCTTCTTTGAACAACGTAATCATGCTTCAGAAATGATACTCTAACGATCCATAAAATAACATTTTGAAGTAGCATTCCACCTTAAGTGCCCTGACACAAGAAACCTTACCTTAGGGCCATTAATTTTATAATTTTAGCTAAGGCCTCCTTGTACATCATTCAAAGTTTGTCTATAATGTTTAGTAGCAGAAACGTTTTAACATTGCTGTTTATTACTTATATTTAACGTTTGAGAAGAGCAAATCGTTCAAAATTATTGGTGTGCGAATTTAAGACTGGGCGAATTCCAGTGTCTAAATTATATCTCTTTTAACACTACTGTATCTGGGCGAATTCAAGACTGGGCGAAGACGTTTGCAAGTGTAGAAGGGCGAAAATAACACGGGGCCAAAATAACCCTGTATACAGTATCTTACCTGAATGAAATTGAATACCATTTACATCTTACATAGCTTAATTCATTCGCTTCACGAGCAAAATTCAATCTCGTACATGATAGATAAAATATTACTTTCCATGATACTGTTTTGTATTGCTTCTTTTAAATCGTTCAAGTGGAGCAATTGTAGCAACATCAGTAACTTGCATCACTAGAACTTATTAAATTTGCGTTACAACGATATTTAACACATACTTTGTTTTGTTGCAAAAGGTTCGGCCGTCTGGTAATACGTACAACCTCCATTTGTACAAGCAAAGATTATCACACTGAAAAAAGTAACATAGACAATAAGATATAGCTTTTTACATTTAATTTTTTTTAAAACACATCCATGCGCGCGACAATAAAAATATTTTTATAGATACCCAAAATGTATTTATTACAACCAATTAATGCAAACTTTGGTTTTATTTTATAACTTTTTACCTCATTATATATTATTGATATTGTAAATGGAAGCGGTTTTTTAAAAACATGTTTGGATTTTACCATAACAGAAAACCATGTATCATTTGAATTGCGTCTTGCTTCAATATAAGGATGCTGAGTATTTTTCAAAACAAAAACATATCTCACATATGTTAAGCTCATCACTTGCAGAATACACATTTCTCCCCAATAAATAGTTTGTTTGGAGTAACAAAATCATACATATACGATGTTCCTGGAGCAAGTGGACCGTTACAGTACAGATCCTCATTCAAGGAAGGACAGGTTTGATCTTCTCCAATTATAAACTCTAATGTTGACACAGTGGACCTTTTATGTCTAGAATCTAAAAGCAGATGAAAATGTTTTGTATTTTTTATGAGCAAGAGGAGCTAAGAAACTATCTTCCCTTAAAAACCTCTTAAATATAATATATCTAAGATTTTACAGAGAATTTTTTATACCATATTGCAATGAAATTCTAACTGCAGACCACGACATTCATTGCAATAAGGAAAAAACAAATATTAATACCATTACCTCTCTGTCTGACCTCATCCATGAAGGTATCGTTGGTGACCCGATACAATGGGAATCCAATTTTAGCCTTGTGCCAATTAGGTAAGGATTTCCAAACATTACTTAATGTGCTTTGACCTGTACCTGTTTTATCAGATCAATATATTACAAAAATGGAGTTCATCTACATGTATAATAGGAATATTAAAAGACTTATTCAAAGCTTCTACATGTATAAATAAAACTTTCTAAGCTCTATAAACTCTACTTTGTACACTGTATTACTTCCTAATATTTCTATTTTGATAAAATCAAACTCACATTATTATCTCTTTAATATATACCTTACCAATACATCTTGATTCTGCACACACAGCGACTCCGAAGAAAACCTGTTTCCCATTTTCATCATCCTTAAAGTACTCAGTATTAATGTCTATAGTTATTGTGTTTTCTGTTAAATTATGTTGCCCTGGTTTAGTTGTTACAGCTTCTATGTTAGTGACAAAAGGTGCTGAAAAATCGAACAGGCTGTTCAGATTTAAAAATTAAAAATCCAACACCCTTTACCAGAAAACATAGGTAATTGTGTACTGAGTATTTTAAAAATAATAACAAAAGAATGTTTAAAACGTATGCAGGTACATGCATATGAAAAAGCTAAAATATACATATGTTATGAAGGTTTTAAATTATTATTCATAGTAAATTTGGGGAAAATTGCACTTATCACTTGATCTTAATCAAGTGATAAAAACCTGTGTAGTAAAACACATTTCAAATACTTTGATAATTACACGACTTTCATGGTTTTTACACTTACATGAATTACATGATATAGATATATCATAGACCATTCTAAAATTAATTAATGATTTCACTTTGCAGCTGTTTACAAAATATCTTTACAATCATATGTAGCGTACATTTTGACAATAAAGTTATAATTAAAATAATTTGTCTTGGTAGCATAAAACATGAATAAAAAACAATTTATTTTTGTCTGTTTTCACCAGGATTCCTAGTTGTGAAAGGTCTGTTCTGTACTCATATAAAACACTTCTCTGGACTTAAGTAAGAACAACTCATAATAAAGATGTGTTCAGTGACTGTTCAGTTAGTGTACATCAGGTTGCAGATACCATATTATTAACTGATGCTGATTGATCGTATTACACGATGCTATATACTTGATCATTAAAGATATCTTTAAGAACTAAGAAATATACTTACGCCCTGCCGGTGCCTTGTAGATCTGCATTGATGCTCGACTTTTCATGCTTTCGTTATTTTGCAAAACAACCTTGATAAGATGTATAACAAATATAAGTATTTTCGACAACAACTGGTTCACCCTTGACAAAAAGCAAAGAAACTATTTCATTATAAATGTTGTAATGACAGGAAAGGACAATATTTGAAGTTAGTTTACTTAGAGTACAAAGGGATAAAATAAATTATACACCACATGTATGTTTCAAACTGTCTGAGGATTTTTCTTGTTTACATTATATACTTGGTCTAAAACAAATAAAATAATTTTGGTTGAAAACAACACCATTTAAAAACAAGAGGTCCATAGGCCTCAGCGCTCACCTAAACAACATTTATTGTACGTCTTTTAAGATTTTAAAACATGAAACTCTTCCAAATTATTATAAATTTCGCAATTTCAGATTTGACAATACATAAAACAACATAAAAAGATCATTTACACCCACTTTTGGGATATCATATCATAAGTTCTATACTGAATCAACTGATGACCAGCCACATTATCTTAGATAGCAACTTCGCGGTTATGTTAGGCTGCCCGATTGCAAAAAAAGTCACTTGTCTGTACTTCCTAAGATATGACGTCATATTTAACTTTGACATCCCGATTTGCATTCCTTTTGATCGTTCTCAGGGAATGTATCGTAACGTAAGAAGTGAATTTTATTGAACATTATAAAACCGCTTAATTCCTTTACCTAGACGCTGTTGTAAATACTACTGATAGTAAATTCAATATCATCAATACTGAATATAAAAAATCAGCAGTTTTAAAGCTTCGTAATAGGTAAATAACTATTTATAAATTAATAGTTTGGAGACTCACCCTGCTACGTGTAAACTAATGAATGGAGATATGTATATGCATGTAAAAACGGCTTAGCACAAGTGAAAGATCAATACAATCTTAGTATATTTTACATGAAATTGGGAGAGAAAATAAGTACCAATGTGAATCATGCTAGGGGAAACCTACCAACTGACCTAATTTTGTGTAAACTGAGCTTAAAAGGTAAAAATGTGCCTAATTTTGATGATGGTGCGAAATATTTTGAGAATATTTCAAATAAACGAAATATTTATATGAACCCCCAGCAAGAACTGCAAAATACATTTCTTATCGAAGGATTTTTCATAAAAATATTTTTTGATTTAAAGTCATTAATCACTTGCGCCAATGCGATTTATATAGATCAGTTGCCGTGTTAGGATACGCACTTCATGTGCTTAAGAAGAACATATGACGTCACAAAAATGCATTAAATATAGTGTTTGAAATTGCTATTATTTATGTAATAAGAATTTAAAGATATTCCTCCGAATTAGGTATTTTTAAATTAAAAATAGTATCGTTTTCCGATATAAATTTAGCTTCGGACAGCCTTAATATAGCTGCGTTATCAAAAATAGAAAAATGTAAAATGAAAACTGATAAAAAGTGAAAAGTAGGTTACTGTTACATTCTTTTGAATAAACATATACATGTAATGAGGATGTAAGATACACAAAATAACAATGTTTGATGTTGAGAGGCCTAATAATATCAAAGGTATAAATTTGATTATAAACTAGACGCTATCGTTAGACAGCAATGCCTGCACCAAGTGTTGCCCCTAAATAGCACTCTCTTGTACCAGTTTTAGTAAAAAAGAAGGCTTCATGCAATTTCTGGTACTTTTAAAAAATTATAATTTTCAGAAAGGATAAGATCCCATCCAATAATTCACATGAGCAGCTTTTTATGAACAATTTCTGGTTGATCTGTTTGTTATGAATTTTAAGTTTATCAATAATCTTAACATTTCATGTTATAGTACATGTAAGTATGGTCTATATAATTATTACAAACAAAATTAAATTAAGCCCCCCTCCCCCCTCGGCGGTTGCCGGCGCTAGATTTGCTTTTGTGTATCAACGTCATCGTGTGAGAGAAGGGGTGAAGTGGAGGAGTTGGTCCAGCATCCCCCCATGAAAAATTTATTCCGTCGGAAACGGAAGACCCTAACTAGATGCGATCTCGTTGCGAGCAACGAGTGGGTCTCTGACCCCAACATCCCACTCCACCCCAGCAAACACTAATATTACTCTGTCTCCCCCAAATCTATGGAAAAACTAAAACGTTTTTAATCCGCGTTTGTACCAATACTGCCCAGAAAATAAATAAACATAATATTATATAATATAGATATATAAACAAAACCTTGTACATGTATTTGCAGCAATGAAGGTTGTAAACACTGCAAATTAAATGACACATTGAACAATGCTTTTCACTGCAGGACTGCCATGACAGAAGATAAAATTATTAAAGGTATTATGGGACACACCTGGATAAAAGTACAGTATAATCAATATACTTTAACCATTTCAAAATTTTTAAGTTTTACGATATTTGGCCCAAAAAATAAGTTTTTAACATTTTTGGAAACTTAAGATAAAAATTAGAAAACAACCAGCAGAATTCGAACTTTCCACCTACAGATAAGTAGTTAACGCTCTAACCCATTCAGCTACGCTGTCAGGTATCACTATTTTTTGTTGTTGGGTGGGGGGATATTATTCTTTATTGTTTATTTTGATAGGGTGTACCTCACAATATGCAGGTGTACTATATCACCTTAAAGCTGAAATTTGTGCTTTATATGGTTAATTAACTAAATTAAATAGTGAAAATGCAAAAAAAAATGCATATTACAAGTAGATGTTATTAGCCTGAAGTTACGTGTCAAACGCACCATAACATACATAACACAGGTCTACTGGTTGCATTAGCTGAAACTAGTAATTTACATGCATAAACGTTTCTTTTGTGAGACACCGGTCGTATACATAAGTATTACTTTTACTTTCTAAAGAGTGATCTCCCTTTGCCAGCATACCGTAACATCATTTTTATTCAAATAAACTTATCATCGTTAGCTTTCCTATGGCATTTGTTAAGTTTCTTTCATTTTAATTGTAAAAGTTATTTTTGTCATTTTTCAAACTTACACTATTGCGTTGACACTATATTGACCCTGTAACATTTTGTATTAAATTTATGTATCAAATAAATGTAGAGGCTTATCATGTTCATACTTGTATGAGTAATAATAAGGAGGAAGGGGAAGGGGTCTTCTCCTTTCCCCATCCCCAGTATTTGTGGATTAGATACATTTCTAGTGAGAATAAAGACAGCTATTTGTATTTTCATTAAACCCCAATAACACATGTACACCAGTGATAGAAAAAAAGTTAATGAGTGTAATTGTTTTGCTTATTCTTTATGTCAATTATAGATATGTGGCATTTACATGGATAAAGAAAGGTCAAGATTTATGACTTATGATATTATGAACATTTGTGAATTTTAATCCTGACTGTTAACATAATACATGAATGTATATATATATATATATATATATAAAATTCCAGGCATAGCAATCAATTGCAGAATTAACAATCGGTTATTTGTAACTTATTTTGACTGATTAATCGGTTAATTGTTTTGTAAATATAAGCATTTCTAAATATGACATATTATAAATTTTTTTCAAGTTGCCACTATTGTTTGTCCTAAAAAGACTATACATAAGAATGTGATCAACAAAGACTGATAAAAGTTTAACAAGATCTTGATTTTGGATTTAAAATATTCTTTTGGGTCTTAATTATTTGCCTAATATAACAAACTAATTAGGGCTCCACTCTGCAGATGCCCTATAGTGATCATCTTGTCCAATTCTGCTGATCATGCCAAGATACATTTAAGACATGACCCCTGCCCCTGAGGTCATCCCAACCCCAATGACCAAGTATCTTAAGAAGAGGCCCATCAGCCACATCGCTCACCTTAGCAACAATAGGCATCAGCATTAGGATGTTATATATTCAAAATGTCGGGACAAAGACAAAGAATGATTAAAATAAATCCTGTATTAAAAGATTTTCCAAAAAATTTTCCTTTTTAAATTGGTTGATTTCATAGTTATATCACATATTGAGCGTTGTCATTTTAAAGAAGACCATAAACAACTGTTCCTATATAATATAAACCTACATCAACCCTGAACCCCTTGTGTGGCCAAAGAATTATCCAGGGCCACAGTCAAAACAACCGAGAATCAACAAATGTCAATATGCTTGCATATTAGTAATACTATATACTTTGAGAATGATCAAAATTATTTCCTATGTAAAAATTTCACCCTCTCCCATTGTGGTCTCATCCTTTTTTATTTAAATTTTAAAGATTACACTACCTGAGGATGCCTCCACACAAGTTACAGCTTTTCTGGTTAGCTTATTTTCGAAAAAGATATTTCTCTTTACATTCCTAAACAATTCACCCCCCCCCCATGTTATATTCAGAAGTGTATTCCCACTATATAACTCTATATAGACGAATAGTCAATAGTTGTTATATTAGCTCGTCCAAAAAATATAAAAAGAACAACTACATTTTAAACAGTTTTATATCACAGTCTTAGAGTAGGTGTTGGGACTGCGGCCGATCGCTCTAAAGTAATCTATCAATTGCCAACTTCACGCCTGATTGAGTATTAACATCAACTACATTTGTAAAATGTAGTTGTTCTTATTATAGTTTCTTTAGTAGTGTTAGTTGTAGTGCTAGATTTTGTTTTCTTTGTTTTACCCATGTAATTTATTTCTTCTGTCTGGTTGACTGGTTGTCGCGAAAATTTGACATTCCAATTGTTCGTGTCGTTAGCCATTTTTAGTGCTATATTTTATATATATATCTATAGAGTCTTATGTAAAAATCGACACACACCCCCCATTGTGGCCCCGCACTACCCCGGGGATCTTGGTCTGAAAAAACTTGAATCTTCCATGACTTAAGGATGCTTCAACACAAGTTACAGCTTTTCTGCCCGATCGGTTTCTGAGAATAAGATTTTAAAATGTTTTTCTCTATATATTCCGATGTGAAAATTCCACCCTCCCCCAGTGTGGCCTTACACTACCCATGTAAATGACGACCATTATTAGCTTGAATCTACCCTAACCGAGGATGCTTCACAAAAGTTTCAGCTTTTCTGGCAGATCGGTTTCTGAGAAGATTTTTAAATATTTTTCTCTATATATTCCTATGTAAAAATTCGACCCCCTTCATTTTAAAACACTTGAATTCCCTTTACCAAAGGATGCTTTGTGCCAAGTTTGGTTGAAATCGGCTCAGTGATTCTGGAGAAGATGAAAATGTGAAAAGTTAACGACGACGACGACGACAACAACGACAACAGACAACGGACAAATTTTGATCAGAAAAACTCACTTGAATCTTCGGCTCAGGTAGGCTAAAATCCGTTCCATACTATATATCTTTTTGTTCCTTGTATTATGATGCATCAAATGGTATGTAGGGTATAATCCTATGGGATTCTTCAGACCCCCATGAAACGGAAAATACCAAATATCTTGACAACCGTTGAGCTTCCCACCACTAAACAATATATATTCTTGTTTTTAATGTATTAGGATGCATCAAATGGTATGAAGTAAATGACCCCCAGGGGTTGTTTTTAAACTACCACCACCCCCTCTCTCCTCTGAAATGGGAAAGGATACTATCTTTTGATAACTGTTTAGATCCCCATCCCTAAACCATATTCATTCTTGCTCTTTGTGTCATGGCGCATCAAATGGTATACACATGTAAATTCTGCCCCCTTTGAGACATCCTGACTTTCCAGAACTAGAAATAATCGATTATGTCATCTTATTCATATGTAGTGTTTGACCCATGTGAGTAATTCCTAGCCCAATGATGATCCTGCTTTGTTTAGGAGACTTTATAATTTTACCATTAACTCTTCACATAAAAATTACTCATCAATAGGTGTGTAGTATTCAGGAAACTTCATAGTATTCAAAGTAAGAAAAAGGAGAGAGACATTATTGCCAGACAAAAACTTATTCCTGTGCAATGCAAATGATAAGTTGAATGTATATTGTCATATGCATAAAGAGAATACCTAATTTAAAGATAAATTAAGAACTGTATTTTACCTCTAAAACATAAAATGTCTCTGGTATTACAGGAAAGCTCTTCTCTATTGTTAGTTGTGATAACAATACAGGTATTTCTTCTTCTTTCATTCTCTAAAGAATATAAAAGTTATATTTTTAGAAATTAAGGTTGAACGAAACACTTGTGAGGTTATTTTTTGAATTTTTTAAAATACTCAAAATAATGGCTAAATATTATGTAAAAGTTAATTTAAATCCATTATCTCCAAAAAAATTAAGAAATATAAATCATATCAATCGATTTCGTAAGGCAGAAAAAAAGGTACATCGTATTTTGATAATCTTAAAACATACATTTGAGTTGTACTATTCTGATTTTTGTGCAATGTAACCTTCTATTATTTAAAATGTGTAACTTGTGTCACATCAATATGTCAAAGGTCAAATCAAATATGTGACGTCCCCTAAGTTTGTTTTTTTTTCATCAAATTTCATTTCAGTCAATTATACTTAAACCTCGATAAATCAGAACCAACGGTTGAATTTTCAGATATTTTTTTAATTACGAGAACGTTCCAATTACACCGTTAAATTTTATTCAAATTTAAATCAAGCAATATCTTTTAAGAGACCGTTAAGTGTTGCAAATTTTCGTCTGAACAGATATTTTCATATTATATCACATCAGAATTAACCTTAAGTTACTAGTTAGAATTAATTTCAGTGTCTCTAAGTTAAAAAAGGTCTCGTGTTTGAATAGCAGCACATACATTTGTAATATCTTTAAAAGCAATTTATTTTATAGCATATTCCAACCATGCCTATTTTATTTTACACCCAACTCAATGGAGATTAAAATGGTAGGTCAATTTAAATCCAAATAACACAATAATAATTTTTCAGAAAATTAAATTATAAAATTTTAAACATTTCTAACACATATAAACTTTTCTTACATTAAACTTATTGCAGTGAAATTTTTTCATAAAAATTTTACATCGATATCAGTTATCAATTTGAGAGTGATTATTGTTATTTCAAAAAAAAAGTCAAAGGGAAATAAAAACATTACAACTTGCAATAAAGACTTGTTAACAACCATAGTTCACAAAAGCAAAGGAAAGATAAACAATTGAAATGTACAATTTATACATCAGTAAGTACGGAATACCAGTCATTGACAAAAGAGCTTACCCCAGTATGATTGTTTGAGAATAAATAGCTTTGGAGAACACCATTATGGTCCCTAAGAGCTGGAGGACTCCATGACACATATGCTGTCCTATAGTCATTCCCTTTCTTCTGAACAGTTAAATTTAGAACTTGTCCAGGAGCTACAATATATGTTGCAAATAGGGAAATAGAAATGCATTGTATAAAGCTCATTTATCACATGTTTATCTCAATATGCGGTGGATATCACTCATGGGATAAATTTTTGATATTACACTGTGTGTTCTTACGCGACGTGACGTCATAATTAAACATTACATAGGTTTAGGCGGTTGATTGACGTAGAATGAAAAAATAAATAATTAACTCAGTTGAAAAGTGTTCAGTTGTAAATGTGAAGCATTTGATGTTGCTTCAATTATTTTTCATGAATTCATAAAAAAATGTTCGAAAATGAAATGTCTGTTTGTTAGACTTCAAGGAACATTTTTTCCATTCCATGCGTTGACGTCTTGTAGATAATGTGTTGTGCGGCTCACAATTACGATTTTTACAGAAAAAGTTTAGATTAACAAAATACTTGGTAAAACATGTGATAAAAAGAATCTCTCATGATTTGCGATGGTATAAAATTTTTATCCAACTCGTTGTGTGTTTTCTATCCACTCGCCAAGGCTCGAGGATAGAAAACACACAACTCGTTGGATAAAAATCATATACCATTGCAAATCATGAGAAATCCTATATATCTATAATTTATACTCCAACAGGGTAAGACAGTGCTTTTGTTGTTATTGGTTATGATAAACATGACGTGAATACAAACTCTGTGTTCATGAGAAAACTATGTGTAACGTGTGAGCAAAATGTGAGCTCGAAACAACTTAAAAATTATAAATTAGACCTAAAAGTAGGAGCAATAAACATCTAACATTGAAGATACAATCATTGACAAGAAAGTTCATATACACGTAACTTCTAAATGTGCGTGCTTAGCTACGCAGCAATGTTAAGGTGTCCCGGAGCTAAAATACGGCTGAAAAACGATATTTTTTTAATCAACAAAAATTTACTTTGACCGGGAGTATTCCTTAAAATCTAAATACAAACATCTAAACATTATTTTTGATGCATTTTTTTTTACGTCATATGTACTTCGTTGTCACGTGACGTACTGTCCTAACATTGCAAATTTTCTAAATAAATCGCATCAGCGCAGGTGATTAATGACATTTATTCATAAATATTTTAAAGAAAATTTTTTTGTTTTGTCATATACTTTAAAGTTCTTGGTTGGGATTGAAATAGATATTTCGTTTATTAAAGATATTGGAAAAACATTTCGCCGAATCATCAAAATAAAGCACATTTTTACTTATTGAAAGCGATTTACTTAAAATTGGGGTAAATCCGTTGGTTTCCCAAGCATGATTCACTTTGGTACTTATATTCTCTATCAATTTAACGTAAAATATTCTTAAATTGTATTGATCTTTCACCTGCGCCAAACTGTTTTTTACATGCATTAAAGTTTCTTCATTCAGTTGTTTACACGTAGCAGGGAGAGTCTTTAAACCACTTATTAATAAATAGTCTTTTACTTCAAGCGAAGCTTTAAATCTATCTATTATTTGATACTGATAATTAATACGAATACATTCTATAGTCTAGCATTAAGGGCAGCATTAATGTAAAGGAAACAAGAAGTTTTATGACTGTTTTATTATGATTCACTTTTAACGTTACGACACATTCCCTGAGAACTATCGAATGGAATGCAGATCGTGACGTCAAAGTTTATTTTGACGTCATATTGTTTGAAGTACAGACAAGTGACTCTCTTCACGTCGCTCTGGGAAGCCTTAACATACCCGCATACATGTAGGTACTCCAACATTGCAGTAAAATTGTCACCAATAAATAAGTAAGTCTACCAAGACTCTTGTAGGAATATTCTGATGTCTAAAATGTACTGACATTTCTAAACCAAGTGATCTAAACCATACTTGTCAAAAGTATGATACATACGTTACATTGGTCATATATAGGACGTTGGTCAAGGTAATACAGGTTTTCGTAGAAAAAAAAAACATGACAGAAATTGACGTACCTGCTTGTTTCGTTTTAAAAACATTTGAAAAGTCTGATGTTCTATTTCCTTTTATTGTAGCAGCATCAACTTTGAATTTATAAGGCCAGTATTCTTCCAAACCTGTCATTAATTTTGTCTTTGTTTCAAACCCTGAAATACATAAATGTAAAGACAGTCACTTCAACTTTAATATTATGGAATACTGTTCAGATATATCACTCGTCACGAAGTTCATTGCACATATGATCATTATCATGAACTTTAGTATTAATTCATTATTTGATCAGCACAGAAAGAGAATTATTTCATTATTAAACAATGTTCATAAAAAGAAACAAAAACATTTTTCCTTAAAAATTATTTTTATCTGTGATTTGTTTATTATGTTCAATTAAATAAATGGTATAGAATGAATTTTATAAAAAGTACTAGTTTTAATACACTGTGTTTTACTAAATTGCGCAAAAATATGCGCAATGAAAACTAAAAACTTACGAAACGGATTTTTTATAGCTTTAAAAATCATGCCTAAAATTAAATGGAAAAATTTTGACCACTCGCCCAAATGAATAACATTTATTTAATGCGTATATATAGCATTAATAACAAAAGAAAAGGACCATAACGATTACTTAGTAACAGAGAAGTTTTAGTGATTGATAGATTGATAGATTCAAAGTTTGAATCCAGCTAAACATAAGATTACGGATGCCAACTGGTAATTAAGTACTTGACTGTTTACCAAAATTTTCATAGTCAATTCCTCATTACGAAGTGAATACAATTACTTTTGAGGCTACGGATGAAAGTAACAGCTTTCTTTTCTGTGCATTTTGGTCTATTATATCTACGCTTATCAATTGAAATATTTCAATTTTCAATAATAGGAAATATTATTCATATGCCAATATAAGTTTTGTTTAATAATAGTGCTAGTTGACATGGCATATAACCATCACGGCAGCATCAAAAACCAAAGTTAATTGCAATTGTTACAAGCGACTGATATAAAATGAACTAGTAAATGTATGTCATTCTAGCATTTCTTTACCACCTGAATTTATTTTATTGACATAGGTACACGCACCAAGTAAATATGTAGGCGGTGCTTATACTGTCGGTCGTTAAGTATACTGAATTGAATTATTATACATTATTTTCATGTAGATGCATAACTGAAATGGTGCAAACAAATTCAGTAACGAATAAACAAACTATAAATTGGTACATACCATACACTTTTGAAAGTTCTTTCAACAAAAAACTTTTTCCTACATCATCAGTGCCTACATATGTGTAAATAGTGTATGTGGTATTTCCCGGTGGAGGGTCTGGTAATGTCCACGAGAGTGTTAACGACGACGATTGAATATTGCTTGCAGTAATCTGTCCAGGCTGTGGTGGAACTAAATAAAATGAAACTGAAAAATCTATTATTCACAGTTACAATGGAATTAGAGGGGAAACCAATCCATTGTAAGGGACAAATATATTTCAGATACCCAATTTTTAAGTCATAAGATGTCGGTGATTTTTCAAATTATTCAAAGAAATACATTTAGTTATAAATAACCACTTTATGGTACATTATA
>WFKH01011925.1:86502495-86517403 GCA_016163765.1 Magallana hongkongensis
ACTGAAGACAAGATGTTTGTATGACTGCATAATGAGCAGAGCAAGTTGGCACTCGAAGGTAAAAATGTCTGTTAATGCTTTCAATGAAATTGAATTTTGGCGAGAAAGTTTAAATCGTTTGAACGAAAATGGCTGTCGTTTAGAAAGTTTTGATGCATCAGATGTATGCAATTTTCAATTATTTTGTGATGCCTCGGATGTAGGCTATGGTGGTTTTATTAAATGCATGTCGGATGAAAATCAAAAGGTCAGTATTGGAACTGTGTTTGGTAGTTGGACAGAAAAAGTCAAAAAAGTTCAACGTGGAGAGAGTTAGAGGCTGTAAACAGGGCTGTGAAAACTAATGTTTCACATTTAAATAATGAGAAAGTTAAAATTATTTCAGATAATAAAAATGTTCCTACGATTTTACAAATTGGCAGAAGAAAACCTTATTTGCATAATATTGCTGAAAATATTTTAAATACATGTTAGGAAAATGATATTCAAATCAATCCTGTATGGAAGCTAAGGAATGAAAATAAAAAACAGATACTTTGAGTCGATTGACAGATACGGATGATTGGTCAATAGATGATGAAATTTTTGAACATTTTGAGAAAATGTGGGGTGTTCATACAGTGGACCGGTTTGCTACGCATTACAACAAAAAGTGCGTTAGATTTAATTCAAAGTATTGGTGTCCAAACACAGAATGCGTAGATGCTTTTAATGCTTGTTTTAGGGGGGAAAATAATTGGTTGGTTCCACTTCCAAATTTGATAACAAAAGCTATTAACAAGCTTGTTGCAGACAAGGCAAAAGCAACTTTAATTGTGCCGGAATGGAAATCGGCTCTATTTTGGCCGATTTTGTATGACGGTAAAAAAATTAAAAGTTTTGTTTTGTCTTGGGAATATTTACCAGAGAAAAGATTAATTACTCATGGAAAAAGTAAAACATCAGTATTTGACAAATTTCCTTTGGATTTTAAGATGGTTGCATTTTATATTAAATTTTAAAGTTTGAAGCAATGTATGCATGAGAATACAAGTCTGACTAAGCATTTCTAGATAAAATGTTTGTGCATGTTAGTGATGTTTGATTTTAGGATTAAACAGTAACTTACAGTCACACGTAGACAGAGCAGTGGTGGATAGCGGAGTTCCTTTACAAAGTAACCTCGGAACTCTTAACAACCAACTGTCAAAGTATCTTCTGTTATCGAAAAGTGTAAGTACAAATAAAGCGTAAACACACAGTTTTCAACGATGGACAACGTTTATAAGAAGTCATGGATACAGTGAATTACCAGCAAAACCGGTGCACGTTGCGTTATGTATAACACATTTGTTGGATAATGGCGCGTCTTATGCTTCTGTGAATTCTACAATTTATTCGATTAAATGGATGCACAGCATATGCGGTCTGGATGATCACACAGAAAATTCATTCGTCAAATCTCTTCAAGATTCAGCCAAAAGATTATTCGCAATACCTGTGCGTAGGAAAGATCCAGTTGATACCAAGATGTTACAGAGTTTGTGTTTATTGCATAAAGACACAAGTGATGTTTTGATTTTGAGAAATTTAGTTATGATTTTATTTGGATTTGCGTGGTTTCTAAGATTTGATGAAATAAGTTCTTTAAAATGTAACAACATATTCGTTGAAGATGAGTATTTAAAGCTTTTTATTGAAAAAAGTAAAAATGATCAATTAAGACAAGGAAATGAGGTTTTGTTAGCCAATGGTGTCACATGTACCTGTCCTTACAGTATGTTTTTGCGTTATGTATCAGCTGCAAATATTAATTTGTTGTCGTCAGATTTTATTTTCAAGCCAGTGTTCAGAAGCATAGGTGTTGCCAAGTTAATAAAGAAAAATAAACCTAATAGTTACACTGCAGCTAAAGAAAACATTGTTAACATGTTAAAAACCGTTGCTCCAAATTTAAATATTGGTATTCATTCACTCAGGTCCGGTGGTGCTTCCGTTGCAGCTAATTCAGATGTCAATGATAGATGTCTTCAGAGGCATGGTCGGCGGAAAAGTGTTTCAAGCAAAAACATGTATATCAAAGATTCTGTGGTTAAGAGATTGCAAGTTTCTAAAAAATTAGGATTATAAAAAATTTATGTTGAACAAAACACTTTTCTCTCCCTTTCTTTGGTAATTTTCTATTGTCCCACCACAGTGCGCTAAAATGCATCATATTGTTCTGTTGTTTTATTTATATTAGTGAAGTAAAGTGTGGACTAGAGATTTCTCGCGTTACGATAGTATAGCGAGAAATAGTTGTCCTAACGATATAAAAACGTATTTGTTTGCATAGAAACGGAAGTTCCCTTTCGTATAGTTATTAGCATTTGAATACTTAGTGATAACCAATGAAATAAGAGAATCGAAAATGACGTGTTTGAGTAGTTTTCTGAAAGTTCTGGGGGTCAGTTTCTAGCGCACGCTCTAACCGAGCAAGTCAAGTTTATTTTAAAGTTTAATGTTTAATATTAAATTAGGTTTGTGAGAATGAATCCGCCATTCATTTTTGTTTACCTCGCAATTAATGCTGCGGATACAGGTTTCCATAGTTTTTCTACACAAAATATTGTGAAATTTTTATCAATGGTTTTTCCTGGGCCGGGAGGGAAGCATAGTTGTGTTGATATAATGTACTTGTATTTTGTATTATTAATTACATTTGCATGGTTACATTAATATTGCTCTGTTTACGGTGAAATAAAGATCCTAGCGTCCCACCACAGTGCACTAAAATGCATCATATTGCTCTGTTGTTTTATTTATATTAGTGAAGTAAAATGTGGACCGGTTTCTTATTGTGTTTGTACAACTTAGTTTTTATGTCGCTTGTAAGACTCAAATTTATCAGTTGTTACGACTTAATATCTCGTGCTTAAAACATATTATCATGTATGCATGTAAAATTATTGCATATGTACAATAAAAAAGTCGAACAAACATGATTTGTAATTATCAGAACTTTTCATTTTCTCCATGGATAAAATTATATAAGATTTGCTTTTTTCTGCAACTAACATTAGTGACTAAAATTATGTGGAAGATCTAAAAATATTAGAAATGATAAATTTACATGGAGAGATTAGTCACTAATCGGACACTTTAGTCGAGCAATAGTTGAGTACTCTTTAAAAAATTTGAAACTAAAACAATAATGCTACTATCACATACATCATGTCTTTAGATAAAAAAAACATTGCTTTAAAACCTATTTAAACCCAATAAATTAATGTGATTTGAAATAAATAGAAAATTGTTTAATCTATATATCCGTTAGCAAAATTATGACCTGGTTAATCCTTTTTATTATGCTGCTTTCATATAATTGAGCTACACGTCACCTTAGGCAACTAAAATGTGTCTTGTTCTATGTTAAGTCGTTGTCACGTTTCTCATCAACAATTAAAATATATATCATTATACATGTACTTCTACTTATTTTTCACTTTATAAGAGTAATTCGATACCTGTAAACTGCCGTACACAGACTGAGTCCCTGAAAAACAGACGGATTCCCCGCAAAAAAGGTGTGTCAGTTTGATAAACCGAATAATATTCCATGAATATCCATAATAAGATGACTTAATTCTAGCTGCAACGTCCTTTTTGATAGACTATACTTATTCATCTTTATCGTATAATATAAATTGCCTACGTCACAAGACGACGCAAAAGCAATTAATTTTGTTTATCTATTAGAAGTTATAACTTGTTGGGTACACGAAGAATTATATCAATTTGAACTTTTTCTGATTGATTGTTTGTATCGGCATAATTAAACAGTTAAAGTACACCATTGAAGTAGATTCAAGTTCCACTCAAGCAATAAGATTCATTTGAACAATTTTCTGATTGATTGTATCAGTATAATAAAACAGTTAAAGTACATGTATACTATTGAGGGAGTCAGCACAATTCTAGTTCCCCTTATGTAGTTCCCTCGCCGAGGAAAATAGGCGTGCTTGAGGGGAACAGGAATCTTGCTGACTCCCTTAACGATATATTTTAATTGTATAATGATTGTCAAAACAGACGGCTTGAAATTAATTGCTATGATTCGATGTTTAGTTTTACTAATATCAACTGAATTGATATTTAACATTAAAAAAACCCATCAAATTAGTTACCACAATTATATGATTTTACATATATGTATTTGGATTAAATTCTATGTTATCTTCTAAATCAAAATGATGTATTAGCTGCTTAGAATAAGTATCAAGTGTACCAATAGAAAGATGTAAATCACGGACTAAAATCGCCAAGAAAATTTTTTTCTCCAGCCCGAATACTGCTGCTTTATGAAAAAAATCGGATGTTTCGATTTTTTTCCTTTTGTAAGAAAATGTTATATTAGTCGATGATAGTCGGGACCAAGCAATAGACAAGTATTTTAGTATTTGTTGACATTCCTAAAAAATATACAAGTACAAGTGACATAAAATCTAGGGATATATGCAGCGAGATATATTGGCTATAACCATCTTGTAAACCTCTTAGCATTCTCGCAAATCAGGTTTACGGCTGTTCTTCAAGTCAGACCAAACACTTAAGTTGAACACTAAAGATTCAATACTAGCTGTAGGATTTTAATGATTCATTTTACCATACAGATGGCGCAGTGGCCCTGGACTAGTATCTGCTGAACACAGTTTCCTCCTTCTGAAATAACTATCTTGTAAGCTGCTAAGATGCCATTGAGATTGTCTGGTCTGTTGAACTCAATCCTAAATCCTCTGCTTTGAATTTCATCTATGCTCAAATTTGTTGGAGCAGAGGACACTGAAATTCAAAGTACAGGTAACAGATCTGCAAAATTTTTAATAGTCTATCTTACTCCAATTCACTAAAATTGGTTCTTAATTACGTAATTACTATAATTGTCCAAGAGACATGATCGAATTATATAACTGGTAGATTTGTAATGCAATTGAAAAGAAATTTACCTCGAATGCATGTGTTTATTTCATTTTCTTTTTTTATTATCAAATTGTCTTGAGGTGAAGTTCATTGAAATTTGTATATAATGATGACGTTTTATGAAAACAAAAAAAAATTGAAATAAAAAAATTATGAGACAGTGAACTGCTTTTAAACAATACATATCTTAATACGAACTTTTTGATATATAAAAATAAGTTGAGTTGTTTTTTTAATGAACTATATGCAAAGTGTGTTTTACAGAAAAAAATCAAAGATACATGGGCATAGGAACGCCTTATGCTGTGGTCATATAGCAAACTATAATCAAGGTTCTATTGTTTAAGTGAAATAAAATACTAATTTAATTTTCCTAGGAATGTATGCCAATCATCAAGAATGATAGTACATGTCTCTTCACACTTTTGGAAAAAGTTTCGCATACAAGCTTATTTTTTATATCTCCATTTTACTCGAAAATAACAGAGAAATATGCAATTTGGAGAAAAAAATCAATTTTAAAATTCATATTCATCACTTTTAAAAAACCCTAATAGACCCTAGTTGCTGTATTCGAACTAAACACTATCAGGTAAGAAGTCTGAAGCTATTCCCATTGCGATACAGAGATAAATGTAGGCACTCAAATTGGTGATATAAACATTTTTACTGGGGTTAAAATTGCTTTGTTGTGACGTATTGTCATACAAAAGAAAAGTAACTGGATGTCGATACCCTTAATTATTTTGTTAAATCTGTGCTTTGGACAAGGTGGAATTACATTTGATTCAGCAAAAGTTATCAAATATAAAAGAGGGTATACAAGTCACATTGCTAATCACAACGTAAAATGATACTGTGAATGAAAGAGGTACAATTTAACACTAGTTTTTAAGTACTTCATGATATGTACATGTACATTGCAGTCTCTAACATTTAATAATTTCAAAGAAATAAGCCTACTAGTATTGCAGAAGTTCATATGCATAGAATAAATTTAAGGACTTTTTTTTCTAAGATCTACGACGTTCTTAAAAATGTACATGAACTATCTTTCAATACAATTCATAAAACGTAATCATAAATTCGTTTGCTAATTCAATAGTGACGTTTCTGCCCACCCCTAGCATCTTAGGACTAGGACATTTTGTGTAAATTAATTATAAATGTCAATTATATTGATTTAGGGAAATGTACAATGCTAAAAATAAAACATTGTTGGTAATCACAACAAACATCCGGATACAGTTATAAATAATTCAAAGGGAAAATGGCATGTTGAAATTTCAAAATTCAACTTATGAAAAAATCCAGAGACCAATAATGAGGAAAATCAAAAACAGTTTGATCTTAAAAGGCTAAACTGAGACTCTGGCATACCTGAACTCAAAAAAACCCCTCAATATATCATCATAAATATGAAAGAACGTGGCTCCTTCTACGGGTTACAGGGTAGAAGTTTTGGAGAGTAAGGTAGAAGTCGAGGATAAATTAAGTTCCATAAAATCTCTCTGTTTGATACTAGACCCAAACGTTTACACTTTGTTTCCCTTTGTTCATAAAAAGATAAATTAAAAAATGAATAAAACTGAAAAAAAAACCATTCATTCAAACATAAACAATACTTAAGAGTCCCCCAAGCTATGGTCAGCATATAGGGCATACCATGACAGAAATAGTGCGCAACTTCATGGAAGCCACATAGGTGACCATGCATGTTACATTAGATTATAAGCTATATTCACTGCACAAGAGTTTAAATATACCCCCGGCTTTTGTTGTGCAGGTTAGTGGTTGGCTTGGTTCACTGGTGTTTTCAACAGCATCATTGACTGTACGTACAGTAAAGGTGTACATTTGTTCTACAACATAACAGAAAATTGGCTGTCATATGAAATTGTAAAGATCATTATGTTTAAGAATCGATCTATTTGTCAAAATGAAAAATGTTGTTAATGGTTCTAAATTTTATTTAAAAAAGGAACAAATATGATTTAACTTTTTTTCAATTTCATGATAGCATATGAAGCAAACTCTTTAAAGCCGATAAAAATGGGTGAACTTACTTATGTGAAGAAGATGGTTGCAAATGAATTTTTGCAGGATTCCTCAATTGTTGTCTAATATAATGTTTAAAAAATGAATTGATTGCTAATCCTGTCATACTCCGTAGGTAACACGTTAATACATTTTACTCAGATTAACAGATCAATAAGACTACTGGAACCCCACAAATACCTTGAAATCGGAGATTATTTAATGTCGACCAGATTTTTTTTTTTTACACTTTTATAGTAATTTTTCCCTTTTTTCAAGTTATACCTGGTGATAGGCCTTCAACATTTTTATGTGTTTCATTTGATGAGGTGTAGATTTGTAGATTTCCTGGACTGACATCAATCTGATACCTCAGAACAAGTCCATTGGGTTCAGCCAAAGCTGTCCATGATATCTCAAGAGAGACATCCAGAGGACTTTGTGGACATTGCAGATTAGTGGGTGGATCTGGTTCTGTAAAAACAATTGAATACACACAATTCATAAAATTTTTAATAATTGGCTGAAGAAGTTTTTCTTATTCCGTTAAACAAGCATTCAGAAAAAGAATCTTCTTTATTAATAAACTATGGAAAAAATGTTTCATAAATATGAATTATATAGATGTAATAAACTATTGACACATCAAAGTCAATTCATTTATCTATAGCAATATGCTTTATCTGAGTTCCACTGTGTGATTATAACAAGAGGCTCACATTCCTTGACCCGAGTACCATAGCCCTTAGTTTGACATGTCAGAGTCTCATGTCTCATGTTTGCACTTTAAGCTTATATTGATGTCAATACCCTAATCTGAGACTGATTTGACTATTACATACTCTTTATAATTTGATGTTTAAAAAAATAAATTCATGAAAAGGGTGTGTGTGTGTGGGGGGGGGGGGGGGGGGGTTACAAGAGTTAGAGGAATCTCGGATTAACTATTTTTTAGTTCCAGGGGCCAAAAATTGTACTTTTGGTAATAAAAGACTTGCAGATCTTTGATAGTCATTTTTCAATAATATTCACAGTTTCATTTATAATGCGCACAAAATGCATACAGCTTTTTCCTACAAGTATACAATGCACAGGATAATAAATTAGATTTCCTAAGATAGAATACAGAACACATATTTTATTCAATATTGCCGAGCGACAATTTGTCATGTTGTTTTCAAGATGAATATAAAATTGTTATAGATTCCTAACAGCAAATACCCTAAGTAAAATACATATTTTTTTCTCAAATATACATGAGATTAGAGAATAAGATTTTTAAAGATTTCACATATTTTTACGATATGGCCATTTTGGCCCTTCTCTAGGGCCTGGACCCCTGTAACAATGACAATAAATTTCAAAATTTAGGTAAAATACTTCGTGGACTTGAATCGTGTATTAAGTTTTTCCTCCAACACGTATGATAATAGAGAAGAAGATAGTCTAAGATTTAATACATTCATACTATATGGACATATTAGTTCCATCCTTGGAACAAAACCTCCTGACCCAGGGGGCCATGACTTTTACAATTTTGATAGAGAACCTCGTGGACATCATAACCATACATTAAGTTTTTCACAAATATATATGAAAGTAGAGAAGAAGATTTTCTAAGATTTAATACATTTCCGCTATAAGGCAATATTGGCCCCACCCTAGGGCCTGAACCCCTAATCCTGGGAACATAAATTTCACAATTTTGGTAGAGGGCTTCATAACCATGCATTTAGTTTCTTCCTTACATGTGTGGCAGTAAAGAAGATTTTCTAAGATTTAATACACTTTTACAATATTTCCATATCGGCTCCGCCCTAGGGCCTAGACCTCTGACCCTTGGACCATGAATTTTACAATTTTGGTAGAGGGCTTTATGGACATCATAACCATGCATTGTCTATAGGTTTTCCCTGCATGTGTGGGAGTTGAGAAGTTAGATTCCTCTTACCATAGAGATGTTTCACACAAAAATGGTCACAATTAATTGTCCTTGTTGTTTTCATTAAGAAGTTAAAAATTTAAAATTGTTAACGCACGATGCCCGACAGACGGTGGACGACGACGGACGAAGATCAATTGCAATAAAAATATATAATTTAGAATACTTCTAAAGAAAAAAAAAGAAAATGCATGGTTCCAGAATGTTTTCTTTGTACAACACATTATCAACGAAAATTGATTCTTGCCTTTTCGAAGACTGTCTAAAAACTTAATTTATAAATCAAATCAAACCGTATAAGATTATTAAAACATTGACAGTCTATAAAGTTATTGTGTTATTTTGTATTTGCTTCATCTAACTCATTGAAATGTTACTTATTTTTGCTTAACAAGTCTATAAAATATATACAGTACTTGTTTAATTAAGCAAATTTTAAAACAAGAATGAGAGAGAGAGAAAGAGAGAGAGAATAAACATGAATAAGAAGCGTAACATAAAAAACCCATCAACATGTTCATTTAAAATTTGCTGAAGAAGGAACTGCATGTATGATCCCAGAAATCTATAGACTCAGGTATGTATATTTTCTTTCAAACTTATTTAATATGTTGTCTTTTTTTATTTAAACTCTATTTCCAAATACAGTATAAATTTACAAACTTTCCACTCTCCTTTTTTCCGGCAATTCACCCTCTCTCATAACTCATGCAATCAAACAACAATATGGTATTTGTTTCAAAAACTGTGGTTTCATTCATTTTCCTAGGTATCAATTTGTTTGGATTAACTGCAGAGAACCACAATTTCAATGATACCTAAATACGTGGCAAGTAATTATATTATTTCTAATAATATTAACATGTTACAAGTCTTTGAATTTCCTCAGTCATTTAATTTTTTGGATTAACTCAACAACAAAATTCATGCAAATTCCACAAATATTGATAATACTACATTATGCATTTTCAATAAACTAGTGAATTTGTATTGTCAGGTTTACATTGTGTTTCATAGTCAAACCAAGAAAAAATGATGAACTCATGAGTTGATTTTGAAAAAAAATCCATTATTTTTATCTATTTATAGTGTACTACAAAGTACATCTTATTAATTGAATTTATCTCACTTGTAGGAGTAATTCTAATCCATTCCGTATGCTTTGAGCTTTTCTTGGCAATATCTGAAGCTGTACCACTAACTGTCACAATGCTAACGACGTACCACTTTCCAGGTACGAAAACTTTCCCAGTGAATTGAAACATTGCATTACTACTCATTGTAGTATATGTAGTGCCATCTATTGTTACTTCATATTTGGTAACCAGTGTGTTGACTGGGGCTGTCCATTTTATTATGAGGTTATTGTGAGCAAAGTTACTTTCACTTTGTATTATAGGACCAGGAGCTGATGGAGCTGTAAGAGATGAATACATATTAAAATGCCATGTTGTTGAGTTTAAACTCTTTTATTTTTGCCAAAATAAGATTAAAGCAAAAAAACTGTACAGTTATATTTTTTATGAATATATACATTAGGAACAAGTATAACTGTTTTCATATATTCTGCATTGATATTGAGTTAAGCAAGGGATATCTAAATGGTCTAATCACATGTTAATTTACCACATTTTAGTCATGGAATTGTGCATACAGTTTTCAAGTATTTCGTATTTGCTGTTGTATCATATTCCATACCTGTTCTCACTGTAGTGTCGGCTGAGGATACAACAATGCTATACGCAGGCCCAGTTAGAGTCACATGAGATAATACATTTACAACGTAAATCTGACCAGATATCAGACCACTAGCCACAGTATACTGGTTCACTGTCCTGCTTAGTAGGCCTGATGATGATTTTGAACTTCCTGCAACTCTCCAGGTCACTTCATATCCAGAGACAATCTCATATTGGGTAGTAGGATTATTCCAGAACACAGAGAACCTGGATATTGTGCTGTTTAGAAAGATGGTGGTGGGGACTAGTCCAGTTTCTGTTAACGTGAGAGATATATTTTTTTTAATTGATGGGTCTTCAAAATTCATAATTTAATTTGATAATGAAAAGAGTTTTATATACGGAAAAATAAATCAATCAGTGACAATATAGAGAATAGATACTTGATATATATGTATTGACATGTACTTGATCTTTGCAGATAACTTTACGATCCTATTTTTGCTATAATAATTTGCGTGCAAGTAAAATGATTTAACTAACATTGAATAATCGTTAACCTTATTTATAACTGATTTTTCCAAGACTTCTTTAATTATATACAGAAAATTGCCAAAGAAATGAAACATAAATGGTCTTCAGGCAGAATAAATTCACTAAACGTTTACAATGGTTGCACGGTTACATAAACAGTATGTAAATTTTAATAAGTTTAAAGATATGAAACAATATTTCATTAATTAAACAAACAAAAAGATTTGCACACATACTTGGATAACACACTTGGTCCTTGTGGTAGTAGGTGCTAATACAAAGACATTTATTGTTGGAACAAGTCAGATATCTAGAGGAATCACAAGGCTCCAAGTTTGTACAATTTTCATCAAACTGCCCGTCTACAATATTATACCTATTTCAAAATGTAATTTTCTCTGACTTGCTTAGGGTTTGTACATCATTTGAAATGACTATTGACAAAAGCGTTTCTCCTCTCTTAAACACTAAATGAAATGTTATAATCATAGCCCTCATTTGATAAAGCTAACTGCCTTTTAAGTATAGAATGTATATACCTGGATGTTTAACTTTAAAACCAAATAAAGAAAATTAAATTAAATGACCAACAATACTGCAGAGTTCGTGTATACAAGATATTGCATATTTAAGGATATAATCATCATAATTTATCAATATCATTTTTTGAAATGGTGTAATTTATGATGTAAAAGAATGAAATGACATAATATTTTGATATATCTTTCATTCAATATCAATAATATGATGAAATTAATAATTTATTACATAATATAATGTCATACCGTAAGATATATATAAAACAGTATTATATATGTTTCATTAAAACACTGCTTTGATGTCATTCCTGTAATCCTGGGCTGCGTTTTACAAAAGAACTTACGACTTAAGACCAAATTAATGAATGTTCATTAATCACAAACTAATCAATATTTGAATTTAATGGCTTTAAATTATAAATATAGAAACCAAAATAAAGGTAAATTGATAGTTTTATATAAATTTTGTTCGTCAAAAATCATTCCACGAGACTGAAAATATTTACGACTTTGTCATAAGTTCTTTTGTAAAACGCAGCCCAGCAGTCTAAAATTTTACTTGTGGCAGTCCGACATTAGGGTCAGACCGTTACCAGTGGTAACAGTACTGATATCCTTCAAAATCTGACTGTCTAAGGTAAATCAATAATGGAGATCAGTTGCAGTGTTTTAAGTACGATATATGCCTCAAACAGAATGAAAAAAATGAAAAAGAAAAAAATGAAAAAAA
Source organism: Magallana hongkongensis (assembly GCA_016163765.1). Classification (NCBI taxonomy): domain Eukaryota; kingdom Metazoa; phylum Mollusca; class Bivalvia; order Ostreida; family Ostreidae; genus Magallana; species Magallana hongkongensis. The sequence continues at coordinate 86,514,895 of WFKH01011925.1, forward strand.
TATCAGGCAGTTCTCGGCCCTAACGGGCCTCGAAACTCTCTGATATTTTTTCATACAGAACTGTTTTCGGCATATATCCATTACGTATCATATGAAATACTTTCAAATGTATCATGTAATAAAATCACAGAACGTTATTCAATATCAGAATACATACATTTTTAATAATAACTCTTCTTCATGTCAGTTTATCCCTTTATATATTTTCGCTTAGTATGCACATATCGTAAATTTAGTATGCCGAAATAGTGCACGCCCGGTGTTTCGACGAACAATCCAAGAGCGGGAATCGCACTGACGATCCTGGGGTCGGAGGTCAATATATATTACTTTAGCACGTTTTTTGTTATATAATACAATTAAAAAATATAAGCATGCAATTCAAAATTTCAGTAGTGAAAGCCGGGATCGTTTTTTTTTATTGACAAACAAGTTCAGTTTTTTTTGGCACAACTTATTTACTTTGATAAAGATGTAGAGATTAAATCTTTAATGAAACCTTACAGCAGTTATAATACCAGTGAATTTGTGATGTAAATATGAAAATTGAAACAATTGATGTTATTTGACTTGGATGACAATTTATATAATTTTTCGAACCGAACACAATTATAAATTCTACATTCTTAGTTAGATATCCTATTTACTGAATACAGAGAGTTGTCCAAATTCGTAATCGAAAAAGAAAGAGATTTTTTAATGGAAGAAAATGCACATGTATGCATATTTCCATGTTGTATTGGTTAAAAATCAATAGCCGTACATAATTAGCCAATGCAACATCAAAATCTTGATTAATAAATGGTATTTTAGTGAAATATGAATAATCGTAGAATTTATTTTTAAGTTAAATGTGTAAGAGTTTAATCTGCAGTTTAAGTATTTCCGTACATTTTTGTATACTCTGTACATGGCAATAACAGGCGGGTTATGATAAAGTTTCCTTTGTACAAATGGCAAAAAACGCTATAAAGAGAAAATATTGATAGTTCCATGTTCCTTCCATCCGCTGTGTCAGAAGAGCTTATTTAGTGTTTATTTTTAAATATTCAGCTTTACTTCAAAAAGTTGTTTCCATTTATAGTACTACAAATTTACCCAGGGGATATTGTTTTGAATCCATTTCTACGCTTTTCTCGGTGTGTAGTCCTGCATACTATGTAAATGTGCCCGGTAGCCTAAAATTATAACGTATAACACGGCCATCTCTTGTTTTGTTTTGTTGCATTTAAATACTTAATGCGTAACAACACTTACTATAACGTTAACACACTTAAGAAAGAAAACAGTGTAATGGATTTGCTTTGTCTTTTCTTGTTTCTTACAATTGGGACGTTTTCACTCTAGGTACAAACTGTAAAGGACATTGCCGTTCCTAAGTTTTCTATCTATCTTTCTTTAAATAAGATTCTTAACGTTTCCATATTTTGATAGATTTATGTGAAAGTCTAAACACATACCATACAGGGTAGCGATATATCAAAATATCTGCACTATAAGGATCATATCATAGCCTTAGTTTTTCCTTTCTCTCTCCATCCGATCTCTCTCTCCCTCCCTCCCTCTCTCTCTCTCTCTCTCTCTCTCGTGATTGTACAACAGTTTGGGGACTAAAAATCAGTCGAATGTTTCAAAATAGCAAACGTTTTGCTTTTCTGGGAACTATTTATAGGAACTATAATAAAGACAACAATTAAACGGCACAACTTCTCAGCATGGCTCATCACTATATAAACAGTTTATTAAATTTTGAGACTAAAACTTTTTCACTGTATCAATTAAATTGAAAAAGTTACAGAATAAAATATTTTAGAACACAACATTATACTCACAATTTACTTGGACTGTAGCTCTATTAGCACTTGGGTAGGCTCCTCCTAGGTTCCTTGCTGTACACTGATATTGACGGGCATCATCGTTGGTCAGACTGTGTATTGTCAGTGCCTTGGTGGACAAAGATCCCCCAAAGTACTTCAAACCATCTATTGTAATGCTTACTGGGATATCATTAATGTACTTTATCCACTGTATGTCGTTGACTTCAGGACCAATCACAGTGCAATCTATTGTGACACTTCCACCAAACCGACCAGTAACACTAGCACCAGTAGTAACTGTTAATTTTTCTGAAATGAAATTTGATTAATTAGCTAATGTGTTTATTTGTTTTTATTTGATTATTTAAAAGGATCATAGGGCCATAAATCTACTACTAGTAATCTAAACAATCTGTCTTTAGTCCTCTTGTAAAAAGTATACTGTCCTATGAAGGAATGGGAATTTATCTGCACCCCCCCCCAAAAAAAAAAAAAAAAGAGAAAATGGCAGCGCATCCCTGCTCTCTCATTAAGAAACAAATCAAATCGATATTGATCTTTAACAGGAAACCGATTTCTTAGTTTCTTAGTCTCAAATTTCGTAAAATAAAATCAGCGCCAATTGGCAAAGATAATGAAAAGTATAAAAAATGAATATTTTAAAACATTACTTTAAACTTCATCAAGTTGAT
>WFKH01011925.1:86517413-86541780 GCA_016163765.1 Magallana hongkongensis
AAAAAATGAATATTTTAAAACATTACTTTAAACTTCATCAAGTTGATAGAAGTCAATGAAAATTGTGTGGAGCAACTACCTGTACCAATTCAAAAGAGTGAGACTTTTCCTTTCAAATCTTCAGCGTTGAAACACGAACTCCGGGTCAATTTTTAACCAGGGTCAATATAGCTCAATACAATTTTATCAAAACTCAAAAACATTGCTGATAATAATTCTTGTTTGCGGTGAACCTAGGATCAGAGATGTAGCCTACACAGATCTCAAAGCAGAAATAGGAATATCAAAATGAATAAAACTTATAATTTCCCTCAATTAATTACTATCATTTCGTGAATAATTTTACAGACCATTTATCTCAATATGTAGCCAAATATTATTGAGCATTACTCACTTTTTCAATTCTAAAACATATAAATGTACAGACTATTCAGGTAGAGATTCCTTATTATGTAGGATAGTTAGTAAAATATTATACATACCTCCAACTACATTTAGTGAGATGAAGTTACTTAAACTCCATCCAACTCCATTACCGACCACAAGTCTATACACCGTTTCATCAATGAATTGTACTGGATTTATCACAAGTTTAGGACTGGGTCCTGTGACTGAGCTCCCTGAGTATTTGTCATCCCCTGTGATATCAATTCCAATGAAGTCACTCCCGGTCAGTTTCTGCCACTTGATGGTAACATTGAGGGGATTTGAGGTGTAGGATCCAGTAAATGTGATTCTAGCATAATTGACTGGAGCAGGAGGTTGTTGTGAGATTGTTACGCTAGAAGGAGGAGCTTGAGATAAAAAAGCACAATAAACCAATAATTGTATTTATTAAAAGAAGAATTTATACAAAATAAATACAAAAGTCTCTCTCTCTCTCTCTCTCTTTCTCTCTCTCTCTCTTTCTCTCTCTCTCAAAGAACCATGAACACTCAGCATTCAAAAGTGTCAAACCACGTAGCACTAAAAATATTCAACCTTACAACAACAAAAATATTAGGTAAAATTAGTCATTTTTTCAGGTCAAAATAATGCACCGCTCATCTAGCAGTGCAAGGCCACTCTGCCATCCAGGCAAGATAAATATTTGCTTTCGATGGCCTAACATAGCCTACACACGTGGTCACACACTGTACGTACTGAGGTGAAATTCAGTTACTGTCAGTTATTGCACAATGAAGGTAATTATTACTTCACTTGACATATTTTTGTGATTGAGAATATGGTAACTTTAACATGATAATTTGTAACATGTTAACAACTGAAATGTGTAATAAGTATCATATAAACATATAATGGCTGATGTAACGTCTCATTTCACACTATAAAGAGGATCTTACCTAGAGTTACTGACTGTGAACTGGTGGTAGATCCAACAAGATTGGTAGCCCCACATCGATATTCTCCAGCGTCTGTAGATGCTATGCTTTTAATGGTTAGTGATGGGGTGTTCATTATTCCTCCGGAGTATTTGTCTGAGATGTCCAGATTTGTAGCATTCAACAACCAGTACACAGATGTTACTGCTGGAGAACCCTGTGAGACACTGACAGTACAGTGGATGGTTACAGTAGTACCTGTCTCTGATATTGTTCCTGGTATCGTTACAGTTGGCTTTTCTAAGTGTTCAAATAAAACAGATAAAAATAAATTACATACAAGCTTGAGGTTGCTAACAAATAATATTATATACTGTCTCGTATATTTACAACTATTTTCCTGCTTTTTTTAAAGGACCAACTCTTTCAATTTTCATTTTGTTGTACGTGACAATTTGTTCATCAAAATCAATCAAACCCCTCATAGTAATTATGAAGAATATAACATTCAATTAAAACAAAAACGATAATATGATATGGATGACATTAACAACCAACAGTACTGACTATGCAAATATCATATATATGCTACAGGCTTCGGGTAATGCTAAATGTAATGGTAATGCATTGCAATGCATCACATGTTTTCAAAGTAATGCTAGTAATGTGAAATGCCCCAAATTTAGCATTACAAGTAATGGTAATGTAATGCATTACTTTCCAAAATCTAGTGTAATTCTGGCATTATAAAGCATTATTTGTATTACTATGCTTATTTATGCATGTTCATTTTTAAAATCATGATAAGCCTGATATGCTATATCATTATCAATATTGTAATGATGAACTATTAAAGAAAATTATGAGTTTGAATGGAATAAATATAATTTACATTAATTAAAATACAAATGATATAATTGATTTTCAAAGGTGTTCTACACATTGAAAATATCTTCAATAAACATTTTAGCTTTGGAAATGAATTAAAAAAAACAATTTTATAAGATATTTATGCAGCCCATTTTCTCAAATTGTGCAAAATTTACATTTGCAATATGTTTCCCTAAAAGAACCTATAGAACAGCAAAAACATTCAGTGTGATTTTTATAATGAGATCACATTGATTACCGTACGCGATTTTCGTTTAACGGTTGGATTATTGTAAACATACAACAAGGTTATGTTTATAATTCTGAACGAATTGCTTTCTCATACATAAAAATAGTTAATAAACAGCAATGTTTAAAAAGTCCACCGCTTTGAATGGTACGTGATTATATCATCTGAGAAGCCCTTTAGGTAAAATGTTTGCAACAAAAATTTCTAAATTGTATCATCAATCACACTGAATCCCCATTTTTTGCAAACCATGTAAAATATTTGAACATATTTTTATGGACAGTGAAGTTGCATTTGAATTTGTGTGTAATACCCATTTCTGCCAGATTTGTTTACAATAATGAATTATTTTATTTGCAAATGTAATAACTGTAATTGTTCAATAGTTCATCAATTTATTTCACTGGACATTGAATTTTTTAAAGCATGTCATCATCAATTATGTCATCAGGAATATATTATACAGTGTCACAATTTTAAACTTCGAAATCATTTTTTTTGGAAAAGATTTATTTGGCTATTGCTTCTTATATTTTTCCATGTTGTGATGCATTGTTGCCCTTGACCCTAGGATATACATGTAAATGATTTGAAACAAAGTTTTGTGGATTTGCTTTACTTTGTTAGCCACAGACGCTGGAATTCTTACCTTGCGGCTATCAAACCACAAGTCAGAATTTTGCTCCGGAGTATAAAAACAGACTTCATCAATTTTTTTCCAGACATATGAACATATCTCTTGTTAAAATCTATACAAGGCTGATTGGTTTTAATAATCAAGATCCTGATTCCCATAATGCACACCTTTTGTTTTACTTGGTGTTCTGCAGATGTGCTGATTGGCAGGGTTCCGAAATCAAAATCTTCTTCATAATTTTGCTTTTGCATTGAAAAAATTTTGAAGAGCATGGTGATTTGGAAAACTCAAACAATTTATGGTGTGATTCTAATTTTTTAAACCTAAATTTCATATTTAGAAATTCTTATTTTTTTTTTTTCATCTCACAATAATGTTACATGTATCTATTAATTCGGGGTTTTTTATTTGGCCTTGAAAAAATTATTTCTTTGAACTCTGCCTGATGGTTAACGGAAGAATATGTTGGTCCCTTGCCCCAAAACACTGGGAAATCTGTAACGGAGTCTCCTGCAAATCTCTTATTCCATTCCATGGCAACAGCATATGCAATAGCTGAAATATGACTTCAAGCTCTTTCAATACCTGTTGGGCATGTGCAGCTAATATTTTCAATTATGTAGCTATCTTTTCCATCGGAGACAATTAGCATTCATGCATAATTATATGCACGTCCGACTCTAGGCTGGGATGGAGATACTTTTTCTTTCAGGAAAACATTTTGTCTGATAATGATACTTTGAATATCTCCTAGCCACCATGAGTTGACATTCCAACTTTGACTTTATTTTTTTACCATCTTAAGATTTAAAAATATTTAAATAGTCTAATAAATCGTCGTATAAAATATAAGGCCAGCTTTTCAGATCATTGGCTTTCCAACCTGGGTCAGAATCATTTAATGGATGTGCAATTTCTAAACATTTTCATTTATTTCATATATGATTATAACTTTGATATGAAAGGAAACGTAATGATTAAATGCAATTTATTAATATGTGTTGCAGAAATAAATTATCATTCATTAACTAAATTTGTGAATGCATACAACAATTTTGATTGATGGATGTAAATTAAATTTACCTTATACTGTTGCGAGGGGGCGGGTACAGATCCAAGTTAAAATGTGTGATAAACAAAATGACAAACATAAAAACGGTCAAAACAAACAGATCGTGAATTGAATTAGGTTTAAATTATGTTAACAATTCTTTATACCTATTACGGTGATGTTCCACATACAAAATGAGACAAAGACGGTGCACGTTTACTGTTGTCCGCACCGTAACGGCGGCAAATTACGTGATCAGAATATGACGCTGTCCATAAATTAGGTCAAAGCATTAAGTAAACTGTTCATCTTTGACGTCACAAAAAAGGCCCGTTCCCTCACTTTTGCAAACAAATGAAAGTAAATTTATATTTCCTTCATATTTTGTCTTTGGAAGGGTAGAGCGCAGGTCTGCGCAAGTATTATTTTTACATATGTATCTGTTCATATAATTATAGAGATAGTTAAAAATGATACTTAATCAAGCATGCACTTTATGTTTCCCAGTAATAAAAGTCGTAGAACACCAATATTTTGCTCCAAAACATTGTTACATGTACATCAAAAAAAGACAATCTTTATGACGTCATTTTAACAGTATGACGTAACTGGGTTGATAACCTTTTACATACTCATTTTAATGGCAAGAACTGAATAATGCAGCATGTAGTCCTTTCTCCTTTGAAACGCTCACTATGGGTTGTCAGCTAAAAATTAAAAGTCTACGGGGATTTGCATTGCAAACGACATGAAAGTTCCCGGATGATAAAGTTGACAAATTGTGCAAGGTAATCCAAGTGACTTCTGAATGATAAAAGATGTTAACATTTTCCATTAATATGTAAACGGTGTGACCGTTGGACCGAGCGCAGATTTAACACAGTGCAGTTTGATTATTTGAAACGTACATAGTAGGATCCGCCCATACGCAAATCATTAGCCAAAGTTAAACTAAACGTCGCGTGCTCAGTCTACATTATGACGTCATGTCTCGTACGTAAGCCGTACAAGTTTTGTCTACGGAAATACCCGAAGAGAGTTACGTGACAAAAATTTATTTCTTCTTTCATCGTTTATCAATTTAATTCTTATGTCGTCTACCGGTAGTAAAATTGAATACTTTATTCAGTATCTAAAAGATCAGTTCTTTGATGTGATGTTTTAAATTTACATCTGATAATTTGGTAAGACATTCTTAGAAATAGTCGTGTTTCTTGATTGAAGCACTATTGAAACTTATCTGGTTTTCGCTTTAATTTTTTTAGATTTAAATTACCTTCAACTGAAACATCGATAAGTGCCAGTCAATCAATGATCGAACTTACTTTTTTAAAACAAAATGTCGGCCAATATGGCGGCGCCCAGGTTTGGAAGAATTTTTTTTAGCATTTTTCACTGATTTTTTTATATATACGTGTCACCATTAATCCTCGCTTCGCGAGGCGGACTTCGCCCGCCTCTCGCTGCGCTCGGTATAAATCCCTTTAAGAAATGTAATTTCGTTCATGTGGACTTGTCCAAATGAAAAATTATAAGGTGTCAATGAAGAAATCCTGGATTTTATCCCTTTTATCGTTTTCAATTGTACGTCTTTGACAATGATGTGTATTTTCCTTCAATTTTTTTTTAAAATGACAGAAACAATAACTTGGGACAGACTATACTGTTATCATTACCAATTTTTGTTTAAGGCCTTAATGTTCGGCTACTTACCTATTCATGTACATATCTGGAACATTTTTTTATTAAAGTGAGTTGGTGCAATGTTGCAAATCACATCAACGATATTGTATCTATTTTTGAAGTATACAATATACTTGATAATTGCTTTATTGTTTGTGATCATAAGTAAATGTACCTCCAGTCACAGTAAGTGACACCTGGTTACTGGTGCTGGGAATTCCTGCAATGTTGCTGACTTCCACCTGGTAGGCACCTGTGTCACCAAAGTTTACATTCTTTATGGTCAGTGTAACTGGGCCGGGGCCTACACCATTTTGTGTGTATTTAGGCGTGACTATAACTAGCTCTGTTGATCCCTTCAGCCATTTGATAGGGTTTATAGATACTTCCGATGTGATTGTAGCTGTTAGTATCACGTTTGAGCTATACACTGCATTGTTAGATCGTGTTGAAAGGCTGACTGTAATGGAACCTGAATAAAAGTTTCAAAAAGTGATACTTAACCACTGTAAAAATAAAGTGACAACAAAACGTTAGCGTTGGCCTATATACATTTTGTATCAGACATTTTGCATGCAAAAACGGAAAGCATCTGTCAAATAAATAAAAACTTAATATCTTTTTATTTTGTTTGCAAACACATGAAATAGCTGAACACATTTTTTAGTTTCAGATTTCCAATGCCTTAGAATGTACAATTATGAAGAAAGATAAGTAAAACTAGAGCAAAGCTCCTTGCAAAGTAACTGGTGGATCTTCCGTTAATGTAAAAAGTAAAAGTTGGCAGTTCCTGCTGGAAGCAGGATTCTGAAATCAATAGCTATAAGTGGAATGGAAAATCCGAGAGATTCTTTGTATGACTTGACAAAATACGAAATATTCTAATTACAATTGAATAAAAATCCAACTATTCCAAGAATGAGCTAACAACAAATATTCCGAGTATGGTCAAGTACGACTAAACCATTAATCGAATTCTCTCTGGTATGTGTTAACTTCAGTTTGAACTTTAAATTATGTTCTTAACCAAGACCGCAGGAATAGAAACTTTTGAAAAAATCAATTTTTAAACCTCGATATCTTTGCAATGCATTGTCCGATTTTAAAACGGATTTCAGATTTGAACTCGGTATGATATTGTTGAGGTCGATATTGACGAGAATTTTTGCTCAGTAAAGGGTTATAGTAATAAGGTTTTTGAGCCCTCTTGACCCCTAATTGAAGGGGAAACCCTTTTTTGATATTAAATGAAAGGTCTCGTAAATATAAATATATTTTGTTCTACAAGTGTTCAGGAATTGCTAACCGTTTTAGAGATATCTGAACAACAGTGATTTAGGCGCCAACTCTTTAACTTCTTATTGGGGTCACGGACAAAAAATATTAAGGTAGCATATTTTTAAGAACAATATTTTTATTATTCTAAGCAACTTTTGTTCGACATTGCTTTTCAAAATATTTCTCCTTTTCTAGATATTAATGATCAAAGTTTTGGACTTCTGGTCCCTTAAAACCCCTAATTACGTAACATATAGTATAATTATTTGATTGTATAGATAAACAGCTGTACAATGAACATTTTTGTTTCTATAATATATAACAAGTTATTGTTAAGTTAAGAATTATAATAAAAGAGATGTTAGAGCCCTTCTGGTCCCTAATTAAAGGGGCCGGCCCTGCTTCAAAAGACAACCCTTGTAAATTCAAACAACTTTTGCGTTATATGTCTTAACAAAATATTTACACATTAAACGATATTACAGAAAAAGTGCAAAATTTTCATGAAAAAAAATTTGGCGCTAATTTTCAGGTTCATGCTAACTTTTTTTTATATTTTGAAGCATTAGGGTACATCTACAGACATTCACCTACAATCGCTGGAAATTTCAAGTTTCTATCTCGAATGGTTTCGTCGGAGATGCGTGGACAAATTAAAAATTTACAAAATCGTCAATATCTAAATCCGGAAGTGACGTCATCAAGTCAAAATATTATAACTTCAAGTAATTACAACGCCAAACAAGTCCTGAAAATTTGGTGGAAATCGGTAGGAATGTTATTGAGATATAAGCCACCAAAAAAGTCAGAGGAAGAATAATAGGAAGACCCTAAAGATAAAGTTCAAACACACAATCATTTGGATCCAAACAATTACTGTAGACAGGCCGATATTCGCCCCGTGCTTTTGAAAACGGTCTCGCTCCGTCTTGAATACTCGCAACCACAATTAAAATATACACTCTTTCTAATCAACAAAATTATTTAAAAAGTATTTTGAATTCCCCTGTCATACATTCGCCTGCTGTGAGTTTCAACCAATCAAAAGTCATAGTCATCTTGAAATTGATACTATTTCAGTCAGTCTTCAGTACTATAATACATGTTGGTGGAATATTTTACAAGCTAGCATTTGTTTTAATTAGCGTATTTCTGTTAATATTACTCATGTACTAAATGTATGGCATTTTGCGATGTTACTGACTTAGCTATCCACCAAAAATACTAAAAAGAATGCACAGTCAATAAAACACATTTCAGTAACTAAACACAAAGTGAAAATTCATTACCGCAGGAAATGTACAAATTATGTACTAAATTGTAAACTTAAATATAAATTCATTCAGCAAATGTCCATATATAATTGGGCTATCTCATATCTACGTGCTAAAAACAGAACAAATTGTTTAAAGGATATTTTGTAATGAAACTTACTTGATTTGCATTCATTGTTGACATTAAAATATCCACTACCACATTTACAGTTGCCATCAGTACAGATTTCAAAAGTCGCTGTACAATCTACTGCCTGATTGCAACTTGCTCCCAAAGTAGCTTCACTTACTGAGATAAAACACAACCAGGACACAATCTGCCAAGAACAGAAAAATAAGTAGAGCAAATTTTGTCGCAAAAAGTGTGTTCATTATGATGATATATTTATTAAAGAAGGACATATTTTATTGTTTTTAAAGCGCTAAGCATAGCTGCAGCGCTTTTTTGTCGCCAGATTTCGAAACCTACTTCCACTTTCGTTTTCGCGTTTCCGAAATACCGCCACCTACTGGCGGATGCTGGAGAAGTCGTACCCTGGAAAAGTCGTACTCTGGAAAACTCATAACTATGCAGTAGGGAGAACTTAATTATTTAAGTTATCCTGCATGCAGATACATTTGTTCCACCAGTATTAAATTGGCAATTAGTTTCATTTTAATCTCATTATTATATATCGGATACGGGTGCTCCAAAACATACCCTGATGATTTCTTTCGAATTAAAATTTTTAAGAAAAAAATGGATGTTATATGCTTTGAGTTTTAGGTTTTAAGTAATAATTAGAATATTTCTACGATATGAATACGTTTTGAGTATTTTTAAACGGTATAGTCTTGAAATTTCTCGCCCGCCGTACCAAACGTTTCAAATATATAAACTATGATTATTGCTAATTCTATCCGGACGGAAAATTTCAAGTGTCAGTAGACACTAAATTGCTTTCCGTATCTTATTAAAAGTGTTTATTATACCAACGTTTACCCATAATATTTCGAGCTACATGTAATATGTTACATGCAGTTATGAACACCATGTGTTATATAAAAATGCAGAATTTTTAAACAAAATTTCTCTATTAACACCTTTTTTACGATAATTTGTGCTGCTTTTTATTTCATTGTTTTAGGCTTCGTTTTCTGTATGCAATATTTCAGGAATATTTTTCTATCAATTTGCATTGATCTGTAATTTGATACTTACCCAAAACCAATGATTTGAATATAATTTATAAAAAGTATAACTGTCGAGTTACTTGAAATACTACAGTAAATATATGTAATAAATCCCGATTCAAATATGATTCTTTACATGTATATTATATAATCGATTTATTTTTAACACTTTCTTCCAGTCTTAGCGCTTTTCAGTAATTTCAGTACTTTGATTATATTTGATGGTGTTAGTTTATTCATCAACTTTTGGTAAGAATTTGAATAATCGATTTCTGCCAAATTATATATTTACTGACAAAATGGTTCTACATGTAGTACTTTTAAAAGTGTATCATTTGCTATATTAGCAAAACCTGGAGTATTTTCCTAAAATTTCTAAATATATATTTCTAATTAGTTTTTAAAAAGAAGTTAAATTTTTTGAAGAACTGTGGACGACGGATGAAGACCATTGGTGATAGGTCAAATGAGTGACTCTGGTGAGCTTAAAATGAAACGTTATTTTATTCTTATTCTTATTTAAACAGCCGACTGTCACTGAAAACAAGAGGCCAATAGGCCTTAACGGTCACCTGAGAGTACCATAGCCCATACACAGACTTGTCGAGGAGTTTCATATATGCATTTAATTAAGTTTCATTCTGGAGTATAAAAATAATAATATTGTAATGACGACCACCTCCCTGCCTGAAATCTTTCAAAATAGACTATGAAACCTATAATTTTAGCGAAAAACATCATAATAGAGTGCATGACCTGATATTGAAAAGGTGCAAGACTCTGATAGAAAATATGTTTTCCATTTTTGTTAACTTTCCAGATATGTTTTATGTGTATATGTTTTCATAGATAAACTAAAACAAGGTGACTAGTATAAATGTTTTATTTAAAACAACCTCCCATCCCCCTTCCCCTGGGAGAGTCAGAAACTTTCCTTGTGGGCATTTAAACTAAAAAAAAAACCCACACACAAACCCAGTTTTTTCTGTCCCAGCTTTTGAATATTCAACTTTCATTAATTTAAAATCACAATCTCGCATTTATACCAAAATCATTTTACATGTACTGTTTATCAGTGATTTTGGTTAGCCAATTATTACTTTACTATTAACAAGTCTATTTGGTTATTTAGAAAGGTCGAAAACTGTTTTTGTTTCAAATTATTAAAATACTTGCACAACGGTAACACTTTTGATCTTACAACTTCTTAATTACATTGTATTTAATGATTTATTACTTAATATGAACACGCAAATGAAGATAACTCCATTATGAAGAAGCAATGGAAGATTAAATTAACTTACAACCTCCCTTAACTCTTTCCAAATACTTCCACAATATCTTAACTTTGATAGACAGCTTCATTTTTTTCTCTTTCTAATCATGTGAATTTACTCATTTCTTTCATTTAAATTCCATTTAAATTCCTGAGCAGTATAAGTAAATATAATAAGAAAAATATATACACCCCCTCCGAGCCATAACCCCTGCCTTACATGTACATGTAGGTGACATGAAACATTATTAAAGATGACAGCATAATGTGTTTTTCTAAATATGCAGTCAGTTTTTATTCTGTGTCAGTTGCCTTTTTTTAAACATTATATACATTAACACTCAAAGACCATTTTGGCCTCATCCTGCATTAAGAACCCCTACCCTATACACTATTTGAGTGTTTTGGTCCCACCCTAGATTCAAATCAAAGATTGGGAGACATGAATTTTTTGATAGATAGCTTTATTTTCTTTCTTTATATGCAATAAGTTTTATTAAGCAGCAGCAGAAGTAAAGCAGGCGATTTTTTAAACATTAACTGCAATAACACTATATGACTATTTCGGCCCCGCCCTAGAGTCAGAACCTCTACTTTGGGGGACATGAAATTTATAATTTTGGTAGAGGGCTTTTTGGTCTACAAAATTATGAATTCAGTTTTCCTTACAGGTGTGTTTTAATTTTTAAACATTATATGCATTAACACTATACATCCATTTTGGCTCCACCCTAGAGTCAAAACCCATGCATACTCCAGGGGACAGAAAATTTACAATTTTAGTAGAGGACTTCCTCGTTAACATAATTATGAAATCAGTTTTTTTACGGATGTGTGAGAGTAGAGAAAAAGACTTGTGAACATTATATGCATTAACACTATATGAACATATTGCCCTTCCCCCTACGGCCTGAACCCCTGACCCAGGGGCCATGATTTTCATAATTTAGGTAGAGGAGTTCGTGGACATCATAACCCTGCATTCAGTTTTTATCTTCATGTGTAAAAGAGTAAAGAAGAAGATTTTCTAAGATTTGATAGATTTTCACTATATGGCTATATTGGTCCCGCCCTAGGTCCTAAACCCCTGTCCCAGGGTCATGAAATTCACAATTTTGGTAGAAAACTTCATGGACATTATAACCATGCATTTAGGTTTTAACAAATATATATGGGAGAAGCGAAGAAGATTTTTTTAAGATTTAATACATTTTTACCAAAGAAGATTTTAAACATTATATGCATTAACACTGTATTGCCATATCACCCCCACCCCTTACGGCCTGAACCCCCTCACCCAGGGGCCATGAATTTTATAATTTACGTAGAGGAGTTTGTAGACATCATAACCATACATTCAGTTTTTCCCACATGTGTGGAAATAAAGAAGAAGATTTCATAGGTTTAAAACATTTTCACTATATGGCCATATAAGCCCCACCCTAGAGCCTGAACCCCTGACCCAGGCTCCATGAATTTCACAATTTTGGTAGAGGGCTTCGTGGACATCATAACCATGCATTAAGTTTTTCTCACATGTGTGGGAGTAGAGAGGATAATTTTTCAAAATTTGGCTTATTTGCATATTTGGCCCCGCCTGTGGCGCCCCGGGGCTGGTAGAGCCATTTATTTCACAATTTAGATTTCTCTTACCATTGAGATGCCTCACACAAAAAATGGTAACAATTGGCCTTGCAGTTTTTAAGAAGTTAAAAATATAAAATTGTTAACGCACGACTACGGACGAGGACTATATAGTCTGTCCCAGGATATTTATGCCGCACATTTTCATTAATTACTCAATATTTATAAATACCTCAGGGATCAAACTATGTCTATTCAATAGTATGAAAAAACCCAAGATTTCATTTTCGAAACGCCCTTCTAACTTGTTAAGTTTCAATACACGGCTAAAAATCGTGATTTCTACGGAGATTTTGCATTGCAACAGACCCGAATGATAATGTTGAGAAATTGTGCGAGGTATTCCGAGTGACTTCGGAATGGAGGAAAGATGTAAACATTTCTCATAATAAATCTCTTTTAAAAGAAATCTGTTTCCGTTCCTGTGAATATTTCCGACTGAAAAATGATAAAGTGTTAATGAAGATATCTTGAGAATTATCACTTTCATCAATTTCAAATGCACTTCTTTCACAGGTCAGTGTATTTTTATTATAAATCGTCCAAATGTGCAGCATAAATATCTTGGGACAGACTATAATTGCAATATGTCACCTTAGTGACTCAGATGACCTGAAAATCTTATCTTAGCTGTTCATTAGACTAATTGTTCTATTTCGACAATTAGCTTGCGCACTGAGGCAGAAAGTGCTAATCCAAGATCTGTATGTCTGCAAGCATGTTTTTTTTTTTTTTTTTTAAGGAAAAAACCTGTCGTAATTTTGTGTTTTCCTGAAGCAATAGGAGTAATATCTAGTTCAGATAAATAACAAAAAATAAGTATATTCTGCGTTCGTCACTCAAATTTGAAGCACCTAGCTGAGTAATAATATCATTAATTTGTTTTCTCTCAATTTTTTAAATTCTCTTACGAAACGCACAAATACTTAAGGCTTAATTTCAATTAGGCGTATGCGTTTCTGGCACTCCTTGACGTAAAAATTGTATTCTTTACAACTAGTCCAATTAATCCAAAAGTATTAGTCTGATGGTATTTTTTATTAAGTCCATGGGTTTAAAATATTCTAGCAAGGGAAATGTTTGTAACGTCTGCATTTTTATTAATTACTCAATATTTATAAATACATCAGGGATCAAACTATGTCTATTCAATAGTATGAAAAAAACCCAATATTTCTTTACAACTAGTCCAATTAATCCAAAGGTATTTGTCTGATGGTATTTTTTATTAAGTCCATGGGCTTAAAATATTCTAGCATGGGAAATGTTTGTAACGTCTGCTTGGAAATCATATACTGCATTAGTATTACTTGACAGTAATGAAAAAATGACAATAACAGACTGTTAACCATCTCAAAAATCCATATAGCGAAATACAAATTCAAAGCAGAGCAACACGGACCTCTAAAAAGATAGAGGTGGGATCATGTGCCTAGGAAGGGTAAGCATCCCCTGCCGACCGGTTGCACCCGCCATGTGCTCATTCTCAAGATCATGAAACACGGAAGAAACCGTAGTCAGTCCAGTGTATGAAGTATGAAAAGTATGAAAAACATCAGTCAACATGTGTCTTAATGAAACATTGTACTTGCTGACAAGGTCATTGTATCAACCACAGAACTTGCGTAAAGATGTTTTTAATCGAGGTTCTTGATATTCTTGTTTAAACAACTTGTTTGTTAGTAGCTTGCCTCGTTTAAGAAAGTGTTCGTATGTAGAGCATGCTCTTGCATAACGAATAAGCTGAGAGACATAAACCTCATAAGCAGGTGATGATGGTATATTGCTACATAAGTAAGGGAAGTTGACGATGGAAAAATTAAAATTATCACGTTTATCATATAGTTTTGTTATTAGGTTACCATTAACGTCTTTTTCTAGTACAATATCCTAATATGAAACAAATGTCTCAGAATCTGTGCTATCCTTCATTTCAAGTTCACTTGGATTTAGTGAGTTAACATAAGAGTGAAAGTAACTGTTGTTAATGGATAAAACATCATCGATATATCTTAATGTCGAGATGAAGGCCACAGCACGTGCTTTATTCTTTCCTTGCACAAGCTTTTGAATAAATTTTGCTTCATATAAATATAAAAATACGTCAGCCAATAGAGGAGCACAATTTGTACCCATGGGAATTCCGGCTGATTGTTGGAAGACCTGGTCTCCAAAAACTACATAGATGTTGTCTATCAGAAATTCAAGCATCTTTTTAATGTCAACTTCAGAGTACTCGTGTGTGCAATCAGAATGGTTTTTAACAAAATAATTTTGTAGATTTCCAATGAATAGGTAAGAGAATTTACTAGATCCAGTTTTATTGAAGAAACATCTGTCGATGATATCAAAGCCTAGATTTTAATTTGTAATGGGGAAAGGTTGTATAAAGCGTTGAGAAATCGAAAAAAATAAAAAATAAAGAAATCGAAATTTTAACCTCAAAGTTTCGAATAATTCTTTAGAGTTTATAAGTATCCACATCTGATTCACACCGCTTCTGGAGTATACATGTATTGTTGTACAGTACTCTTGAAGTTTCTCTTTCATTACTGTAAGAATTTTAGTAACGAGTAAAGAAAGAGGTTTGATAATACATTTCTGGAACCTGCTATATATCTTTGTTTGTAAGGATTTTTGTGAAGCTTTGGAATCCGATATAAATACGATAAATCAAATTTATTTTGTTTATTGGGGATGGGATATTAAAGATATCCAAGACCGATTTATGATTTTGAAGCATTTCCTGCTTGGAAAGGCTGCTGTGGGTGCAAGTAGGAATACCACATGCAGAACTGAAACCCAGTTCTTTTTAAATGCAATTAATATAATGTGCCTTACAAACAAAGACAATGTTGTTACCTGCCTTGTTAGCAGGGACCAGTACATACTGATCGTGCATTCTATCTAGTTCTCTTCTCACTTCTGCTTTATTGAAAACAGAAGGATATATGGTTTTCATTTGGCCTCTCAGTCATTAAATACGAGCTTTTAATATGCATCTGATGCTTTTAACCCACTCTGACAAGGTGTCAATGTCTTCTTTTTCAAATTTGGCCCATCGCTTGGCGTAATCGTCAACAGAATTCATGATATGTATAAAATATGACGCCAGGTGAAAGATCTAAGCTCCCTAAATTTTTGTCCTTTCATAATAATATTACTTATTAGGTTTGTTACTGACTAATTACAAAAATATATGGGGTTGCTCAATCTCATAGATGGCGAGGCGAAGCCGAGCCGTCTATGAGATTGATCAACCCCATATATTTCTGTAGTCAGTCAGTAACAAACCTAAAAAGTGTTTTGTTTTCCCGAGGACTATCAAGTGACACATTTATTAACAAAAAGCGATGATCTACGAAACCCATGTACAAGTTGCCTAACATCTTGTCCAATTTAACTCATTTAAACTCTTCATAATTATCAATCTCACCTTTAAAATACTCTTTGAAATTCTTCGCTTCACCCATGTTTACTTACAATATTTTGTTGCTATTCAATTTGAAACGTTTTCCAAATCCCTCTGCAGAGATTTGAGCAAATCTCGACGCTGCCATTTTGTTATTAACAGTTTTCACAACAATGTGACGTTAATTCAAATGGCAACTACTCTAATTTTAAAATAATTACAAAGGGCAATGATACATTGATTATATGATATGACTCCTGGGGGATATTAATAATATCCAGAGCTGGAAATAATCTAATATTAAATCTTATGATATGTAAAGTTTAATCCATTCCTACCCCAATTATGAACTTGTTTGGGAGACTTTTTAATCGCCCCGATTATAATTACATCTCTTTATTATTTTGTTTTGTTCTTAATTGTACGTCTTCCTTATTTTAAATGTTCTAAACAAGAACTGTCCATCTTGTATATTAATTTATTGTGTTTTTATAAAGCGGCACAGATTTAAACTGAATTCATACACATGTGTTAAGTAATTTATACTTTACTAAAGTAGGCACAGTGACTAAACTAGAAAACTGTTAATAACGTGCATCAATGTAAATTTTACAATGAAATCCTTTTCCTACGGAACTCTTTATATCTGAATTAAACATCTTTTTGTTATTGCTAGGAGTCAAGAACCCCCCCCCCCCCACAAAGTTTCATTACTTTAACTGTACACCATAGTGCAGTTTTACATGGGTTTTTTTTTTATCTTGCATACTTGTAGAAAAGACTTTTAATGGTTTGGGTTACACTGTTTGGTCTTTTAGAAGAATATCCAGTAAGCAGAATGAGAGTACCCTGGGTCTGTGTGCAATACTAACCACGCCTTATATGTTCACTCTGATTACATCTTGTATGTTTTTGTCTTACTTTTCCTTACTCAGTATAGTTACATTATCTGTCTATCCTTTTTGCAATATTCAGTGAATAAGATACAGTATATGTAAAGTTTAAAGCATTCTTACCAAAATCACCGCTGTCCAAGACATATTTTTCGTTTTGTCCACACCCTCCTATTTCCGTTTTCATGGAGTCCAACCCTACTGATCGAACTAACAATCTCGAAAAACTCAATCAAATTTTACTTCATTTTAACTCCCAAATTTTACAACCAGGAAGTTCTATTCTTGAACTATTTACATATCTGACATTTTTTTTGGCAGACTGAGCTATGATATACAATGTTATCTCGATCCCAATTTTACCTAAAGTATGAAACCCTGTGTCAACTGCATGAATCGATATCTACGCCGTCCAACCGAATTGTAAGATAAATAAACGAATAAAAAAATGAAATTTATTCCATGTTAACTTTTACCTTTACTTCAATGATATAGGTTTAAATATGTATTATAGTTTTATATGTACATGGTACACGGGTGACAAGAATAAAAAAGGATAGAATATGATTAAAATATATAAATTCCGTTTTCCAACAATAGAAGTTGTGTAGCTCAGTTGATTAGAACCTAGGTCCATTGGATATTTGTACTGCCTCCTGTTCCAATTAACCATCGCTTAAATGCAATTGGTATTTAAATTGGCTTTTCATGTTCATGATACTAAAGGCATTATTTTCTTTATCAAGTAATTTGCAGTAATTTTGTTCAAGAATATTTAAATCTAAAATCAGTAATTTATACTAAACGATCCACCGACAAACGTTTGTCAGAGACTTACAATGTTTTCATTATTTCATATCTTTATTTAAGATCTATTTTCAAAGAATTGGTATATTTCTAGTACGTTGGATCTGTTTTTGCCCCTCATCAGTTATTCTTTGTGAACGTGTATAATCAGGAATATTTCAAATTTCAACTCTATTTTAAATCACAATTTTTGAGACACCCCCTTAAGTGACACAAACTGATGATTAACATTTTATCGATGAAACAACTTTGTGATATACGCTTACTGTGACCTTGCGCTATACAATATAGCACGTCATTTCGGAGATAAGTACCACTGTTTAAATGTTTAATTTAATTGAAATAACCTTGAAGACTTAAATAGTCAAGTGTATACATATACATACACAAAGATGTGAATGCTCGTTAGTTTAAAATAACTCAAACGAAGAGCAGTTGTTGATATTTTATAAAACAAATTCTAATTATTCAAAGACAAAATATTGTCTAAGGATGCTTATATGTGTTTGTAAATAAAAGTCTTGAAATGCATTATTTCTATGGAACGCCTCAACTGCCTTATGTAGATAATCTTCATAATATGACGATACTTTAACATTACATGCTGATACTTCAACATTACATGATGGTACTTAAACATTACGTGCTGATACTTCAACATTACATGATGGTACTTTAACATTACATGCGGATACTTCAACATTACATGCTGATACTTGAACAATACATGCTGATACTTCAACATTACATGCTGATACTTCAACATTACATGCTGATACTTCAACATTAGATGATGATTCTTCAACATTATATGCTGATTCTTCTTCATTATATGAAGTACTTCACTATGCGGTGGTTCTAAAAATAGGGAAGCGTTGCCTCGGGATCGTAATACGCTAATACTCAAAACACGTGGATGCCTGTAAAGTTTTTGAACAATGGGCTGATTCTCTGTTTCAGAGATTGATCAGATAGGACTAAGGTCCACTGAGACTAGTTTAGATCAAGATATTCAACAAATACTACTATTTGATTAAATTTTATCTTTTAAAAGGGTCATTGAAAATTTTAAAGAATGGCTGCTTGGTTAGACCATTCCCATCAGCGCATAAAAATCAGGGGGTAAGAAAAGTCTCCCAGGGGAATTTTGGTCCAAAATGTGCATTCAGAACCCAATCGTTTGGTGCTTGGTCAGAGCTTGGTCAGAGCGGACTGCTAAAAATATTAATAGCACCTAAACAAAGACTTCTGTCATTTATGTTAGATTGACTTCTGGAGATTGATGGGCTCTCCCTGGAGATCAACGTGTTGGAGTGGGCAATGTAAGCACTAATTTGTTCAACAGTACAGTTACTGCAAAAATCAGATTAAACAGCAATACGTTGCTTTATCCTTTACATGGGGCCGTGATCTTATAAGCTGCATATGTGGTTGTCATATGCCTAAATACATTGCAGCCATGTTCCGACATTATTTTTATTGAGTAGAGATCCTCTCTTATGAACTGTACTGTGTACTTCTTCAGTGCCAGCAGTAGTTTTTTACATGTGTTTTGGCAGATGCCCTAAGTTACTGAAATCATGCAATATAAGCACTGTAAATGCTTCACGAAGCCAAACTCATTTTACTTAGTAATACTCTTTTTTTAACCAACACGCTTTTTGTGGAAACATACATAATATAAAAAAATGTGTTAACGAACTGACCATTTCATTTTTTTTTAAACAAGGTGAAAACACATATGTAAATATGGAAATTCGATCATACGTAGATTAAAAGATCAAATATTTTAAAATACGGGGCAATTGACCCCCCCCCTCCCCATTTTTTTTATTTACTTGTCGAGATTGAGTGGTAGGTCTCCCCCCTCCCACTTAAAGATGCTATGTGCGTACACTGGGATCTACTGGATGATTGCTCGTACTCTGATTCCCTTAAAAGTCCCGTGGACAGTAAGTCACTGTTTAATAGCGTAGAAGCGCCAAAACCAATAGACCTGGCTAAACAGTGGTAAAACAAGCGCCAATTGAGGGTGCCCGCTCGCAGGATTAAAAATATCAACCTACGACATAAAACGTACTTGTAAAATTGACATCGAATTTGAAGAGGCCTAAACAAGGACGAATAATAATCATGGGACTCGGAAGTCGTTTGACACAGAGAGATTTCGGCGCAGGTTCCAACGAATATAATGATGGTGACCGTGCCACAATTCCCCCAGAATCCAGTTTTACTTGAGCGGCACAAGCTCTAGTTTTGGCAATATAGACTTTGATAATAACCAATTGGGTTCGAAAAGTGTCCATTTTTACATAAGGAAAGAAACGTAAATGAAGCTTGTGTTAAGTAATTGTGTAGCTTGACTTTAGTCCTATACTCTCTTCGTAATATCCCCGAGTTTTACGGAATCACGATCCCGGTGCTTATAGTTAATTTAGAACCAGCGCATACTTAAATACCATCATTTTATGAAATAACATCATGTAATGTTGAAGTATCAGCATTTAATGTTAAAGTATCATCACGTAATGTTCAAGTACCGTCATGTAATGTTGAAGTATCATCACGTAATGTTGAAGTACCATCATGTAATGTTGAAGTATCAGCATATAATGTTGAAGTATCATCACGTAATGTTGAAGTATCATCATGTAATGTTGAAGTATAATCACGTAATGTTGAAGTACCATCATGTAATGTTGAAGTATCATCATGTAATGTTGAAGTACTATCATGTAATGTTGAAGTATCATCATGTAATGTTGAAGTATCATCACATAATGTTAAAGTACCATTATGTAATGTTGAAGTATCATCATGAAATGTTGAAGTATTATATTATGAAGATTATTAACATAAGGCAGTTGAGGCGTTCCATATGTTTCGGTAAGATCTGTTTTCATCGCATAGTAAGGATCAACTCTTTGATAGCCTAAACGTGATTTGAAGTTTTATTAACTTCATGTACACACATTGGTGTGTTTTTTTCCCTCATTTTTTAAATTTGAATCTTCCACAAAATCAATTTCATATCGATTTTGTAGTAGAAATAGTGATGTGGAAGATACTGGGTCACTGAATAGTTGAAGCGAGGGGCTGTGTCAAAAACACTTTGGACCGGAAGTATTTGATAGGTTTATCAAAGGGGTAGTATACACCATACGTATGAGGTAAAAGTACACATGCAATACATTAAAACAGTCTTATTTCTTTAAAAATGATTATTGGAATATGAATAAATTTAAAATATTGTTTATATCTTTTGATATACCATTCTTTTTATTTGAGATATAATTCAAACCAGTTCATGCAAGAAAAATTATGTGAACATGTTTATTGCCTTGCTGCACAATTGGTTGAGGTGTAAAGTGGTTTGTGCAATAAAAATGTTATTAAATGTAGTATACTTACTTGATATTTTGAAGCAATTGGTTGTTTGTTTTCAATTGTTTATATCAATAAAACATTTACTCTCTGTAGTCACATGGCAAAATATAAAACTGGTGATCCAACAACGAATAACTTTAACGCCTAGGTTTTGAAGCGTGTATTATTTGAAGGTTTTATAAGGTGGTTTATTTTAGAAAATGCGTTTGAATAAGAATTGCATTTATTACATTAACAACACTGAAGTACTACTAAAATAAAATTATATCAATGATTTATAATATTTGTAGATACTGTAGATGCATGTGCTTATGAATTGATGGTTTGAAAGAGAAAAAAAAAATCATGATTATAGTCCTTTATATTTCCATTGTCAACCATGCTACATCTATCCCTTAGGAATGCAAATTTTAAATTTTATTCATAAAATGTCCTCTGCATGACTATCTACTTAATTTTGATCAGGGTATACACGTAGCGAGGCGCGTTGCATTCACACTTGACAATGTTGTTTAATATACATTGTACGTACCTGGACATGTATTTTGACACGCCACGATATTTATTTCAAAAAGCACTCGACAATCTAGTCTCGATGGAGATGTGGTAGGTCATAAATTAACACGGATGGACAGATGGACGACGGGGTAAGGTGAAAAATTGAATTGTTATAAAAATGAGAAAGACATTTTCAAATTCAAAACAGATTTATAATTACTTAATTTCAAAACATATCAAACGTTGCACATTTTCATGTACAACGTACATGTACATGTACAAACAAGAACGTTTTAGGGGACTATTTCTCAATATATATAAATAACAATCGTATTTTCTGTAGTTTTATAGTAGTTTTCATACCATACATAATACTAGTATTAAACTTCTGTCTTCGTATTCATGAAAAAAAAAAAATTAATTTGATGAGTTGTGGACTTACGCATAAAAATCTTCTTATCTACTTATTGACATACCGCATCTACAACGCAAACTGAGTGCGCGGTGAAGATTAGCAAGGAGGCTTTTTTACAAAATGCCTACGAAAATTATCGCCACTGTGGAACCTTAAAATCAAGGATGAGGTTTCGTAGTGCAATAGATCCTTTAGTGAAAATTGTATTTAATCTATATGTAGAAGTACATCTCCTCTTGATACTGTGATAATTTGATAGATAATTTAATAGCTATAGATTATTTGACTCAATCTTAGGACCATCTTCTCATATATGAAGTATGTCATCCATCACACTTACTCGACTTCTTTCTTTTTCACATGCATTGTGACTTTTCAGATACTCTGAAAGCACGTTTTTCTCTTCTACACGTATGCTTATGTCAAAAATATGAACTGGACGGTTTTCACACACATAATTTTAAACGTGTAATGTAACACTGTGCATAGTTAATTATCATAACCTTCCTCTCACTGCCGACACCACACTTGTGTTTTTGAAATATATGACTATATTTTGAATGCTGTGCAGATCAGCCATCTAGTAGTAACTTATACATTTTGCTGTTCATGAAGCATATCCAATCATATTATGCCCTATACAGTGTTGCAATTATAATGCCATTACATAGATCAATCTCTATGGGCTTTTTTTTTTTTACTCAGGTGACTGTTAAGGCCTATGGGATTATTCTAATCTTCACGTTGACATACGTTAATTAAAGTTTACGATTGATAAGAGACACAACTCGCATTACACCTGTGTAAGGTTATTGTGTTAGTTTATGTCTAATCTTTCCAATAACAATACAACAATTTTCCATTTTACACAGGCATTATGTGTATCTTTCCAGCATAGGAACTTAAAAATAAAACAAACGCATTTGTACATGTATTTTGACGTGTGAATTTTTATTGGCTACATAGTTAAATCAGCAAGCAATTATAAATATGTACACATATTTTATGGTTAATTCATTCATGTGAATTTTTCATATAATCGATATATATTGGATAATATATTTCTAACAATAACCCTCTCTGTGGTTTTTTTTTTTTTTTTTTTTTTACACATATACAGATATTTCAGATTATAATCGTTACCCAAAACTGTTTCTACACGTGCATGATTCCAGCAGAAATCTTTCTGAAAGGGGGTGAGGCAGAGGGATAATTTAATTTCCCGGGGTGGGGGAAGTTGTCCAAGGCTTTTTTCGGTTTACTTTACATTATATGTGAATTTACTCTTAATGTGAATTTAATATGCTTAAATTTCATAACGGGGATGGGGGGGGGGGGGGGGTGGAAGGGTTTAGTACCCTCTGACCCCAATCCGTCTTTGGGCTAAAGTAATTTTATAGCAGTGTATTAACTGTATTGTACCTGTCATCAACATTACGCAATCAAAGTGTTAGACTCATCCGGAATGTTGGTTCAAAAGTTCCAATAGAAGGTTCAATTTGCAATGTATTGTAAATTCCGGTTGGTTTACCATACGGCACCGGTACCTGGTTATTTCATTGAAATCATTTAATTAATTAATTAATTCTGTTATTCCCTGTAAAAGATAAGCCAAAAAATAGACTAAGTTTTCTGTCTCTTCACGATTTCTTTGGTAAACTTACTTTTTTTTGTTCCGTACTCCAGTGAGATCGATATTATATAAAATTTCAACAAAACACCAATGTCGTTGTCGTGGATGAAAGAGAAACAGTGCAAATTTGTGACTACATATAAGCTACAGCTCTATAAAGTTAATCAATTGTTTTTAATTGTTTGTTTATAAGGTATACAACGTACTCTATATAATCATAACATGTAAACATCTAGCCGTACACATCTTTTTATAACTATCGATATGTCATCAAAGAAAATACATTACATGCATAGTATGTCCAAGGTTCTCAATTTCATTCATTTTTGCATAATATTTCATACATGCACCTTTATGTCCAAAATACATATACATACATTCACTTGAATAATAAAGTTATTGAAATCTGTTTTGAAACACCCTCTCTACAACTTAAGGTTTCAATACAGAACAAAATTTTTAAAAATCAACATTAGAGATGTACTTTCCGTCGTTTCAGAGTATATAGAGCCGCATATGAAAGAAGAATTTTTTTTAACTGTTTTCTTTATTTTTGCTGACATGCATGCCTTTTTTCAGAAAGTCAACACAAAGGGCCAATGAAGTGCGTCAATGAACCCCCATATTGCAGAAACGTATTTACGGGAATAGATCAAGAGTTAATGAAGTATGTTTACTTAGTATGATTTGCAAACAACTGCATCAATCAATTTTAATCCAATTATTATAGAATAAATTGTCTACATGTACATTTTCTTTACAACTTGATAAATATCAATATCTAGACTCATAGGCATCAATATTTTCTGAAAAAAGAATTATCGTATACTTTACGGGTTTGGAAATCTAAGCTAAACGTTTCCT
>WFKH01011925.1:86541880-86575235 GCA_016163765.1 Magallana hongkongensis
ATTATCGTATACTTTACGGGTTTGGAAATCTAAGCTAAACGTTTCCTAAATTGCATTATGATATGTAGGTAATTTGTGGTAATACTATGACATACATTTATGTATTAGTTTGTGCATTTGAGTAAGTCAGGAATTTAGATTACAGGCAATTTGGAGCAAAGGTGTAAGGTTCAAGATGAAATAAAATGTAAGGCATTCACATTAACGTATCTTTCACTGTTTCTTAAATATTTTTGTAAAGGTGTGCAATGTCTTTTTCAGGAAGGGTTTTCGGTTCAAGGTAAATATATTCATTAGTACCCGTCCCATCTGTAATGAAATAGATAAATGCGATAAAAAAAACCCTGATACCATCAAAAGATATCTATCAACAGAAGTTTATAAACATCATTTACATATTTCAAAGAAAATTTATAGATATGAAATAATATAATATTCAACGTCAAAAACAAACATATTTACATCATTACCGTTTTTGCAGGCATGCGAGTTTTGTACATATTTCTGAAGGCAAGTGTATATTGCTGAATATTGTTCCTACAAGTAAATGTTTTGAAAAAAATGGTTTTATTAAGGTAGCATACCGTTCTGGTAATTTACGCAACGATCTGATATTCACTTTTTCTCGATCAATTCTACATCGCAAAATATTCAATACGCATAAATTTTATCCAATGCTGTTTGCTATTAGAAACTTTAAAAATCGCTACCATTGACGAAAATGAAAAAGTTAAACATATTTTCGCAAATTTTGTGACACCCGAAAAAACGGATATACGGTAGGAGGTGAGCATTTCATCAAATAGAACTTCAGTATTTGAGACGGTATATAAATACGACAAAAAATAGGAAGAACTTTTAATCATTGTTTTGTTGTAACACAATTACATGTTGCTGGGTTGTTTTTTTTTATCAGTTTGTGCGTTATTCTATAATCCTACAATATAGCGTCTAATATTCGTTCAATTATGTTTCGATTGACAATTCTATATATTCATTACATTTAAACAACTCAAAAAATATTTCATTGAAAAAAGATAAACAACAACAGATAATAATATTAAATACAGTGAAACACGTTTATAACGAAGTGTCAGAGACGGGCGATTTGCTTCGTAATAAGCGTAATTCGTTATATCCGTCGTTTTCAACATGTAATAAAGTCACGAGGAATGAAAATTACTTCGTTGTAAGCGTCAAATGAATTCATTACAAGCGTGTTTTCTATAACCTTGTTTTACTGTAAAGATACTAACTGCAAATTATATTGATTTATTTTTATATTTACCAATGAGGAAATAGAAAACATTCTTTCTTTCATCACTGTCCGTGCAGTTCCATACACATCAATTCCTTTACCACCGGAAACTATTGATTTCACTACATGATCAACCGCTAGATAAACGCCACTATTGTCGATCCCCGTGCTGATAAAGGTAACAAAAAAGTAACATTGTTATGTTTTAAAAAGCCTCAAAGTGAATTATGTATTTACATCAAAATCCTTATTCTAATGCTACTCTAATAGTAAACTTGACTTTTCGATTAACATTTCAACCTTAAATGCTGCTTCATTGACAATTTTTACAAAATAATTTACAGTACAATTTTATCAAATCGTTAAAAGAAGATCCATCTGTATCACTCATAAATCCATCGTGGATCAAACCCTATAGTATTTATTAACACAAGGTGTATACATTTATTAAAGAATAAGCGCCTGTGGATTATTAACCGATTCAATCCCTTTTTTTAAATTATGACCTTCATATACTTCACCAAAATAAATAGATTAGAGTTAGTAGCTTGATAGCAAAGTAAATTTAATGGATGTAGAGATGTATTACTAGTTAAAAAAAATGGCTGGGCAGAATGTTTTGTATCAGTTTAGTAAACATTGACTTGGCTATATTAGTAGTCTGCTCTTGCTTTTTAGAGCCTCGAAAAAAATATTACTTGCAAAACCCATCTGTTTATTAATTTATACAATAATTTTCTGTCCATAACGTTGCTGAAGTCTGTTATTTAGGGAAATACCCATGTCTTGCGTTTAAAGAGCGTGCAAAAATGTTCTCAGGATTAGAAATATTCTCTATATCCTCGCTATACTTGAAAATTAAACATATGTACGTTATCATTAGTTTTGTTTCATTTAATCTTCATACTATGTGCCATTATAAACATATGTTTTATGTTATACAGTAAATGCTATAATATTTATGTATTACGCAATTAAGATATATAGAGAAGAATGTGTGAAGTGATTAAATAATTGATGCCAGACAATGAAAACAAGAGAAAGGGACATGACCATAAAAATTCAAAGGTCACTAAAGCTTTGTTTGACTGATCGGGTAGCTTTAAACCTAATCAATTGAGGTTGGCTTAAGTAATAATAAATGTGAAATAAAATTTTGCAAAGAATGCACAGCATAAACCAAAATCAGACAACTTTAATTCAAGACTATCGTTATTTTGCCGACAGGGAACGCACAGAATCCTAATGTAGTGGACACATGTTACATTTAATTAATAGATTACTAGTACACTTAAAATGGAAACAAATATGACAGCATTGAAATTTAAACAAAGCAATACATACCATCCACCATGTACAACCTGTGGTCCCGTGTTCTTTACATTATTTTGGGTTATACTATTGATTAGAGCAAAAATCTGATCCGGTAGGTCAGTCATTTCCAAGCTTATTACATGGAAGTGGTTGACAACTTTTGAATGCTTTCCCTAAAAGTTGAAAATATATACATGATAAAGTTCTGTCATTCAGTGAAGTAAATGTTCAATGAAAGGTCTGAAAAATTGACTGAAGAGCAGCACTATGCCATTCCATTCAGACATTCATTCTGTAACAGTTAGAATTTCATTCAAAAAGTTATTTTTTGAAAATATAACCTACCCTGGACATTTTTATTTTCCTCATAGTCACACACTCAGATGTTCTGAATTTGGCAAGCAACTCGACATCAATTCTCTCTATGGTACGGACAGTTCCCTCGTTATCCGAGAAATACCATGACTGTTATAAGAATGTGTCCAACTTTGTCAAGCAGCGTATTTGTCTTTACAATAACAATTAAATGCCGAAAATGAAGTTAATAAATCTATCTCTTTATAATCACTTTTATTAGTGAATATCCAATGTCGATACTGTAAAAACTATATGTCTCAATATATAAAGTTATGATGAGATTATATGAATAGGATTTCCATCGTTATATATAAAGTTATAAGTGCTTACATGAATCTTATAGGAAATTCGTATGAATTTCATGCGATTTACTTGCATGAGAAAGAGACGATAGGTAACACGTATGAAAATCATGCAAGCCATTTTTTTCTTAAATATAAAGCAACATGAAGAATCAGGCGTGATTATTGTCTTATTTGTTGTGATGCATACAAACTATCTAAGACCATTTTCTATCTAACATTTGGGGATTAAATCTATTTCATGATGATTCTATATTATGTTTAAGAGGGGTGGATGGTTGTAACCATTTTAGACTATATTGGTCTCCTTTATAAAAAGCGCTCAGTATGAAGATAGATGAAAACATTGGAAATTTAAACCTTAATTAAATTACATGATATTTTTTTTTCTTTTTCTAAACAATATTCAGTAGTTTAAACCTTAAAAAACATATATAAAATTCTAAGGTAGATCAGGTGGCTATTTTGTTAACCACCAAGCCTCCTGATATGACGCTAATCAGTAATAAAATTAATGTTTCATGTACCTC
Organism: Magallana hongkongensis; assembly: GCA_016163765.1. NCBI lineage: Eukaryota > Metazoa > Mollusca > Bivalvia > Ostreida > Ostreidae > Magallana > Magallana hongkongensis. The sequence continues at coordinate 86,545,642 of WFKH01011925.1, forward strand.
TCTGGCATCGCTATGTCCTGTGATCACAACTATTGTGGAGACACTTTGTTCCCATACCATTTGCCAGAAGTTCCCAAATTTTTGCAATAGGATAGCTCGTCAAAATGTAACATTTGTCCTGGCGATACAAAAATTTAAATTTCAAAACGATATCAAATTTGAAAAGCAAAAATATCATGTCATGATTTTTAACATACCAACAGAACACTAGCATCAATGTAGTCACTTGCTCCAGGTGAACATAATTTGACACGATTAAAGTCATCTAAAATAAAGACATAGCCACACACTTAAAGGAATTGGCATTAGTTAAAATAAAAGTAAACAGAAAAGTTAAAGTGATGAATAAAAAATCTACATTTATTAGTAACTCACATGGAATGATATTGCCTCTGTTTTTTGAAACGTTATTTTTGGAAGACGCAGCAGTCGAGGCAGCTCTTTCGGTATATTGTAATAAATCCTTAAATGAATTGTACGACATTCGAGAAAATAACTACATGTATAAATACCACGTTAAATGCAATACGTGTTATGATTTTGTATTGTTTCCCTTTGCTTTTGTAATTATGTTGTAAGCAAATATGAAATATTCACCCAACTCATTCTGTATATCGGTTGGGTATTTTTCTTTTAGTGTTATTTATTGATATGAGAGAGAGAGGTATTCTTACATGATATTCTTTCGTCAGTTTTTGTCGGTTGTTCCTCAAAAGATTTACCACGTAATCAAAGAAAGAGTTTAGTGGAACTGACCTACATATGATCAGTGAAACTTACGTAATCTTTTTAAGATTCAAAGTAAATAAAATTTTTAATTGATAATTAGCTAGGATCTTCTGTTTTATAATCTTTATATAATTAAATCATTTTTGAATGACACATGCAATATAAAATTTGGAAACATTTGAAATACGCACTTGCTCTTCACAGTTCGACTTCCGTGCTCCAAAAATGAATATGGTTGATCTCTTTAATGAAACAAAAAACAAATACTAATATTTTTATCTTAAAAGTATTTTAACATATGTTTATTTATTTACATCGTATTACATAACACATTTAGATAACACACAGAAAACGAACCAACAGAATCAAATTCAGTAAATTTAATTTTTACTTCTTTGTTGAAAAGTACATTGTAACAGGTAAAAAAAATTTATAAAATTTTGGAAAAGTAATTTGTATTGGAATTTAGTTTTTTTTTCAAAAAAAAGAATAAAATACCATTATAGATTTCACATACATGATAAAGAACATTATAATTTGTATCATATTTATAAATCTTGTTTGTCACATATGAAAAGGGTGAATTTAATGATATAATTTAATTTCTCTATAATGTTTATTAAAATATCCAATTAATACATATTTTCATTTAGATAGAGACATCTGAACTACATTTTCACATTAAAAAATAAGTGTTTTGTTGTTACACTTAATAAATATATTCGATAGAATGATAAAACAATGCAGATAATCAATACAGTACTTACTTCACCTGAGGTCATACTTTCCCTAAGTTTTATCGTATCATCGTTTTTGTCAGATATTAATATATGAACATAGATACTAATCAAACAGTGATTTCTATATTCGTTCCATACCCAATTGTATTGTGAGTTACTTAGCAATTACATCTTCATCTTGTTTATCGCTTCATTCAACCTAAGTCAGAAATCCACAAAACCTACTTTTCAGAAGTGTAATGCAGTTTGAAATAAAATGAATTTTTACAAATTGTTCTATATCGCGTACTTGAGCCTCTGGCTCAACTTAGCAAATTAGATAATCTTTATTTAATTATTTCTTATTTATCAATCTTTCTTTGTGGGGGTGGGAGACGTATTTGTCATTTTATGTTGTAGGTTTCATCCTCTTCGGCTGTCATCGGTGTTGTCTTAAACGTTTTGAATTTTATCTTATTTTTCAGAACCACCGTTGCAATTTTAACCACACCTTGGCATAAAACATACGTGGGTGAAAGGTCTTGTTCAAATGAGGACCGGGTCATCTTCCAAGTGGAGGTGATAGGGGGATAATTAAAAAGGGAGGTTTATTTCAAAAATCTTCACACGGTCGAAATCGCATTTTGCTTAAAATATACACAATAGCTTCTTAATCAATGACAAAGATTGTGTGTTCTCGGAACAGGACACATGGGGTCAAGAAAGGGTCACTGTGAAGTTGTTTTTTTTGCCAGATTCTATTTCTCCAAGAGCAATCATATTTCCCACAAAACAGTACGTCTTTTGCTCTTTTTTACAATGACTGATAAAAAAAAGAAAGAGTTATAGTTAAACGATCATTATATCAATAAGAACTTAGTACTCACGCTTTTGTACGTTCATCAAGGTTTAAATCTGCGTAGGTATTAGATTGGTCTTTATGTTCTTTGCGCTCTTTATGTCTAAAATAGGGATACTAAAAGTAATTCTTCAAGTATGTTCCCCGAGAGTATACAAGAGAGGGGGAAAAAGTAAAGGCACATTTCATAAACATAAAAAATGTTGTATGGTTTAATAGCGCAGCCATCTGTTGTCTCATCTTACTACCTCATGCGAGGCCAATAAAACAAATTTATCGATAATATCTACATTAGTTTAATATGCTAGCTTTGAATCCTTGCTATTTAGAGAGGTCAAAACTGAATACATATAAATATGCATGTGTTTAATGCTCATGAAGGGTTTATTTTAATCATGAATAAAACCACAGCGTTATTCATATCGATAAGATCTTCTTGTATTAAATGATGTCAGTATTTTTCATATATTTAAACGATGGTTTCAATACAATAAAAGTCGTCATGTTTTTGACAATATTAAAAATGATTTAAAGACGTAAAAGGTTGATACTACATTTTGAAAAAAGCTAAGTATACAATCAAATAATTAAATATTAAGTTCTATAGTTATCAAAGAAGCATCATACTAGTTTTTTACTTTGCCTTCTAAAATCCAAATATCAAAGTACTTCAAAATATCCAAAAAGGCTCGAAGACCTTTATTTAATGCTTAGGAAACATAGTAATCAGATTAACATATATATTAAAATACCTTCGATTTCTTTTCAATAAAAGGATGCCAATTACAACCACGGCTATGACTAAGGTAACGGCAATAACACTTCCGATAAGAGGACTGTAGTTTGTGACAACAATTGGTTCTGTAAGAATGGAATTTAAAACTATACACTCAGAATTAAAAAGAAAAACCTGAAAATTTTATGTGCTTATACCACACATTAACATGTCTGGTCGAATTGTTCTTTAACATTAAGCTGCGCATAAAGGTTCACCAGCTTCTTTTTCTGCTTTCATACACAATTTATTATCGAAAGCTAACTACTGTTAAATGAACTATCTAAAGGTTTTTATCCAACAAGAGAAAAAAACAATCCATGTGCACTATACACCAAGGAAACCTAGCCTTAACACTAGGGCTACAGGATCTGGGTCAAAAATTTCATAATTTTGATTGACAAAATTTGCTTATTCTTACTATGCACCAAGTCTACTAGATGACCAGTAATACAGACGAAAATTTCGAAAGACTTATTGCATAATCACTATAATACAACAAGGGTCCCGTCCTTACACAAGAACCCTGACACTGGGACCATAGATTTCTTAGTTTTAGTAACTGTCTCCTTTGCTCTAATAATATGTGCCAAGTTTGTCTGTTTAATGTCTAGTAGCAGAGACGTTCTTAAAGCAGTTACATGTAATAAATATTCATTAGAGACCTAACCTTACACAATATAGCCATTGGCCTGGGTCTGGGGCCATACATTTTACAGTTTTATTTAAGACTTTCTTGCTCATCATAACAATGTGCTTAGTTTGTCTGCTGATTTACATGTACAGTGGAAGAGAAAAATATTTTCAAAGCATCAATCTTCACAGTTAAACCTAAACTTTACGGGGTCATGAATTTCACAATTATTTTTCCTTTTCTGAAAAAGATCTTATGTTTAAAATTTGTCAAGATAATCTTGGTTGTTTTAAAGAAGAAGAAGATGAAGACTTTTAAACATTCAAGTGATAACAGAAGACGAACGAGATTGACAAAAAACATATATGTTACCTTAATGACACTGAAGACTTTCAACATCTTAATTAGCTAAACTCATTCTTGGGAAAATTTGAGTTTATATTTGATAAAGTATTAGTTTTTATTATATACAAATGTATTTATTTCATAGGATAAGCTTCTACTTTTACATTGTTCAACTTAAAATGGTTATTATACATGTAGCAACATCAGCAATTTGCATTCCTTCAACTTAATAGCTCCCAATCCAATAATTGGCGTTAAAACGATATTTAACACATACGTTGTTTTGTTACAAAAGGATCAGCTGTCTGGTTATATGTACACCCTCCATTTGTACAGGCAAAGATGACCACACTGAAAAAGTATCATTGACAATAAGATGGCTTTTTACAATTGATTATCTGTATAACATATCAATATGTGCTACAATAAGAAATATTTAGATATATATATAAATAGATAACATGTATTTTATCTATTACAACCAATTAACGCAAACTTTGATATTATGTTAAAGTTAGTAAGATCACACTTATATAATTTATATTTTAAATTTAATGGAAACCTTATTTTTTTTTTTTTTTAAATATGTTTGATTTTTATCATAATAGAAAATCATGTATCGTTGTTCAAGGCATTGGATCTAGATTCATTATAAGGACGTTGAGTGTCTTTCAAAACACAAGGACAGGTCTACGATATGTTTAGTTCATCACTTGAATACTCATTTCTACACATGTCCCAAATAAATAGTTTATTTTATTGAAGTAAACAAATCATACATATATGATGTTCCTGGAGTTAGTGGACCGTTACAATACACATCTGCATTCAAGGAAGGACAGGTTTGATCTTCTCCAATAATGAACTTTAATGTTGACAAATTTAAAGTGGACCTTCTCTGTCTAGAATCTAAAAGCAGATGAAACACGTTTCGTAATTTGATGAGTAGCGTAACTTTGAAATTATCTTTCCTTGAATACCCTTCAAAGATTTTGAAGATAGTTGATCCTAGATTCTATAACGTATTTTTGATAATAAATTGGAATTAAATTATAACTACAAACTATGACATTCATTACAGTATAGACCATATAAAAATACATGTAGTTACCTCCTTGCATGACATCAGCCATGAAGGTATCGTTGGTGACTCGATACAATGGGAATCCATTTGGACCAGCCTTGTGCCAGTTGGGCAAATCTTTCCAAACATTTCTGAATGTGTTTTGACCGACATCTGTTTTATCCGATAAATTTAAACACAAAAATCCATTACATTTATCAAACAAAAATAAAAAAAAATCATAAACAGTTCAGTATCGCAATATTACGATATAGTGGTTTCAATTCAGTATTGATAAAATTAGTCAATATTGAATTAAAAACTTTTATTCATAAGGGTGAAATATGTATCCATTTCATAATATGTAATTTATTTATTTTCAATGAAATTCTAAGTAAAGTTTGGCAAATATAGATAACTTGGCATAGAGATATTAAACTTTTAAAGATACATATCGACTCTTTGTACAACATTGATATCCACCTTCAGTTTTATGAATGCCAACAATGGTAATTTATTAATAGATATATTGAAATATGTAGTTGTGGCTTTAAAAGATATTTAAACACATCATCCTATATGGATTAATCGTCAATAGATGATACATAGTAGGAAAATTGAATCCAATTTCCAATAACTCTCGGTAAGATGCAAAAATGCTCCTCCAGATTACTTTACACATAATTATAATTTATACAATAATTATCTTTGCAAATAACCAGTTCCATTATACAAAGATTACGTGGATTTTGTTACATAAGTAATGCAGAATTGGAAATCTACTAAACCTGCTATAGAATACATGAACATGTGCTTGTATATAAAATCTTTTAAATTAAGAATGAAACAATTTAGTAGGCAAATGCAATTTTTTCTCCTTGTTAGGATGTTAAAATGCATATGATGTAATATGTCTTAAAAAAAGGAGAACATTTAGGGTAAGACGGGAATTGGTTGAATATACATAGACAAAAATAAGTATTTATGAGATAATGAGAATATGAATTAAAGTATTTATTATACACAATGAATTTCATTTATTGTAGAAAAGCTACAAGACTTAGCTTCCATAAATAAGTTTGATTTAATTTATGATATAATATTAAAACCTTACTTTGTATACTGCATTTCTCCCTAATATTTCTAATTTTTTTTTTATGAGTTAATCTGTATAATCCCTTAAATACCTTACCTTCACATTTTGATTTTGCACACACAGCAATTCCAAAGAAAACTTGTTTCCCATTATTATCATTCTTGAAGTACTCAGTATTAATTTCTATAGTTATTGTGTTTTCTGTTGAAATATGTTCTCTTAGATTAGTTGTTACAGGTTCTATATCAGTGACAGGAGGGGCTGCAGAATCAAACAAACTATTATAAAGATTCATAAAATAAAAAAAGCAATCCTCATCCCCAGAAAACACTGGTACTTATGTATTGGGTATCTTATATGTAAAATAGGTAATATATGAATATATCTTGAAAGTTTTGAATTGTTATTCAAATTAAATGCGGGACAAATTGCAATAAGCAAGATCTTGAACAAATGAGGAAAAAACAATGTGTAGTATCATGCACTTCAAATATTTTGTTTATCACACAACTGTAATGGTTTTTAAACTTCCATGTCTTGAATCATATGGTATAGATATTTCATAGGTCATTCTAAAATTAATAATTTCACTTTACAGTTGCTGATAAAATATTTCAACAATATCATGCGTACATATTTTGACAATTAGGTCATAGTTAAAATGATGTCTAATTAGTATATAAGATGAATATACTTGCAGAATAAACAATACAGTTTTCTGTTTTCACTAGTATGTCTAGTTGTGACAAAGTCTAATTCACGATTTAGCTTATTAAACACTTCTTTAGTCATAAGAAAGACAAGCTCATAATAAAGGATGATAGCACTTAGCGCCGGGTTTTGGGTCTTTTTCGGTCCCTTCTGTAGCGTTTATCTCTTAACCTAATATCACTTTTGTTTATTTTATTAAAGAGTCTTGTTAATTAAGATTTTAGACTATGATACAATAAACTCATTCTATGTTTTTCTCCTTACAACTTTCGAAAAAAAGAGAAATTTCGCTTATCTGCCCTTGATCGAACATAAGATTGATATTAATATGCATGAGAGGTGGTGCTGACATTATCACAATGGTACTAAAATTAGATTAGCATGAATAACAATGCCAGGTATAAAAAAAAAATATGTGATCACATTTTCACCATAGCCCTTTCTATTCTATATGGAACAAGAATAGTATTTACTATGGTTTCAACAATAAGACCAGGCCCATGTAAGTACAGAAGACTTTAAATCAATGCTTGACAACTGAACGTGTTCGAAAACATTGTCCTAGTTAGCACATAACATGCTACCTTTCACGTCACGTGATAGAATTTTGTATTCACAAAGTTACCTGAGGTGAGAAATCACGTGGTGAATTATAATATTCAACACGCATCAACCCTTGGTTACAACAGAGAAAGCGAAGTAAGAAGAAGCAGTTTTTTCTCATTTAAACCATGAACGCATGTTTGTCTATTTATCTCCCTTTGACATAACTTAGATAATGCAAATATACAACTACTGTTAAACGGAGAACAATAGACAAACATGCGCTGACTATGTATGACGTCAGTATAAAAGTGGGCGTCCTCATTATCGTATGGAGATTCAAGAAATCGTGATGACCCCTGCCTATGAAAACAAATTCGTACTTGGTAACAACATACTTTTATTTAACGCAATTAGTAAAGTTGCAGTTTGGATGTTGACCATTTCTGCAATTGAAAGAAAAATGCTTGTTTTAAAAGTTTATTTTCTCGCAAAATATTGCATGTCCTTAAGTGCAGTCATCCTTTGTGTTCTTCCAGTGACTACCCTTGTGCCCAGCAGGTTGATGATATTATTTACTGATGTTGATTGACCATATTGTATTGTTGAAATTAAAATATTTCATGATATCTTTGAATAATGTAAATTCATACTATTTTTAAAGAAAAGGGGGACATTGCTCACCTGAGCAAACAAACCCTAAAACCGTCTTTAGAGTATCAAATACAAAATATCTAGACAACTTTGTTGAGTATAGTTAGATTTTCAAATTTTTCTCAACATATTCTTAAGTTAAACATTAAGTTCCTTTTGTTGTTTCAGTTTTAGAGAATAAGATTTGAAAAGATATTCCAAAGTAAAAATTCAAATCCTTTCCCATTTAGTCCCTATCCTGCCCCCAGGGATCATGATTTGAACAAACTTCTATCTACACTACCTGAGGATCATTCCACACAAGTTTTAGTCTTTCTGGACTATTGGATTTTGAGAATAAGATTTTTCTCTATTCATTCCAATGTAAAATTTTAAAACCTCTCCCATTGACGCCCCATCCTGCCCCCAGGGATCATGGTTTTGGACAAACTTGAATCTACACAACCTGAGAATGCTTCCACAAATGTTACAGTTCCTGGTCAATTTATTTGTGAGAAAAAAAATTTCAAAGACTTTTCTATATATAGTTCTATGTAAAAATTGACCCCCCACCCCCCATTGAGGCCCCGCCCTTCCTGATGAATAAACTTGAATCTACACTACCTGAGATTGCTTCAAGACAAGTTACAGCTTTTCTTTCTGACCAATTTTTTTTTAGAGAAGAAATGTTTAAGAGATTTTCTTTCTTCTGAAAAAAATTGCACCCCCCCCCCCTATTCGGCCCTACCCCTCCCCTGGAGATTATGATTTGAATTGACTTGAAACCACTTCCAATAGATGCTTCTACGCAAGCAACAGCTTTACTGGCCAAATGGTTTTTGAGAAGATTTTTGATGATGTTTCTTTATACATTCCTATGAAAAATTTGACCCCCGCCACCCCACTCCCAGTGATTATGATTTGAACAAATTTAAACCTACACTTACATAAGATGCTTTCACCAATGGTGCAGCTTTTCTAGCCATATTTTCAATAATTCAAAATTATTTCCTCTTTAAAGAGATCGTGACCTTTCATTTGCACAAACTTGAATTCCTTTCACCCAATCTTGCTTTGTGCCAAGTTTGGTCGAAATTGGCCCAGTAGATTTAGAAAAGAAGAATAAAATAAGAAAAGTTCACAACGAAAACAACGACAAAGACGCTAACGACAGACAACAGACAGCTGTTGATCAGAAAAGCTCACTTGAGCGTTCGGCTCAGATGAGCTTAACAGTAATATACTTACGCCCTGCAGGTGCTCTGTAGATTTGCATTGATCTTTGACTTCTCATGCTTTCGTTATTTTGTAAAACAACCTTAATAAGAAAAATAAAAATATGAATATCATAAACATGTTCAACAACAACTGTATTAACCATGAGCAAAAAGTATATAATATATTTCATGATAAACGGTGTTTTGATAAAAAAGAAGGTCAATTTGTAATAATGTTACATAAAAAATACACAGAGGTATACTAATGCTACTGTGTTTAAATCTGTTTGATATGTTTTTTGTCTTCATTTTGCAGTCGGAAAAATTGTATGAATTACTTAAAAACATTTTTCTTATGCAGGTTTTACAGTCGCAATATGAAAATAACCGATAGGTGCACATATTCCTTATAAATATATACACAATTACTCTTCTAATTAGCGGGTCAACAATCGACATATTAAAATTAGAATATTAATTTTTTTCCATAAAAAGTTCGAATCAAAAAGCGTGTTAAAATAGGTATGCCATATACAGAAACATCATACTTATGCATGTACATGAAAGAGAGAGAGAGAGAGAGAGAGAGAGAGAGAGAGAGAGAGAGAGAGATATGATTGCCAAGCAACAATTTGTTCATGTGCAAAGGATAAATGATAAGTCAAATGAATTAATTTGTCGAATCCATAGAAACAATACTTAATTTATAGTAAATTTTCAGTTGAACAGTTATACCTCTATAACATAAACTGTCTCTGGTATCACAGAAATATTCTTCTCTACTGTTGATTGAGATAGCAATACAGATATTTCCTCTTCTTTCATTGTCTATAGAATAGATACATTATATTTATATAATTTAGATAGAATGTTTAATATTTTACCCATGCATGGTTTTATTTTTAGAATTCACCTTATCACAATGAAATTGTTTCGTATTATTTTTACATTTGTTCACGTTAGTATGTAATCTTGAGTTACATGTATATTAATGTTGAGGATGATGCTGGTTATTTAACAAAAGTCATAGGGAAATCTAAAGCATCACAAATTGTAAAACAAACATTAACAATTATATCTTTCAAAATAAAGGAAAGATAAACAAAAATACGAACTATACATTTTAAATTCAGTTAGCACATGTAGCAATCGTTTGACAGAAAAACTTACCCCAGTATGATTGTTTGAGAATAAATAGCTTTTGAGAACACCATTATAGTCCCTTAGAGCTGGACGACTCCATGAAACATAGGCTGCTTTGTAATAATTTCCTTTCTTCTGAATAGTTAAATTTAGAACTTGCCCAGGAGCTACAATGTATGTTACCAAAAAAAAAGGAAAATAAACAAGTTCATTTTAATAGAAAGTTTTCTTTGATTAATATCCCAACAGGACTATTTTTGGATATTAGCAATGATAAAGATGATGTGACCAAGATATATGTACATCTTTTGGTCATGAGCAAACATTGTGCCATGTGGGAGCAAAATGTGAGCCCTAACAACCAACAAAGTATAAATGTGGAAACAATCAACAATGACAAGAAGCTTTCCACACGAACTTCCTAAACTTTGTGCCCAGCTAGGTACAAAAACATAGTAGAGGATCATGGCATAATTTTATGAGGAAAAATTTACCACACCAATGCATTTATTATGCTTTTTGAATTATTCAGAGTAACAGCTGATACTTTGCTCAACAATATTTTTATTTAGGTTTTTATTATCCTGATACATTTCTTTGAAATGGTCCAAGATATTAAAGGTCCTCACATGACCAATGTCAGCCAATCAGATTGCATTGGTTATTATCAAATATATTTATCGTAAGTTGCTAAAGGTAGGAAGATATAGTTTGTGGTAGAAAAAAACATGACGAAAAATTGAATAACTCACCGGCTTGCTTAGTTCTAAACACACTTGAAAAGTCTGATGTTGTATTTCCTTTCACTGTAGCAGCGTTAACTTTGAATTTATATTGCCAGTACTCCTCCAAACCTGTCACCGATAGTGTCTTTGTGTCAAACCCTGAAATACATAAAATTATACAATAAAATCAACTTTAACATTAGAGAATACGATTAAAAAAACATTACGTACATTTACATAAATACAATGTAGTGTCAAACAGTTAATCAAACACTGTTTAAAGATTAGCCAACTTTGTCAATTAATCAGAAATATTGCTTTTTGAAGTACACATGAATATTGTACATACAATACGATGTATTAATAAAAAGGGCTAAATGGTATTGGCAATTTTTAGACGACATTAATCTCTTTTATTATAATATCGTTTTTTTCCCAAGCACGTGATTGGTCGATTGCTGTCACCTGACCGTGCTATAAATTCCGTTATAGACCTTACTATACTAAAAATAGAAAATTTATAGACCTCACTATACTAAAAATAGATTTTCATGACAAAATGCTGGTTTTGGCACGTGCGACATTGTGACATCATAATAGCGAAATCAACACCTATGCAGTATGAACAAAATATTTTACTGTTAAAGAGAATGAAGAGAATTAGTTTATGATTAATTATAATAAAACAGTTATCGGTCAATACATGGTTTTATAGACCAGTATATCATCCTCGGACTTCGTCCTCGGGCGATATACTCTCATCAGGTCTATAAAACCATGTATTGACCTCATCAAAAGGCTATAATTGTATATTATATAAAAAGCTTTGTATAATGATGTTGGAAAGCATTTAAATTTTAAATCTAAAATAACCATACGAATTATTCCTTAGAAAACAAAAGTTTATGGCTTAAAAACCTTATCTAAAAATTCAAGGTAAATCTGATGGCTATTTTTTTTTTACCACCTAGCCCCTGTAAATATTCTATATTATTATAGCACATCATCTTTATTTTAAAATGAATCAGTAAGATACAACTCAATAATAGAGTGTTCTTTGTGATTGAGAGTTTCAAAACTCCAACCACATAAAACTTTAACATGTAGTCAATTTAAAATAGTATCAACTGTTTCTTAGCCGAACAATAGATATTGTCAATTTGAAGTGAAAGTTTGAGGTCTTTTAGATGGCACGATAGAAAACCATTAACACTTTGATTATGGCCATGAGTGCTTAGTGTAAGTCTTAATTTGAAGATATGTAGTCCTTGAATAGATTTTTTTTTATATTGCGGCCGCCTACCGACCCCCCTTTTTCTTTGGGGGGGGGGGGGGGCAAGTCTTAAAACAACTTATTAGATAATAGCCTTACTGCCATTTAATGATTTTCAGTAAAAGCAAAATTGTCATTATCTGGACATAAAACCACAAATAATCTAACAAAACCAGTTATATTTTCATAATCTAAGAATTCTTCGATAATTCAATAAAATGCTTTAAAATATGAAACTGCATGCTGAAAATATATTTATTTATTTACATAATTCTTTATTATTATTAAGAATATGAACGATATACCCAATGAATTTAAACAGGCTGCTTATAAAATAAACAATAAGGTAAGATGGATTTTGATAGACTGTTAACTTTAGTCTGGAATAATAATTTTAATTCTTTACAGATCCCTCCCTAAAAGACACAATGTTATTAAAACAGCTCCACCTTAAATAAACAAGTAAACAGAGAGCGAAAGTCTGAATCATAGTTGAAGGCCGATGTTTCATCCAGTCGGAGTACAATAGGTAAGTTCAGGTTTGAAGCCCCAAGAGAGAAAACACGCTCGTTTGTGTTTATATGTCTATACATATAGGGAACAAATGTCTGTTGTTGAACTAAATTAATAAAGGCGTGCGATATCGGCAAAATATGTCGTTTGTCTATGCCAGTTTCCGACAGTATTGCTTGCAATTTTATTTTGCAGTTTATTGCAATGTACGAGTAAGATGTATAGAAAATGTTTTTTCTATATCAACATTAGTTTCTTTTGTTTGTCGTCACGGCAAGCATCAAAGGACCAAAGTTAACTGCAAAATCGTCATGAGCGCCAAATATACACAGGACGAGTAAATGATTGTCATATTTTTGAAACCTCCCAATCTTGTACCTCAATTAATTTCATTGACAGAGGTACACAGACCAGGTAAATTTGTAGGCAGTGCTTACATTATCGGTATTTAAGTATTCTGCATTGAATTATGTATTATTTTTAGAAGATGTAGTCTCATAACTGCAATATGGTGTGTGCAAACAAATTGAGTAACTCACTAACATCTTTGAAAAAATAATTATTAAATGCTTAAACAAACTACAAATTGGTTCATACCATATACTTTGGTGGGTTCCTTCAACAAAAAATGTGTTCCTATATTATCAGTGCCTTCATATGTGTAAATAGTGTATGTTGTATTTCCAGGTGATGGGTCTGGTAAAGTCCAAGAAAGTATTAGCGATGAGGATTGAATAATACTTGCAGTAATCTGTCCAGGATGTATTGGAACTAAACAGAAATGAAACTTAAAATATTTATTATTCACAGTTACACTGGAATCAGATGGGAAAACGGGCCATTAATTGTGAAAAATATATTTCAGATACATAATCTTGATGCTACATATAACATATATAAAGTCATGTATTTTTTAAAGTAATCAAAGAAATTCAGAATGTATCTAATAATAAATAACTACTTTTAAGTACATGCTATAAAATATCACTTGTTTGAATTTAACTTTATCCATGAGTTTTCTACTTCAGTAGTTAGGATTTTACATACATCATTAACATGATTATTTAACCTTGACTTATGTCTTTGTAATTAAATATTTTATATAATCTAATATAAGTGCACCAAAATGAATCAAATTTGAATGAATTGGTTTAACTAAATTCACTTTATACCTCAGTTTACAAAGGCCAAACTTGAAATAGAACAGAGGATATTTCAAACATTTTTAGATATAAATTCAATGTAAGAGAGAGATAACTTCATTTGATAAAAAATATTACAAGAGAATATTAACAATTAAGAATTATAATTAACTGTTTTCAACAAGTGCTGATGCAAAAACAATGAATTAAATGAGTGAAACTTATTTAATTAGTTTAAAATGAGTGAAATTTAATTAAAAATACTCACTGGTTTTTACAAAGCACTGAAATTTGAAAATAGGGAAAAATGATGTAAAAATAATGAAGTTTAATATTGTACCTTCTTCATCAGTTGTGACTAATGAGTTCACAGGATGTCCTTCCCCATTACCATTAAGAGCCACGACTTTCACCATATAATGAGTGTATGGATCCAGACCACTAGCAGTGTATGACACATCATTGGTAATGTTGGAGACAGTATAGTTTACTGGTGGTGGACAGCCAGCTGTGCTCTTTAAAGTAAAATATCAAACTTTTTAAAACATAAATCTATCAATAAACCTAAATTGTTTCTGAACTGTTTTTATTACTTAATAACTATATAAATTGAACATGAACACCAACATTTATATTTTGACTGAGTTAATATATCCGAGATAATAAATTATTCCAAATAAAATAAAACCTAATTGAACAATTATTTTGGGTTCATGATTCTTTTTATGGCTGAATCTCTTTAATGAATGACACTCCAACACAAGTTATAACAATATATTATCACCTGACCCAGATGACCAAGGTGACCCAAAAACAAAACAAAAAATAACAAGAGGCCCATGGGCCACATCGCTCACCTGAGCAACAATAGCCCTAATAAAATCAGCTTTATGAAGTCATATACAAAATATCAATGTAGTAGAATTGATCCTGTATAAAAAAAAAATCAAATTATTCTCATGTTAAATATAAGGCCCTTTTTGTAACATGATGATAACATAGTCATATCACGTATTAAGCATTGCAATTCTCAAGATGATCTTAAACAAGCAAACCTACATAAAACATTGGACCCCTTGTGGGGCCCAAGAATTGTCCATGGGCCACAATCTAAATAATTAAGAAACATAAATATGTCAAAATTCTTGCATATAAGTAATACCATATATCATAATATTTGAGTTTTTAAAAATAATTTAAAAATTTTTCTTATATAAAATTAGACCCCCTGATGTGGCCCAACCCTACACCCCCCACCCAATGTTCGTGGTTTTGACAAACTGGTATTAAAACTATATGAGGTTACTTTTACTAAAGTTACAGCTTTATTGGCAGATTGGTTCTAGAGAAGAAGATATTTTTTAAAACATTCTCTATATATTCCCATGTAAAAATTCTACTCCAGTTGTTGCCTCACCCTACCCCAGGGAATCGTGATTTGAACAAATTCAAAATTGAATCCACCCTACCCGAGGAAGCTTCCACACAAGTTACAGTTTTTCTGGCCAAATGGTTTTTGAGAAGATTTTTATATTTTTCTCTACATATTATTATGTAAAAATTCGACCCCCAATTGTGGCCCCACTCTACCCCCGGGGATCATGATTTAATCAAACTTGAATGTACATCATCTGAGAATGCTTCCACACATGTTACAGCTTTTCTGGCCAAACGGTCTTTGAGAAGTTTTTTTTTTAATTTTTCTGTATATATTACTATGTAAATATTTAACCCACCCCCTTCCCTTTGTGGCCAACTCTACTAACAAGGATCATGATTTGAACATATTTGAATCTAGACTAATTGAGGATGTTTCCACACAAGTTACTGCTTTTCTGGCCAAATGGGTTTTGAGAAAAAGGTTTTTAAATTTTTCTCTTCATATTCCTAGGTAAAAATTCGACCCCATTGTGGCCCACCCCTACCCCCGGGAATCTTGATATGAACAAACATGAATCTACACCACCTTAGGATGCACAAGTTTCAGCTTTTTTTTCCAAATGGTTTTTTTTAGAAGAATTTTTTAAAAATACTAACAAAGGATGACTGCACTTAAGGACATGCGATATTTGCGAGAAAATAAACTTTTAAAAGAAGAATTTTTCTTTCAATTGCAGAAATGGTCAACATCTAAACTGCAACTTTACGTAATTGCGTTGAATGAAAGTATGTTGTTACCAAGTACGAATTTGTTTTCTTCATTTGTGGGGGTCATCACGATTTCTTGAATCTCCATACAATAATGAGGACGCCCACTTTTATACTGACTTCATACATAGTCAGCGCATGTTTGTCTATTGTTCTCCGTTTAACAGTAGTTGTATATTTGCATTATCAAAGTTATGTCGAAGGGAGATTAATAGACAAACATGCGCTCATGGTTTAAATGAGAAAAAACTGCTTCTTCTTACTTTCGCTTTCCCTGTTGTAACCAAGGGTTGATGCATGTTGAATATTATAATTCACCACGTGATTTCTCACATCAGGTAACTTTGTGAATACAAAATTCTATCACGTGACGTGTGAGGTAGCATGTTATGTGCTAACTAGGACAATGTTTTCGAACACGTTAAGTTGTCAAGCATTGATTTAAAGTCTTCTGTACTTACATGGGCGTGGTCTAATTGTTGAAACCATAGTAAATAGTATACTTGTACCATGTAGAATAGATAGGGTTATGATGAAAGAGTGATCACATAAACTTTTATACATAGCATTGTTATTCATGCTAGTCTAATTTTAGTACCATTCTGATAATGTCAGCTCCACCTCTCATGCATATTAATATCAATATTATGCTTGATCAGGGGCAGATAAGCAAAAATTCTCCTTTTTTCGAAAGTTGTAAGGAGAAAAACATAGAATGAGCTTATTGTATCACAGTCTAAAATCTTAATTCATGTTTGAAATTGACTAGACTCTTTAAAAAAATTAACAAAAGTGATATTAGGTTAAGAAATAAACGCAACAGAAGCGAACGAAAAGGGCCCAAAACCCGGCGCTAAGTGCAGTCATCCTTTGAATAATACCTTATTATATCCCATTGAAAGAAGGCGTGGTCCATTTTAAAATAAATTTGAATCTCCTTCACGAAATAATGTTTAGTGCCAATTTTGTTTTAAATTGGCCCTGTGGTTTTGGAGAAAAAGTCGAAAATGTAAAAAGTTTACGGACAGATCTAGACCGACAGACAGACGGAGAGACACACTGATTGGCGCCAGATAAAACGTGATCAGAAAAGCTCACTTGAGATTCCAGCTCAGGTGAGCTAAACACAAATAACAATGTGGTCAATAAAAAAAAACAAATACACATCAGAACATATAGGATATAGAGTATTCCCATTAAGACCTCCTCATTTGTTAAATCTGAAGAGAAAAATTCAATTTTATTCAGGCGTGTTACAAAATAATTGAAGTGAATTATTGTCAGTTAACATCATGAATTTTATTAAGTCGTGTGTACGAGTTTAATCAAGTTTATCATTTCGAGATATACAAAGTAAAGAAGAAAGAAGTTGCTTCTGTGTTATTTTTCAATCCGGCGTTTCCTTTCCCGTCCCGATACCTTTTGGCTTTTATTCAACCCAAAACTTTTATAAGCATGCGCAAACAGCTCTATTTCCGCTGTATCTCGAATTGAAGACGTTCCTTTAGATATCATCAAGGATTCATCGGCATCCATCAATAAAAACGTAGGAAGTGTAGATTCAAATCTGGTCAAATCATGATCCCCGGTGGTAGGGTCGGCCACAATGGGAAGGGGGGTGGTTCAAATATTTACATAGTAATATATAGAGAAAAATTGAAGAAAAAAAATCTGACAATTTATAAAATATAATATTGTATTGTCTTTTAAAACTATTCATTTATGTTTACTTTGTTCGAAATAAAATTTTATTTGCTATAGAATCTTCTGATTACGTAATACACATGTTGATTTAGAATGAAAAATTATGAAAACCACCTTGCTTTGGATCCTTCTTCTCTACCTGCATTGTATGGTCTCAAATTTTACCAAAGTCTTATTGGAGGTATGCTATTTCAAACATATCAGCTGAAAGATCACGAATTCGGATTAACAGCTCGATAGCTATTTTTATACTAGACCATAGTGGAGCATCCATAAAATCTCCCGATATCTCATCTTTTCATTCCACTTAATTCTTGCATGATGGATGCAACCTTACAAAATTAAGCAATTTTCAGTATTTTACCACATTAAAGGGTGCATTATTATTGAACGTCGATCTCACAAATACCCCACCTAATAATGGTCAATAATAACAACAGGGTTTTGGTTATTTGGCGCGATTGCTATCAGTAGTAGGAATATGCACATATATACATGTAGTAACAATTTTTTCATACATATGATTGTGCATTTTTAGTTTACCATGACAGCATGTTTCATTAGGCTAGTAATTTGCCGAGTTAGCAAGATTCAATTTTCATGGTTATATTTTTGCCAAGTTGGCATAGTACATCAATGCATTTGTTTGCCGAGTTGGCAAGCTTATATTTTGATCTCTAAATTTGTTGAAAAGTTGGCATAATACATCAAACCATTTGTTTGCCGAGTTGGCATAGTCTATTATGTTGTTGAATCGGCAATTTGGCATTCTTGATTTTAACTGCCATTTTGGATATATGTTTGTCAAAATGCGGCCGTTGATTTGGCGGTTGGATTTCTATCAAATTTTATTTGATACAATTTTTACAGTTAACCAATGGTCGACTTTACATTCTCTTGTGCTATATTGTCATAGTTTGTTATTTACTCATATAAATTACATAATTAAAGCCATGACATTTCTGCCAATCATTGTTTTTAGTGTTTAATTTCTTTACTTTGTAAAAGTAAAGCACATCTATGCCAAATCATTTAATGTAAGAATTCGGGGTTTACATATTACATATCAAAATTCATCTTATCCTGCATGGCTTGGCATCTATGTGTTTTACCTTTGAAGCAATAGTCTTCTCGCAATAATCAAGTTTATCCCTTCAAGTTAAACAATGTTATGAAGAAAGACTTTGCTTCTGTGTTATTTCTCAATTCGGCCTTTCCTTTACCATCCCAATACCTTTTGCATATTATTCAACCCGAGACCTTCAAAGGCATTTGCGAACAGACCATGAAAGTTATTTTTCCGCTGTATCTCGAATGCAAAACCCTCCCAATTCCTGCCCCACTTTCTTGTCTTTTATCAAACTGAAAAAATATATTGATGTTTAATGACAGTTGCTTCGTTCTGCTTGTTTTTTCCCTTTATCTTTTCAGAAAATATGCAGACAACAAGCCATTGCCATGACTACCCCGAGTAGCTGGTGCAGAATAATGCATGGCTCAATATTGACAATTAACCAATGGTGGTCGGATACTGTTATTTCCAGGTCCGACTACACTTTATATAGTCGTTTACTATATTGCCATGATATGTGATTTACTCATATAAATTACATTATTAAAGTCGACACTTCTGCCAATCATTGTTTTTAGTGTTTAATTTCTTTACTTTGAAAAGGTAAAGCATATCTATGCCAAATCATTTTATTTAAGTATTCCTGGCTACAGATTTTACATATCAAAATTCATCTAATCCTGCATGGCTTGGCATCTATGTGTTTTACCTTTGAAGCAATAGTCTTTTCGCAATAAATTATTTTGATGATGCAGTCTACGCTTTATAAACCACAAAGTTGTTTACAAACAAGCACAATTTTTTTTAAAAATTATGTTATTATACAAAAATATCATTAATGGAAATTATATTCATTCTTTATAATTTAATTGTCTTATGCTGGCTTTAAAAAATAAGATTCGTTATAGAATAAATATGTTTAATTTAATGTAAGATCATACATATGGATACCTTTTGCGCCTGCGTTTTTTTGCGACATAAACAAGATATATTATAATACAATATAGTTAAATTTGTTCAGCCAATTAAAAGGTGTTGCAACTAGAATCAAACTATTATGTCGTTAGCATTATAATTGTAACTTGTATGTACAATATTCTAGGTAATACTAACGAGATAACATGTTCTTTGTACGAGATACTAGGTTGTAATTAAGTATTGTTACAATGTATAAAGTAAAAACGACATAATTCACGTCATTATAGACTTTATAATGAGTCGTTTTCAAAAGATAATGAATAATTGAGAAATACTAAGTAAAATGTTCTAACATCATAAGTACAAGAAACCAAGTAATAGTTTTTGACGAAAAGAACTAAGCCAATGTCACACAAGGAAATATGAGACACCTGGTGATCCGATGATGTCATATGAGATAATAGAGTTTTATGTCGTACATACAACACAAGAAGTCAAAATAACGAAATAAACGGTCAAATGACGACATGTTTTAAGTTGTTACTAGAGGATAAAAGGTCTGCAAATATCATAACCTTATTCGTACACACACTATACTGTATTTATGAGTTATTTTCTAGTTTGTACGACTTAGTTGGTGTACATATAACTGATTATCTATTACGTTAGACTTTAAAGATTACATGTATTAGTATGTTGTTTATATGACATTATCTCATAATAAAAACTTAATATGTCATTTTGAAACTCAGATTTTCGTGCTTTGACATAAAATATGTAATCACTAGAAGATAGCTCGCGCAAATAACAATTTACACATTAATGAGCTTTATATTTTGAACCAGATGTTTTTGCTAATTTTTTGTATATACTGTGTCCCTTTATTCCTTAATCGTTTTTCTTAACCTGTTTTTAAAAGTTTAAATAAAAAGCAACTGGTTATTTATTTAGAGGAGCGGGGAAGGATGAAAATCTAAACTGAAATTGATTATACTTGTATGTGGTCTAAATTCTTTTTGTTGCAGTTGACTGGAAATATTACAAACTGTGTTCCATATGCAGTTTATTTTTTCAACTGGAAATATTTTCATTTTTTCCAATATCTATTGTACTAAATGTCATCCCTCTATCGCATATACATGCATAAAGATTTTTATTTCAAAACGGGGAGGGGGCGTAGTGCGTCGTATCTCCTTTCTTAATTTTGTTCTTTAAGTCAAATTTCACTATAATTTTTTCACACTGTCCCAAATACAAATTTCAAATAAAAGTCTAGGGTTTTTTTGTTAAAAAGAGGGGGGAGGGGTTAACCCCCTCCCTCCTCCTGATGCAACGTCCCCGTTTTATGCTTAGGCCTACATCATTTATTAGTAGACGTAGAGTTGTCAATACAATATGTTCATGGTTCACAAATTAATAATTAAGGTTTTTTACCAATCCGTCAGTGGTATGCAAAAGAATGTAATTTAAAAAGTGAGTCCATGCATATTTATTTGCATATTTTAAACCAAAGGGTATCTGCTCGATGCATGACAAACTCGTCCTACAGTAATTTGTCAACGCACGTTCTTTGTTACCCCGTTCTGGGAAGTTCTCTCCATCAAAACTAAAATCGTGCATTCAAGAAACGAATTGACTCATTTTATTTATTCAACATTTGTCAAATATTAATTATTATGTATACACTAAATAACTTTTTGGTAAATATATTCACTCTTAACGTAATTATTCAATATCATTTCGTTGCAAGTAAATATTTTGATGCTAACTCTCACTGACTTGGATCCGCCAAAGCGTGTCCACCACCTTACTCTAATTTTTGCTATTTCGAGCTGGTTTATCGAAAATGAAAGTAGGTTTTTAATAAATTTTACAATTATTACTTATCAGATAAAATTCAATTATTGTTTACGAACATCATCTCACATGTGTTAAAATACCAAACGTGTAAGCTGTTACTCTTGTGCAGTATTTTGTAGTTTATTGGCAAAATGTTTTCATTTATCTGTATAGATGACATATTATATCTTTAAAGCTACTTATTCTGTCGTTCGTGCAACTACATATATTGTGAATACCCCATTTTATCTCGCACATACAAAATTCTACCTTGTGAGTACGACTTTCATAAATGTTACATGCTGTTTGTACAACTTAGTATTGAACTTTTGCACATAGAAATTTCTCTCGTGTTTAATTATATTGTTTCGTTATTACAGTTACTATGGTGTTTGTACAATTTACAACTATACAACATTAACATCCTGCACGAATTAATAAATTAGGGTATAAGAGAAGACGCGAAATTACGTCCCCACGACCCTGAACATTTTAAGAAATCCATGAAAATTGGCACTCACGAATTTTTTTGATTCCACAGTATACGACAACATAAATGAACTTTCATAATATTGTATTTATCATAATTTTTCATTTTCTCTAATGATAAAATTGCACAAGAAATTTTTCTTCAGAAAAATATGCCGAAAACCGTAAAAAATTATACAGGAAAACTTCATTTCGCTATTAGTCAGTGATAAACTGATGTTCTGAAACTAATTCTGTGACTAATCGTATCCAGAATATCTAAAAATATACATGCCCAAGTGACAAACAAACTAATAAAGGTGGCGAATTATATTTGCTACAACCATCTTGCAAACCTCACAACATTCTCGGAAATCAGGATTACAGTAGTTCTTCAAGTCAGACGAAACACTTAAGTTAAAAACTTGTAAATATATTTAAAAGAATCACCAGCTTTGTAATATGTACCAGGAATACTTTCTTACCTTACAGATAAAACAGTTCCCATGTACTAGAATTTGCTGTACACAGTTCCCTCCTTTTGAAATAACTATCTTGTAAGCTGCTAATATGCCACTGACATAGTCCGGTTTGTTAAAACCAATCCTAAATCCTCTACTTTGAACTTCATCTATTTTCAAATTTGTTGGAGGAGTTGCCACTAAAGTTCAAAGTAAAAGAGAAACATAATGCTTTAATGTCCAATTCACTCAAATTCACTCTACTTATTTCTTAATTACAAAATTACTATAGTTGATCAATAGACATGAATCATCTGATTGGTAGATTTGAAATGTAAAACTATTGATTTTTTTACTACCAATGTATGTATCTATGCACAGGACTGATTTAAATGTAAAATATGTTACGAAATATTGGTAATTTTTATTAATTTTTATATCAAAATGTTTTAATGAAATAAAGTTTGGTAAAATGTTTTGTGGTTTATTTAAAAAATGAATTTCACTTCAATGAATATTAAAACAAAGCTATTGGATTGTGTAAGTCACAATCGTATATCTTTGCAACGAGTATAATGGAAAAAATCTTAAATTAGGTTTTGTTTTGAAATACAAAATAAGGAAAAGTGAATACAAACTCATGACATGTAAAGACCACACTATGATATTTTTTAATTCCTTTGACAAAAATATTTCTTTTATATACATATATGAGTTTGATAAAATGAAGAATAGTGAATTAAAGTCGTTGGAAAGGTCAAGTTAAAAAAATGATATTGTTCTTTAATTTAATTGGATTGTCATAAACAATATCTTTACATCTAAGCACTATTGGAAAACAATGAATTAGTGTTGTCAAAATCATAGAAACCGACAAGTTAATGTCAGAAAATGATAAACAGTCCTAAGGCAATAACCAAAATGTATATTTCGATGACGTTTTATGAAAACGAAAATTCAAGGAAAAAGAAATTATGATATAGTGAACAGCTTTTAACCAATTGGTATCTATGTACAAACTTGAAGTTTGATAAACAAAATATGGGGGTTTTTTAATGAGCTAAATGCAAAGTGTGATTGACAGAAAGAAAAAATTGAAGATGTATGGGCATAGGAAATTATAATCAAGGATCAGTTATTTAGGTAAAATAAAATACTTATTACAATTTCTTAGCAATGTATGTCAATTATCAAGATAATTTGATACATGTATTATAATGTTTTATTCCATTCAAGGGTCCTTCACATCATTCGGAAAAGTTTTGCCCAAACTTTTATATTCCCGTTTGACTTGAAAATGACACTGACATAGAATTTTGGAAAAAATCAGATTGTACAAATTATTATCATTCATAAAAACAAAAGTCCCTACCTGCTGTAATCGAGCTCAACACCTTAGGTAAGTAGAATGTGGCTATTTTTATTGTGCTACAGAGATATATATCCAAATTAGTGATACAAACAATTTCTGATTGGGTTGAAATCGCCTTCTTGTAACGTACGGTCATAAAAAGGCAAAGTCACGCGATGTCGAGAACCCTTAATCATGTTGTTAATTCTGAGCTTGTGACAGGGTGGAAGTACATACATGTATAACTTATTGTAGAAAAACGTATACAGGTCACATTGCTAATCTGAAAGTAATGCCAATCTGTAACTCAGACAAGTACAAATTAACACTATTGTTCAAGTATATCATAAATTGTACATTGCAGTCTCTAAATGTATAATAGTTTCCCAGAAATTAATACATTTCAGGAGATGTACAGACTAAGCATTTGTGGAATCTTTTTTTTTCGAAGATCTATGAATATGTCCTTTATATTGCTTCTTTAAAAGTTACATGACTTTCGTTCATTGCAATTCACAAATCGTTATCATCAACTTCATTTGGTGATTAAATACTAATTGTCAGTCCATCCATAGCACTTTAGGACAATGATATTTTCATCAAAGTATGAACTTAAATGCTATTGATTCAGGTACAATGAAGAAAGTCAAATCAGTATACAGTTACAAATTCAAAGAGAAAATGCCATTTTCAAATCTCAAAATTCAACATGTAAAAATACATATGCCCCTTTATCCATAGAAATCAAGAATTTAAATATTATTAAAGAATACTTGAGATTTTCACAATATTTGGTCAACATATGATGCATGACATGACAGAAGACCTGACGCAAAAATTCAAGGAATTCACAGAGGTGACCATTCAAATTTCATATTAACATAAAATTAGATTATAGTCTATATTCACTGCACAAAAAAGTTAAATTATACCCCCAGCTTTTGTTGTGCAGGTTCGAGATTGGCTTGGTTCACTGATGTTATCAACGGCATCGTTGATTGTACGTACAGTAAAGGTATACATTTGTTCTACAAAATAAAAAAAAATTGGCTTTGATATAACATTGGAAGGATTTATCAATGGTTGAATCAATTAAGCATTCTAAACATGATGTCAGACCACATTTATATTATTTTGCTTGAAGACCTCTCTATTTGTCAAAATGAAAAAATGTCAAAATTATATTTTAGATATTAGTTCACCTTTTACATTTTCATTATAGGATATAAGCTAAACTTTTTAAAGACGATTAAAATGAATTAATAAAAACTGTCTTAACTGACTTATGTGAGGAAACTGCTAATAAATTAAGTTTGAAAGGATTCCTAAAATTTTGTCTAATCTACTTTTTAAAATATTATATTTGATTGCACATAATAAGATACACTGGAGAAAACATTTTTTTTTTACATCAAATGACAGATCTTATCAAGTCATACCTCGAGATAGATTTTCAGCATTTTTATGTGTTTCATTTGATGAGGTGTAGATTTGTAGATTTCCTGGACTGACATCAATCTGATACTTAAGAACACGTCCATTGGGTTCAGTAGGAGCTGTCCATGATATCTCAAGAGAGAAATCCAGAGGATTTTGTGGACATCTTACATTGGTTGGGGGATTTGGTTCTGTAAATGAACACATTTTATACAGACCGCAATTTTTTTTTATTTTTTTTTGGTAAAAAATTATATTGATTAATAGGTTTTGTGTTACCAATAATCAAATTATCCATATAAACAAGCATTCAGTGTCAAATGCAAAAGTTCGGAAACAACTGATTAATGCAAATATTATATTATTTATTTATTAATACAATGGTTATTACTTGTTGGGGTAGTTCTAATCCATTCCGAACGCTCTAGGCCTCTCTTGACATATGTTGTACCACTAACTGTCACAATGCTAATGACGTACCACTTTCCAGGTACGAAAACTTTCCCAGTGAATTGAAACATTGCATTACTACTCACTGTAGTATATGTAATGCCATCTATTGTTACTTCATATTTGGTAACCAGTGTGTTGACTGGGGCTGTCCATTTTATTATGAGGTTATTGTGAGCAAAGTTACTTTCACTTTGTATTATAGGCCCAGGAGCTGATGGAGCTGTAAGAGATGAATACATATTAAAATGCCATGTTGTTGAGTTTAAACTCTTTTATTTTTACCAAAATAAGATTAAAGCAAAAAACTGTACAGTTATATTTTTTTATGAATATATACATAAGGAACAAGTATAACTGTTTTCATATATTCTGCATTGATGTTGAGTTAAGCAAGGGATATCTAAATGGTCTAATCACATGTTAATGTACCACATTTTAGTCATGGAATTGTGCATACAGTTTTCAAGTATTTGCTGTTGTATCATATTCCATACCTGTTCTCACTGTAGTATCGGCTGAGGATACAACAATGCTATACGCAGGCCCTGTTAGAGTCACATGAGATAATACGTTTACAACGTAAATCTGACCAGATATCAGACCACTAGCCACAGTATACTGGTTCACTGTCCTGCTTAGTAGGCCTGATGGTGATTTTGAACTTCCTGCAACTCTCCAGGTCACTTCATATCCAGAGACAATCTCATAGTGGGTAGTAGGATTATTCCAGAACACCGAGAACCCGGATGTTGTGCTGTTTAGAAAGATGGTGGTGGGGACTAGTCCAGTTTCTGTTAACGTGAAAGATATATATTTTTTTAATTGATGGGTCTTCAAAATTCATAATTTAATTTGATAATGAAAAGAGTTTTATAAACGGAAAAATAAATCAATCAATGCCAATATAGAGAATAGATACTTGATATGTATTGACATGTACTTGATCTTTGCAGATAACTTTACGAGCCAATTTTTGCTATAATAATTTGCGTGCAAGTAAAATGATTTAACTAACATTGAATAATCGTTAAACTTATTTATAACTGATTTTTCCAAGACTTCTTTAATTATATACAGAAAATTGCCAAAGGAATGAAACATAAATGGTCTTCAGGCAGAATAAATTCACTAAACGTTTACATTGGTTGCAAGGTTACATAAACAGTATGTAAATTTGAATGAGTATAAAGATATGAAACAATATTTCATTAATTGAACAAATAAAATGATTTGCACACCTACTTGGATAACACACTTGGTCCTTGTGGTAGTAGGTGCTAATACAGAGACATTTTTTGTTGGAACAAGTCAGATATCTAGAGGAATCACAAGGCTCCAAGTTTGTACAATTTTCATCAAACTGCCCGTCTACAATATTATACCTATTTCAAAATGTAATTTTCTCTGACTTGCTTAGGGTTTGAACATCATTTGAAATGACTATTGACAGAAGCGTTTCTCCTCTCTTAAACACTAAATTGAAATGTTATAACCATAGCCCTCATTGGATAAAGCTAACTGCCTTTTAAGTATAGAATGTATATACCTGGATGTTTAACTTTAAAACCAAATAAAGAAAATTAAATCAAATGACCAATAATACTGCAGAGTTCGTGTATACAATTTATTGCATGTTTAAGGTCATAATCATCATAATATATCAATATCATTTATTGAAATGGTGTTAGTTATGATGTAAAAGAATGAAATAACATAATATTTTGATATATCTTTCATTCAATATCAATATGATGAAATTAATAATTTATTACATAATATAATGTCATACCGTAAGATATATATAAAACGGTATTATATATGTTTCATTAAAACACTGCTGTGATGTCATTTCTTTGTTCCAGCAGTCTAAAATTTTACCTGTGGCAGTCCGATATTAGAGTCAGACCGTTACCAGTGGTAACAGTACTGATATCCTTCAAAATCGGACTGTCTAAGGTAAATCAATAATGAAATTCAGTGGCAGTGTTTTAAGTACGATATATGCCTCAAACAGTTCTGTATGAAAAAATATCAGACAGTTCTCGGCCCTAACGGGCCTCGAAACTCTCTGATATTTTTTCATACAGAACTGTTTTCGGCATATATCCATTACGTATCACATGAAATGCTTTCAAATGTATCATGTAATAAAATCACAGAATGTTATTCAATATCAGAATACATATATATTTAATGATAACTCTTCTTCATGTTAGTTTATCCCTTTATATATTTTCGCTTAGTATGCACATATCGTAAATTTAGTATGCCGAAATAGTGCACACCCGGTGTTTCGACGAACAATCCAAGAGCGGGGATCGCACTGACGATCCTGGGATCGGAGGTCAATATATATTACTTTAGCGCGTTTTTTTTGTTATATAATACAATTAAAATATAAGTAGCAATTCAAAATTTCAGTAGCTAAAGCCGGGATCGTTTTTTTTTATTGACAAACAAGTTCAGTTTTTTTTGGCACAACTTATTTAGAAAATGATACTTTGATAAAAATGTAGAGATTAAATCTCTAATGAAACCTTACAGCAGTTACAATACCAGTGAATTTGTGATGTAAATATGAAAATTGAAACAATCGATGTTATTTGACTTGGATGGCAATTTATATCATTTTTCGAACCGAACGCAATTATGAATTCTACATTCTTAGTTAGATACCCTATTTACTGAATACAGAGAGTTGTCCAAATTCGTAATCGAAAAAGAAAGAGATTTTTAATGCAAGAAAACGCACATGTATGCATATTTCCATGTTGTATTAGTTAAAAATCAATAGCCGTACATAATTAGCCAATGCAACACCAAAATCTTGATTAATAAATGTTTTTTTAGTGAAATATGAATAATCGTAGAATTTATTTTTAAGTTTAATGTGTAAGTGCTTAATCTGCAGTTTAAGTATTTCCGTACATTTTTGTATACTCTGTACATGGCAGTAACAGGCGGATTATGATAAAGTTTCCTTTGTACAAATGGCAAAAAAACGCTATAAAGAGAAAATATTGATAGTTCCATGATCCTTCCATCCGCTGTGTCAGAAGAGCTTATTTAGTGTTTATTTTTAAATATTCAGCTTTACTTCAAAAAGTTGTTTCCAATTATAGTACCACAAATTTACCCAGGGGATATTGTTTTGAATTCATTACTACACATTTCTCGTGGTGTAGCCCTGCATACTAAGTAAATGTGCCCGGTAGCCTAATATTATAACGTATAACACGTCCCTCCCTGGTTTGTTTTGTTGCATTTAAATACTTAATGCGTAACAAAACTTACTATAACACACTTAAGAAAGAAAACAGTGTAATGGATTTGCTTTGTCTTTTCTTGTTTCTTACAATTGGACGTTTTCACTCTAGGTACAAACTGTAGAGAACATTGCCGTTCCTAAGTTTTTCTATCTATCTTTCTTTAAATAAGATTCTTAACGTTTCCATATTTTAATAGGTTGATGTGAAAGTCTAACACATCCCATACAGGGTAGCGATATATCAAATTATCCGCACTATAAGGAACATATTATAGCCTTAGTTTTTCCACTGATCTCTCTCTCTCTCTCACACACACACACACACACACACACACACACACACACACACACACAC
>WFKH01011925.1:86597725-86620036 GCA_016163765.1 Magallana hongkongensis
ATTATCGTATACTTTACGGGTTTGGAAATCTAAGCTAAACGTTTCCTCAATTGCATTATGATATGTAGGTAATTTGTGGTAATACTATGACATACATTTATGTATTAGTTTGTGCATTTGAGTACGTCAGGAATTTAGATTACAGGCAATTTGGAGCAAAGGTGTAAGGTTCAAGATGAAATAAAATGTAAGGCATTCACATTAACGTATCTTTCACTGTTTCTTAAATATTTTTGTAAAGGTGTGCAATGTCTTTTTCAGGAAGGGTTTTCGGTTCAAGGTAAATATTCATAAGTACCCGTCCCATCTGTAATGAAATAGATAAATGCAATAAAAAAACCTGATACCATCAAAAGATATCTATCAACAGAAGTTTATAAACATCATTTACATATTTCAAAGAAAATTTATAGATATGGAATAATATTATAATATGCAACGTCAAAAAACTAACATATTCACATCATTACCGTTTTTGCAGGCAGGCGAGTTTTGCACATATTTCTGAAGGCAAGTGTATATTGCTGAATATTGTTCCTACAAGTAAATGTTTTGAAAAAAATGGTTTTATTAAGGTAGCATACCGTTCTGGTAATTTACGCAACGATCTGATATTCACTTTTTCTCGATCAATTCTACATCGCAAAATATTCAATACGCAGAAATTTTATCCAATGCTGTTTGCTATTAGAAACTTTAAAAATCGCTAACATTGACTAAAATGAAAAAGTTAAACATATTTTCGCAAATTTTGTGACACGCGAAAAAACGGATATACTGTAGGAGGTGAGCATTTCATCAAATAGAACTTCAGTATTTGAGACGGTATATAAATACGACAAAAAATAGGAAGAACTTTTCATCATTGTTTTGTTGTAACACAATTACATGTTGCGGGTTTTTTTTTATCAGTTCGTGCGTTATTCTATAATCCTACAATATAGCGTCTAATATTCGTTCAATTATGTTTCGATTGACAGTTCTATATATTCATTACATTTAAACACTCAAAAAATATTCCATTGAAAAAAGATAGACAACAACAAATAATAATATTAAATACAGTGAAACACATTTATAACGAAGTGTCAGAGACGGGCGATTTGCTTCGTAATAAGCGTAATTCGTTATATCCGTCGTTTTCAACATGTAATAAAGTCACGAGGAATGAAAATCACTTCGATGTAAGCGTCAAATGAATTCATTACAAGCGTGTTTGCTATAACCATGTTTTACTGTAAAGATACTAACTGCAAATTATATTGGTTTGTTTTTATATTTACCAATGAGGAAATAGAAAACATTCTTTCTTTCATCACTGTCCGTGCAGTTCCATACACATCAATTCCTTTACCACCGGAAACTATTGATTTCACTACATGATCAACCGCCATATAAACGCTACTATTGTCCATCCCCGTGCTGATAAAGGTAACAAAAAAGTAACATTGTTATGTTTTAAAAAGCCTCAAAGTGAATTATGTATGTACATCAAAATCCTTATCATAATGCTACTCAAATAGTAAACTTGACTTTTCGATTAACATTTCAACCTTAAATGCTGCTTCATTGACAATTTTTACAAAATAATTTACAGTACAATTTTATCAAATTGTTAAAATAAGATCCATCTGTATCACTCATAAATCCATCGTGGATCAAACCCTATAGTATTTATTAACACAAGGTGTAAACATTTATTAAAGAATAAGCGCCAGTGGATTATTAACCGATTCAATCCCTTTTTTTAAATTATGACCTTCATATACTTCACCAAAATAAATAGATTATAGTTAGTAGCTTGAAAGCAAAGTAAATTTAATGGATATAGAGATGTATTACTAGTTAAAATGAAAATGGCTGGGCAGAATGTTTTGTATCAGTTTAGTAAACATTGACTTGGCTATATTAGTAATCTGCTCTTGCTTTTTAGAACTTCGAAAAAAATATGCCAAAAAAACCCCCATCTGTTTATAAATTTATACAATAATTTCTTGTCAATAACGTTGCTGAAGTCTGTTATTTAGGGAAATACCTATGTCTTGTATTTAAAAAGCGTGCAAAAATGTTCTCATGATAAGAAATATTCTCCATATCCTCGCTATACTTGAAAATTAAACATATGTACGTCATCATTAGTTTTGTTTTATTTAATCTTCATACTATGTGCCATTATAAACATATATTTTATGTTATACAGTAAATGCTATAATATTTATGTATTACGCAATTAAGATATATAGAGAAGAATGTGTGAAGTGATTAAATAATTGATGCCAGACAATGAAAACAAGAGAAAGGGACATGAACATAAAAATTCAAAGGTCACTAAAGCTTCGTTTGACGGATCGGGTAGCTTTAAACCTTATCAATTGAGGTTGGCTTAAGTAATAATAAATGTGAAATAAAATTTTGCAAAGAATGTACAGCATAAACCAAAATCAGACAACTTTAATTCAAGACTATCGTTATTTTGCCGACAGGGAACGCACAGAATTAAAATGTAGTGGACACATGTTACATGTTAATAGATTACTAGTACTCTTCAAATGGAAGCAAATATGACAGCATTGAAATTTAAACAAAGCAATACATACCATCCACCATGTACAACCTGTGGTCCCGTGTTCTTTACATTATTTTGGGTTATCATATTGATTAGAGCAAGAATCTGATCCGGTAGGTCAGTCATTTCCAAGCTTATCACATGGAAGTGATTGACAACTTTTGAATGCTTTCCCTAAAGGTTGAAAATATATACATGATAAAGTTCTGTCATTCAGTGAAGTGAATGTGCAATGAAAGGTCTGAAAAAAGTGACTGAAGGGCAGAACTATGCCATTCCATTCAGTCACTTTATAGATAAATGTGACCTTAAAACAACTCTCAGTTGCCTGAATGACAGACCTTCATTCTGTAACAGTTAGAATTTCATTCAAAAAATTATTTTTTGAAACTATAACCTACCCTGGACATTTTTATTTTCCTCATAGTCACACTCTCAGATGTTTTGAATTTGGCAAGCAACTCGACATCAATTCTCTCTATGGTACGGACAGTTCCCTCGTTATCCGAGAAATACCATGACTATTATAAGAATGTGACCAACTTTGTCAAGCAGCGTATTTGTCTTTACAATAACAATTAAATGCCGAAAATGAAGTTAATAAATCTATTTCTTTATAATCACTTTTATTAGTGAATATCCAATGTCGATACTGTAAAAACTATATGTCTCAATATATATAAAGTTATGATAAGATTGAATGAATAGGATTTCCATCGTTATATATAAAGTTATAAGTGCTTACATGAATCTTATAGGAAATTCGCATGAATTTCATGCGATTTACTTGCATGAGAAAGAGACGATAGGTAACACGCATGAAAATCATGCGAGCCATTTTTTCCTCGAATATAAATCAACATGAAGAATCAGGCGTGATAATTGTCTTATTTGTTGTGATGCATACAAACTATCTAAGACCATTTTGTATCTTACATTTGGGGATTAAATCTATTTCATGATGATTCTATATTATGTTTAAGAGGGCTTGATGGTTGTAACCATTTTAGACTATATTGGTCTCCTTCATAAGAAGAGCTCTGTATGAATATATATGAAAACATTGGAAGTTTAAACCTGGAATATATTTTGTTATTTTTTTCTTTTTCTAAATAATATTCAGTAGTTTAAAGCTTAAAACCATAAATAAAATCCTAAGGTAGATCGGGTGGTTAATTTGTTAATCACCAAGTCTCCTAATATAACGCTTATCAGTAATAAAATTAATGTTTAATGTACCTCTCTGGCATCGCTATGTCCTGTGATCACAACTATTGTGGAGACACTCTGTTCCCATACCATTTGCCAGAAGGTCCCAAATGTTTTTGCGATAGGATAGCTCGTCAAAATGTAACATTTGTCCTAGCGATACAAAAATTAAAATTTTAAACAATATCAAATTTGAAAAGCAAAAATATCTTGTCATGATTTTTAACATACCAACAGAACACTAGCATCGATGTAGTCACTTGCTCCAGGTGAACATAATTTGACACGATTAAAGTCATCTAAAATAAAGACATAGCTACACACTTAAAGGAATTGGCATTAGTTAAAATAAAAGTAAACAGAAAAGTTAAAGTGATGAATAAAAAAATCTACATTTTTTAGTAACTCACATGGAATGATATTGCCTCTGTTTTTTGAAACGTTATTTTTGGAAGAGGCAACAATCGAGGCAGCTTTTTCGGTAAATTGTAATAAATCCTAAAATGAATTGTACGACGTTGGTTTTAGAAAATAACTGCAGGTATAAATACCACGATAAATGCAATACGTGTTATGATCTTGTAATGTTTCCCTTTGCTTTTGCAATTATGTTGTAAGCAAATATAAAATATTCACCCAACTCATTCTGAATATCGGTTGAGTATTTTTCTTTTGGTGTTATTTATTGATATGAGTAGTTTACACTATTTCACAATTCTTTATATATCTCTTATATACTTAATACTCAGTCCTATATTCAGTAGAATAGAGAGAGAGAGAGAGAGAGAGAGAGAGAGAGAGAGAGAGAGAGAGATTCTTACATTATATTCTTTCGTCAGTTTTTGTCGGTTGTTCCTCAAAAGATTCACCACGTAATCAACAAAAGAGTTTAGTGGAACTGACCTACACATGATCATTGAAACTTACGTAATCTTTTTAAGATTCAAAGTAAATATTTTTTTTAATTGATAATTAGCATAGGTCTTCTGTTTTATACTCTTTATATAATTAAATCATTTTTGAATGAGACATGTAATTTAAAATTTGGAAACATTTGAAATACGCACTTGCTCTTCACAGTTCGACTTCCGTGCTCCAAAAATGAATATGGTTGATCTCTTTAATGAAACAAAAAACAAATACTAATATTTTTATCTTAAAAGTATTTTAACATATGTTTGTTTATTTATTTACATCGTATTACATAACACATTTAGATACCACACAGAAAAGAAACCAACACAATCAAATTCAGTAAATTTAATTTTGACTTTTTTGTTGAAAAGTACATTGACACAACTAAATAAAATTTTGAAAAAGTAATTTGTATTTGAGTTTAGGGTTGTTGTTTTTTTTGTTTTTGATTTTGTTTTTTGTCTTTTTTTTAAAGAATAAAATACCATTGTAGATTCCATATGCATGGTAAAAAAACATTATAATTTGTATTTAAAAATCTTGTATGTCATAGATGAAAAGAGTGAATTTAATGATATAATTAAATTTCTCTGTAATGTTTATTAATATATCCAATTAATACATATTTTCATTTAGAAAGAGACATCTGAAATACAGTTTCACATTAAGAAATCAGTGTTTTGTTGTTACACTTAAAAAAAATATACCGGTATTCGAAAGAATGATGAAGCAATTCAGATAATCAATACAGTACTTATTTCACCTGATGCATACTTTCCCTAAGTTTTTATCGTATCATCGTTTCTTGTCAGATAAATATATATGAACATAGATACTAATCAAATAGTGATTTCTATGTTCGTTCCATATCCAATTTTATTATGAGTTACTTAGCAATTACATCTTCATCTTGTTTATCGCTTCATTCAATGTAAGTCAGAAATCCACATAACAAATTGTTTATAAAGCGTACTCTGGTTCAAATTAGCAAATCTGATAATCTTTATTTCATTATTTCTTATTTATTTATTTCTTTTTTTGGGGGGGGGGGGAGTGAAACTTATCTGGCCATTTTCTGTTGTTGGCGTCATTCTCTTCGCCTGTCATTGGTGTTGGTATAAAACATCCGTGGATGAAAGGTCTTGTTCAAATGAGGGCCGGGTCATCTTCCATTAGAAGATGATAAGGAGATAGGTTAATGATAAAGGGAGGTTTATTTCATAAATGTTCACACGGTCGAAAACGCATGTGGCTTAAAATATATACAATAGCTTCTTTATAAATGACAAAGATGGTATGTTCTTAGAACAGGACACACCGGGTCAAAACTGATATTTAAGGTAAGGGCTCAAATAGGCAGATTGCCTGCTGCCTAATCCTTATTATGTAATATTTTTTCATAATGAAATATTGTTTAAATTAAATAAAGAAAAGGTCCCTGTAAAGATTTTTTGCAAGATTTTACTCCCCCAAGGGCAAGCATATTTCCCACTTCCTCAAAAAGGTACGTCTTTTGCTTTTTTACAATGATAATAAAAAAAAGAGAGTTATAGTTAAACTATCATTATATCAATAAGAACTTAGTACTCACGCTTTTGTACGTTCATCAAGGTTCAAATCTGCGTAGGCATTAGGTTGGTCTTGATGTTCTTTGTGCTCTTGATGTCTAAATTAGGGATACTAAAAGTAATTCTTTTAGGGTGTTCCCATAGAGTATACAGAGAGTGGGGATGACACATTCCATAAAAAAAA
Source organism: Magallana hongkongensis (assembly GCA_016163765.1). Taxonomy (NCBI): domain Eukaryota; kingdom Metazoa; phylum Mollusca; class Bivalvia; order Ostreida; family Ostreidae; genus Magallana; species Magallana hongkongensis. Next base: position 86,604,168 of record WFKH01011925.1, read on the forward strand.
ATTGCTATATTCTTTAAGAGCGCAGCTCTTTGTTGCCTCATGATACTACCTCTGAGGCCAATGAAACAATCGAAATTATTTTCGTTAGTTCAATATTCTAGCTTTGAATCCTTGCTTATTTGAAAGGTCATAACTAAGTACATATAAATATGCATGTGTTTAATGCTCATGAAGGGTTTACTATAATCATTAATATATCCACATCGTTATTCCTATCTATTAGATCTTATTGTTATTTTAAAAATGATGCCAGTATCTCTCTGATATTCAAACGATGGCTTCAAAACAAGAAAAGCCGTCATGTTTTTGACAATATTAAAAATGATTTAAAGATTAAAAGATTGATACTGCATTTCTAAGAGAAAAGCTAACTATACAATGAAATTATTAAATATTAAGTTATATAGTTATCAAAGAAGCAGCACACTAGTTTTTTCACTTTGCCTTCTAAAATTCCAAATATCAAAGTACATAACTAGATATCCAAAAAGGCTCGATGACCGTGACATGATGCTCAGGACACATAGTTTAATCAGATCAACAAATATATATAACCTTCGATTTCTTCTCCATAAAAGGATGCCAGTCACAACCACGGCTACGACTAAGGTAACGGCAACAACACTTCCAATAATAGGACTGTAGTTTGTGAAATCGATTAGTTCTGTAAGCATGTAATTTGAAAGTGTACATCAGATTTAAAAAAAAAAAAAATATATCATGTGGTTATACGACACATTAACATGTCCTGTCGAATTGCTCTTATACACTTCCTTGCATAGAAAGGTTCACCAGCTTCTTTTTTGCTTTAATACACAATGTACTATCTAAAGCTAACTACTGTTAAATAAAGTATCTAAAGGTTCTTATTTTACACCCCACCCCCCAAAAAAAAAAATTAAAAAAGAAACAATCTATGTGCACTATAGACCAAGAAAACCTAGCCCTAACACCAGGGCCACAGGTTCTGGGTCATGAATTTCAGAATTTTGATTGACGATCATTGTTTATTCTAACTATGCATCAAGTTTACTACCTGACTAGTAATACAGATGAAAAGTAAAACATACTTATTGCATAATCACTATAATACAACTAGGGTCCCGTCTTACACAAGTACCCTGACCCTGAGGCCATAGATTTCTTTGTTTTAGTAACCGTTTCTTTGCTCTTTATACTATGTGCCAAGTTTGTCTGCTTAATGTCTAGTAGCAGAGACTTTTTTTTAAAGTAGTCAATGCATATCAAATAGAGCCCCACCTTTGCACAAGAAACATTGGCCTAGCTCTGGGGCCATCAATTTAGCAGTTTTACTTCAGACTTTCTTGCTCATCATAACAATATATGTGCTTAGTTTGTCTGCTGATTTACATGTACAGTGAAAGAGGAAGATATTTCAAAAAGCATCAATCTTCACAGTTAAATCGAAACGTTACGGGTTCATGAATTTCTCAACTATTTTTCCTTTTCTAAAAAAGATCTTGTACTTAAAATTTGTCAAGATAATCTTGGTTGTTTTAAAGAATAAGCTGAACACTTTTAAACATTCAAGTGATAACAGAAGACGAACAAGATGAACGAAAACATATAGTAATATATATGTTACCTGAATAAAACTGAAGACTTTCAACATCTTACTAAGCTAAATTCTTTCTTGGGAAAATTTGACTTCGTATTTGATAAAGTATTACTTATTATGATATAGGATAGGCTTATACCTATGTTTAATTTTAAGTGTTGTCACATGTATTATAGAAACATCAGCACTTTGCATTCCTACAACTTAATAGCTCCCCAGCCAATAATTGGCGTTAAAACGATGTTTAACACATACGTTGTTTTGTTACAAAAGGCTCGGCTGTTTTGTAATATGTACACCCTCCGTTTGTACAGGCAAAGATGATCACACTGAAAAAAAAGTATCATTTACAATAACATGGCTTTTTACAATCGATTATCTGTATAACATATCAATGTGTGCTACAATAAGAAATATTTAGATAGATAATGTAAAACACATTAATATGTGCTACAATAAGTAATATAATAATTTAGATAGATATAGATAGATAACAGGTATTTTATTTATTACAAACCCTAAAGGCAAACCCTAAAGGCAAACTTTGATATTATGTTAAGGAAGGAGTCTTTTCTGGTTTTTTACTTGTCAAAAGTAAATTTGATTAAATTGTCATTCAATCAAGATGAAAGAAAAATAAAAAATCATATTTTTTAAAATTATTTACAATCATACAAATTGGCATAAAAATAGTAATCAAAGATCAGAATCTAACAAGGACCATATTTTTGGCGGAACATTGGCGTAGGAAAATATCACATGTTTCTGCAATTCAGAATTGCTGTAGATTTATGAGTCTATTTAGCATTTTTAAAACGTTCACATTAATGTCATATTTTTCAACTAATGTAAATTAATGATAAGGTACAGTACCGTCAACGCGGATCCCGTATTTAACCGCGCTCCCCCCGCTGTTATTTAATCCTTTCCGCGTTACACCATCGCGGTTAATTCATCGCGGTCCTCGTTGCAGCCATGTTTAAACCGCGGCGGTGTGACCTACCGTTGAACAAGGTGATCGGAGATTTTTACCTGTACGCTATTAGACAATAAGACGGCCACCTAACACTGAGAGTCATTCTATACTGGCCATGTCTGATGTATTGTTTTCATTTCAAATAAAATGATTACGTATTTTTAATGCACGTTTTCAAAACTTCTTATCAATTATTTTAGAGAAATTTTTATTAAAGAATCATCTGCATCCGTAATAATTTTCATGTAACTGTGGATATAGCTATTATTTCAAAAATATTTAATCATTTTTATAATATAATCTACATGAAGGAGAGGGGTAAGAACTATGAAATATTAAATTTTGATTAATGATTTTAAACATTTCCGACTACAAAAATGTTTTTAATCCATATCAGTTTGTACCTCGTTTTACGGCACAGTCTATAGATGCTCATGACAAATAACCTAGTCCGTGACAAGCACATGCTACACGGAGAACGTTTACCTACGGTCAACGGCATGATATGAAAATTTTACTCAACCCTTAAAATATTAAATTATATTGATATAATTTTATGTGTGTTCAATATGAAGCTACAACACAAATGTACATGTAGTATCAGCTGCGAATACCGTTTTCCGTAACCGCCCCCTCCACCTCTTCAACGTTTTAATGACTGTCAAGGTACATGTAAATTTGACTTTAGTCCCAATTGTTTTACACAAAGGTGTGAAACCATCGGATTGACGGGAAATCACTCTACGCTTGAACGCACAGAATACACAGGTATATAATGAGACAGGTTGATAATCCGTGTAACGAGTGACCATCAGGAATTCCACCTGTTTTTCAAACGATTTTACTAACAGTAATAACAATAAATGGTTATTCATTTTACATGTATCTGTTAAACTGTTACACGTGTTTAAGATGCACCCCCTCCGCAAAAAAACCTAAAACCTTCAATATAAACTAAACGAGAGAGAGAGAGAGAGAGAGAGAGAGAGAGAGAGAGAGAGACTGTCGAAACTCAAGACAATTAACCTAGTCCATGAGAAGCACACGCTACACGGTGTAGGTATACCATACTATGAAAATTTTACTTTACCCTTAAAATATAAAAAGATTTTGATATCATTTTATGTGTGTTGAATATGAAGCTACTACACATATGTCGTATCAGTTGCAAATTATAACGTTTTTCGTACCCCCCCTCCTCCCCCATTTCCAACGTTTTAATGACTGTCAAAGTTAACTATTTGACTTTAGTCCCAATTGTTTTACACAAAGGTGTGAAACCATCGCACTGACAGGAAATCACTCTACGCTTGAACGCACAGAATACACGGGTATGAGGCATGTGGATAATCCTTGCAACAAGTGACCACCAGGAATTCTACCCGTATATCAAACAATTTAACTAACAGTAACAATGAATAATTGTTTCATTTCACTGCCTTCTTAAACTGTAAAACTTTTTTAACATGTTCTTTACCCGCAAAGAGAGAGAGAGAGAGAGAGAGAGAGAGAGAGAGAGAGAGAGAGAGAGAGTTTTCACTTTAAATAACGTTGTATACGAACTAAACTTCACAAACACAGTGTCAAGCATTAAATTAAACATCATAAACAGTGTTAAATACTTAATTGTTAGACAAACTTCTCTTTTTTTTTTACTTGAAAACTAATAGAACGAAACTGTTTTCCTTTATCAAGGAGCTCGCGGGCTGATTTGATTGACAGAGGCGTGTTCAACAGAGCGAGCGCTCGCGAGCGCTCGCCTAAATTCCCTATACCCGCAACACAAATTTTGGCGAGCGCTGCGAGCGCTCGCTCTGTTGAACTCGCCTCAGGTGAAGCACGTCGACTCAGACTGAAACTGCATGTTGGATTCAATCACAATGTATACTGTCTCTATTTTTTTATGAATACTTAACTTAGGAATATTTAATATTATTATATTTCAAATGAATGCAGTGACGCCGGAAGCAAATGGAAAGTGTGTGTGTGGGGGGGGGGGGGCTAAAGCACATTACCTCTCTCTCTCTCTCTCTCTCTCTCTCTCTCTCTCTCTCACACACACACACACACACACATAAAGATCGTAGATAAAATCAAGATCGGTGACACTCATAATAATCAAGAAGCCTCCTCTGTAAGATAGGTAATGGGCGGTGTTGTACGGTTAGACGAAGCCGTACGCAATTTGGAGATTTTCTTTTGTCTTGAATAGGTGTGAAAACCCCTAGGGCATGTCGTTTTCTACCCTGGGTTTGTTAATCACTATACACAGGAAATGATCGCGACTTATAATTAATATACACAATATAGGAAATGTGTACAAAAATAGTTTGCATTTAAATTTTAAAAAGTAATTCGAGATGTATGCATTTAATAACATGTACAATTTCCCATGTTGTTTTGTGATGTAACTACCTCATTCCATTTCTTGTAAAGAATAACACCTTAAATAATCGAGTTAAAGACAGCAGTGATATAACAAGCATATCAGGTTACTGAACAACACTAATTAATTTAATATTATAAATCTAACTCTGATGTTAACCTGAAAAATATCATCGCGACCTTAAATTGCCATAAACTGCTTTGCGAATATTCTTATATAAAAAGTAACTGTTTTCCAGATCGTGTATTATATCACTTGTACAGAAAACCTTGCCCATGAACAAGTTGATTAAGAACATAAAATACACACAAAATACAAATATATTCAATACATGTAAATGTGTACTTATTGTTTTCTATAATACGATTGCAAACTGGTTGAAAGTTTGTTGAAACTCGATCGCACGGACATATATAGATCGGCAAAAGCATTTCATCAATTCAATTTACCCGGTATGCAGTTTACGTAGATTAAATAGAAAAGTTTCAATACTTCTTCACAATTTAATAAGACTCAATAAAAAAAGGAAAAGAAATAATAATCCGACTGCCAAGCGTACTTATCAATTTTTGAATAGGCTACGTCAATTTCAATGGATTGTAAAAATACATCGTCAAGTATTTAAATGAAGAAGCATTGATGAATGATTTTAAACACACTCTATAAATTTAACATTTTAAAAATATATATCGTATGTTATTCTAGATAGTTCCATTAAATAAAATGATATATACATGTAGTGTCGTGTAGCTGTCAATTATTTTTTAGTCGAGGGAGATAACTCGCGTTTCAGTTGGATACTTTTGTTCACCTGTAATTTATCGTCAAGACCGCGGCGGTGTTGATTTGCTGGACAACTCTACCGCGGGGGTACGCGGTTTTACCTGAGACACCTGTTTTAAACCGCGTTGCAATTTGGACCGCGGGGGTGCGCGGAAAATACGGGATCCGCGTTGACGGTACTGTACTTGGATTTCAGATTATGTTTTTAAAATATGATTTGCCTATCGATTTACATTTTATTACCATTTTAAACGCTTAATATATAAATAGATTTGTGTGAAAAAATAACTAAAGTCGGATTTTCTCTCTTATTAAATGGTCAATATATTAGCTTTTCTGTCAATTTATAGCTTTATTTAAGGTTTTCATAATATGTAAAAATCAAAAATATTTTAATATTGGAAGCATAAAAAAATAATCAAAATATCTTCAAAATTTAAGAAAATTAGTGGAAATGCGGGCTAAGCAATATCAATTTTAGTTTAAATATTAATTCCAATTTAGTAGTAAAAGCTGATAGACATTCTGATATTCTATCATTTCATTGAAGAATAGAAACGTCATATCTTAAACAGATGTCTACATAACTGCAGAAAACTACATTTATTTTTATTATCTTTTTAAGTTGAAGAAAAAGGTAGTGACCTTGACCTGACCTTGATGCGAAAACAAGAAGGTCAAATTTGATTAAACTGATAGAATCATATGGTAATATGATCTGTTTGACTGTGTCAAAATTTTATGATATTTTCTTAATATATTAAGAAGGATGTCTGATAACGAGAGGACTCCTTCCTTAAAGACAGTAAGCTCACACTTTATATTATAAATTTAATGGAAACTTTTTTTTTTATAAAAATGTTGATTTCTATCACAATAGAAAATCATGTATCATTGTTCAAGACATTGGATCTAGATTCAATATAAGGACGTTGAATGTCTTTCAAAACACAAGGATAGGTGTACAATATGTTTAGTTCTTCACCTGAATACTTTTTTTTTTACACATGTCCCAAATAAATAGTTTATTTGATAGGAGTAAACAAATCATACATATATGATGTTCCTGCAGTAAGCGGACCGTTACAGTAGACATCTGCATTCGAGTAAGTACAGGCTAGATCTTCTCCAATAATGAACGTTAATGTTGACACATTTATAATGGACCTTCTCTGTCTAGAATCTAAAAGCAGACGAAACACGTTTTGTAATTTGATGAGTAGCGTAACTTAGAAATTATCTTTCCTTGAATTACCTTCAAAGATTTTAAAGAAAAATACTTATAAAATAGTTACCTCCAAGCCTGACATCATCCATGAAAGTATCGTTGGTGACTCGATACAATGGAAATCCATTTGCATTAGCCTTGTGCCAATTGGGCAAATCTTTCCAAACACTTCTATATGTGTTTTGACCTATATCTGTTTTATCAGATCAATATAAAACAAAAATGCATTACATTTATTAAACAAAATGAAAAAAATCATAAACGGTTGAGTATCGCAATATTAAGAATTAGTGGTTACAATTCAATATTAATACAATTAGTCAATATTGATTTAACTTCTTTCATTCATAAGGGTGAAATATGTATCCATTTTATAATGTGTAATTAATTTATTTTCAATGAAATTCTAGGTAAAATTTGGCAAATATAGAAACTTGCCATAGAGATATTATACTTTTAATGTTACATATGAACTTTTGTACAACTTTGATATCCACCTTCAGTTTATTGAATGCCAAAAATGGGAATTTGATGATAGATATAGTGAAATATGTAGTTGTAGCTTTAAAAGATATTTAAACACATCATCCTGTACACGTAGACGTATGGATTAATCGTCCATAAATTGATTAAAAAAGTAGGAAAAATGAAACCAATTCCCAATAACACTCGGTTAGATGCAAAAGTGCTCCTCCAGATTACTTATCACATAATTATAATTTATACAATTATTATCTTTGCAAATAACCAGATAATAAAAAGATTACGTGGATTTTTTTTTTTACATAAGTAAAGCATAATTTAACATCCGGTAAAACTGTTATAGAATACATGAATATGTACTTGTATATAAAATCTTTTTAATTAAGAATGAAAAAATTTAGTAGGGAAATGCATTTTTTCCTTGTTAGGATGTTTAAATACACATGATGTAATACATGTTTGTCAAAATAAGAAAGGAGAAAAACTTAGGGTAAGATGGGATTTGGGTGAATATACGTAGACAACAATAAGTATTTGTCTGATAATGAGAATCTAAATTAAAGTATTTATTAAACACAATGGATTTAATTTATGGGAGAAAAGCTACAAGACTTAGCTTCCATAAATAAGTGACTTAAAGCCCCAGTTTTTCTCCCATGGGAGAAACTTTTTTTTTATCAGGGTCTGCTGTCAACAAAAGGTTACTATCCAGTCAGATTTATGACTCTGAAGTGATGCTTTGCGTAAATAGCTACAGCATTACTGAATGAAATAACAAGAACACGTGTAGAATGTGCGTTGAAATTTATTCCCACTTGTGTCCAAGGTAAGGAACACTATGTGGGTTTGGATATCTTGATCTTACTAATTTTAAAACACCCTTGTCTGCAAAACCTTCAAGATATTGAAGATGTGGTATATAGTTCAGACTCGGACTCTGAGAGTGATAATGATGACTGAATATTATGTAAATATGGTTTATTTGCTGTGAAGAATAATTGCTTATGTTAATTAATTGTATTAATTTGAGAAAATTTACATAAAAAGTTAGTAATTGGTGTTTTACTTTATATATACCGGCAGTGCTGTGCTGACGGCACTGTAACTCAGCTGCTCTATATACAGCTGAATCTAATGCTAGGTGACAGGTTCTGATAACAAACCATTTAAATTGCATTTAAAACAAGCAGTGTGTGTCATATAGTGGTTGCATTAAATTCCCCCGAACTTGAGGCTTTAATTTATAATATTACATTAACACCTTACTTTGTATACTGCATTACTATATCATTTCTATTTTGATTCAAAATAAATTAATCTGTATTATTTCTTATATACCTTACCTTTACATTTTGATTTCCCACATACAGCTATTCCAAAGAAAACTTGTTTCCCATTTTCATCATTCTTGAAGTACTCAGTATTAATGTCTATAGTTATTGTGTTTTCTGTTAAATCATATTGTCCTGATTTAGTTGTTACAGGTTCTATAGCAGTGACAGGAGGGGCTGGAAAATCAAGCAAAGTATTATAAAGATTTAAAAAAAAAAAAGCAACACCCACCCGCCACCGCCAGAAAACACCGATACTTGGGTATTGAATATTTTAAAACTAATATCAAAAGAATGTTTAAAACATATGAAGGTAGATGAATGGAAATAGCATATATATATATATATATATATATATATATATATATATACTAATCAGTTTTCTCTTCTTGATACTGTCAAATTTACGGAGTGTGATCCGTTTTTCCGGATCACCACACTGTGGGTTTCCGATACCGTATCACCACTCTCTGAAACTGATGACGTAGCACACATTAAATAGCTCTGTATTTTAGCGTGTTTTAAAAGAGTTCGTTTCAAAAGAGCTTTGTTATATAAGTAAACGTCATACAATTGATTTTGAAAAAATAGTTTTGATCCAAAGAGCCGGTTCTCGTCTTGTTGCCAAACGCGGATCATCAGATCAAACTCGACGCTTCGCGTCTCGTTTGATCTGATGATCCTCGCCTGGCAATTCGACGAGTTCCGATCCTTTGGATCAAGTTACTGTTATGATAATATAAATATATCACATACTTAGTTAAATTTACGGTGGATATAACTCATGTAATATAAATTTATGATATTGTACTGTGTATTCTTACCCAACGTGACGTCATAATTAAACATTACATAGGTTCAGGCGGTTGATTGACGTAAAATGAAAAAGTAAGAAATTATTCAGTTGAAGTGTGGAGTTGTACATGCGAACCATTTAATGCTGGGGTTTTTTTTAATTGAAGTGATAAAAATATGTTCGAAAATGAAATGTTAGTTTATTAATCTTCAAAGAACCATTTTCAATGTGTTTTAAGAATTGTTGACGTCTTGTAGTAAATATGTTGTGCGGCTCACAATTACAATTTTTACAGAAAATATTAAGGTTTGACAAAGACGTGGTAAAACATGTGATAAAAAGAATCTCTCATGATTTGTGATGGAATATGAGTTTTACCTAAATCACTGTATATTTTCTCTCCCCTTACCAAGGCTAGGGAATAGAAAACACACAAATCCTTGGATAAAAATCATATACCATCGCAAATCATGAGAAATTCTATATATATATATATACAATTTTAAAATACTATCCATAAATAATGGGAATAATTGCACTAAGCAAGATCTTGATCAACTGGGAAAAGAACATGAGTAGTATCACTTATTTTAAATATTTTGTTAATTACACAACTGTAATATTTTTAAACATCCTGGCCTTGAAATATATGGTATAGATATCTCATAGGCCAATTGTATGGCATAGATATAACATTAGCCGTTCTAAAATTAATAATTTCCCTTTGCTGCTTATAAAATGTCTTTACAATAATATGAAGCTACATTTTGATAATTAAGTTAAATTAATTTTTCTGGTCAGCATATAAGATAAATATTCTTGCAGAATTAACAATCCAGTTCTCTGTTTTTACGAGTATTCCTAGTAGTGACAAGGTCTATTCTGAGAAAAAAATCTCATAAATGCACTTCTCTGGACTTAAGTAAGCACAACTTGTAAAAAAGATGTGTTCATCTCCTCAATTAGTGTCCATCAGGTTGAAGATAAAATATAATAAACTGATGCTGATTGAGCGTATTGCACGATGCTATACATGATCATTTAATATAACTTTAAAAACTAAGAAATATAGTATACTTACGTCCTGCAGGTGCTTCGTAAAACTGCATTGATGTTTGACTCTTTATGCTTTCGTTATTTCGCAAAACAACCTTGATAAAATATATTGCACAAATATAAATATTTTCGACGCCTACTGTATTCACCAAGGCCAAATAGCAAAGATATTATTTCATGATAAAAGTTGTCTTGGCAGAAAATGACAATATTTGATGTTAGTCTACTTAGAAAGTGTTCACAGTGGTAAAGTAATATTCACTACGTTTCAATCTATTTGAGAGATTTTCCTGTGTACATAATATACATAGACTAGTTCTGAATTACTTAAAACATTTTTTGGTTTTGAACAAAGTCATAAAAAAAATGCACAGTCAAGATACGAAAATAACTTAATATTTTTTCCTATTAATAAATACATCTACACTTTCCTAGACAGACGGTGAACAATTATTAAGAAGTAAAATTGAACGAATTTAAAGAGCAGTTTAAAAGATGTGTAGTAAACATGACACTTCACAAAACTAGTTTACTGCAATTAAACACACGAGTAAACCATACACACACACTTTTTTTCAAGGTAAAAGAGAGAGAGAGTGATATTATTGCCAAACAAAATTGAATTCCTGTGCAATGCAAATGATAAATCAAATGAATAAGTATTGTCATGTACATAGAAAAAATGCGTAATTTAAAGATATTGAAAAACTGCACAATACCTCTATTACATAAACTGCCTCTGGTGTAACAGGAATCTTCTTCTCCACTATTGCTTGTGATAACAATACAGGTATTTCCTCTTCTTTCATTGCCTAAAGTAAAGATTATTAGTATTTGTATAAATTAAATAAAATGTTTATGTATGCTTTTCTAACATTTACCTTATCACAATGAAATTATTTTCATATTAATTTTACATTTTTACCATCTCGTACCAGAGAGAGAGAGATGCTTGCTATTTCACAAAAGTAAAAGGGAAATCAATTTGAAAAGCATTACAACTTGTATTAAAGATTTCTTAACAACCAGAGTTCACAAAAAGGAAAAGAAAGATAAACCGAAAATTAAAATGTATTTGTACAATTCATAATCGATGATTTCGGTGTACCAATCATTGACAAAAAAGCTTACCCCAGTATGATTGTTTGAGAATAAATAGCTGTTGAGAACACCGTTATAATCCCTCAAAGCTGGAGGACTCCATGACACATAGGCTGAATTGTAATCACTCCCTTTCTTCTGAATAGTTAAATTTAGAACTTTTCCGGGAGCTACAATATATGTAACAAAAAGGAAAATAGGGAAATAAAGCAAAAATCTATGATTTATAACCCAATAGGGTAAGAAAGGACCTTTTTGATATTAGTAATGATAAAGATATGACCAAGATATACTCTCTGGTCATGAGCAAACTTTGTGCAACGTGTGAGCCAAATGTGAGCCCCAACTGAAAACGTTATAAATCAGACTTAAAAGTCAAGCAATAAGCATCTAATAAGATACAAATATAGACAAAAAAGTTCCTATGAAAGTAACTTCCAAACCTTTGTGTCTAGCTAGGTCCTACATGTACAACATGCAAGATAATTGTGACCACCTAATGAGTACCTTTAACGAAGGCTATTGTAGAAATATTAGAGAGATGTATGAAATTTACTGACGAAACATTATCCGGTCGAGAGGTACTTATTTATATGTTAATTAATGTACCATTGAACGTATCATGCTTTTCTGAAATATTCTGACAAAAAACTAATTCTATGCAAAATATATATATATATTTAGATTTTCATGTTAGCTTGCCTTGTAAGGTTGCAAGATATTTAAGGTCCTCACATGAATAATTTAGCGAAGCAGATTACATTGGTAACTCTAAATCATACTTGTTGAAAGTAGGGTACATACGTTAAAATGGTGATATCGGAAGTTGCGCAAAGTAAGAAGCTAAATACAGATTTTGGGGAAAAGATTGACATTACCTGCATGTTTTGTTTTAAGAACACTTGAAAAGTTTGAAGTTTTATTTCCTTTTACTGTAGCAGCGTCAACTTTGAATTTGTATGGCCAATACTCCTCCAAACCTGTCACTGTTAGTGTCTTTCTGTCAAACCCTGAAATACATAAATATAATGACTTCAACTTAAATATTAGATAATACTCAAGGTATCTCACTCGTCATGTTTTAAATACACAGCTCATATGATCGTTATCTTTATCACCAGTATTATTGTATCATTTGATTAGCACAGAAAAATATTATTTCATTATTACACAAATTTCATAAAGAAATTCCACCAAAACGTAAAAAACCCTATATTTTTGTGTAAAAGGCTTTGTAGAGGAAGATCATAAAATCATTAAATTGTTGAAAAAATTATTTGCGCTAAACAATTCAATAATTTCTTTATAATTACCCGTTATCCTCTAGATAATGGTTTTAAATTGAATATTGTTAAATTAACTTTGAATGACTTTACGATATAAGAATAAACAAGAGGCCAACAGGCCTCAACGATTACCTGAGTACCATAGCTCGTACACAGACCTGTCGAGGAATCTCATATCTGGTTTTAATTAAAATTCATTCTGGAGTTTAAAAAAAAGAAAACTTAAATATGGTAATGATCACCCCTTCGCTGCCTGAAATCTTGCGAAAATGTCTATGAAACCTATAAATGTGGTGAAAAACTATAAGATCATAATAGAGTGCATGACCTAATTTTGAAAAGGTGCAAGACTCTGATAAATAATAATTTTCCCATATTTGTTTACTTTCAAGATAGCTTTTAAGTGTATATGTATCCATAGTTAAACTAATAATGGCTACTAGTATACATGTTTTATTTATAACAACCCCCACCCCCATTGCCAAGGACCAGACAGAACTTCCCCCTGGTAATCTGCCTTCTTTTCTCAACTCTCTTGCTTTAGCTTTTCAGTATTCAACATTTGTAATGATAATACTATTTACATCCAATTCTTTATGTATTGGATGGTGTTATCGAAGAAAGGGCCGACACCATTATCTCCCCTTTGTCGCGCACTTAATTATTAGAGTTAACTCCCCATTGAATATATAAATTAAAGCGCAAGCCTCATGATCTTTCTTTCACTTCCTGTTGCTAAGAAGATAAGTTGATCAAGTTAATATGAAACTTTTTTTTTGATAAGCACGTGCTGCAAGTAACCCACCCTTCCCTCCCTTTTGAATGGTATCTGCTGGTTTTTCTGTTTTATTTTTCAGAAACCCTGTGAGGACCTATCATCCGGTACGGCTGTTGTATGCTACACGTGTACGTTTAACATCTGATTTTGCGTGAATGAGCGGCACTGGTCATTTGAGACTAGTGTATGGAACGCCATCGCTGCCTTATAGCAAAAAACTATAGATACTTTATGTCAAATTATCATTACATGATGTCAAAGTCCATTACGTGGTGTGAACATATCTTTACACTTGGTCAAATCTTTATTACGTCATGTCAAAAGCACATTAGGTGAAGTAAATATGTCTTTACATGATATCAACTTTTTACGTTGTGATGTAAAATCATCCTTACATTACGCCAACATTTTATAACTTGATGTAAATTTATCCTTACATTACGCCAATATTGTAGAACTCAAGGTCAATTCATCATGACATTATGACGACACTGTATTGCATGGGGCACATGTATCCTTTCATTTTGTCAATACTGCATTACGTAATGCAAATATATTCCTACAATAAGCCAATATCTTATTACATGATATCAATTTATTTTTATATTTTATCAACACTTTATTACATGGTGTAAATATATAGTTCTATTCTGTCAACTCTTTATAACTGGATGTCATAAGTTTATTACGTTATGTCTAAACTTAATAACGTGCTGTGAATAAGTCTTCGCTGTAGGTCAATTCTCTATTCCATGATGTGCACGCTCCATTACTTTATGTCGAAACATCATTACGTTATGCGAACACGGAAACCCTCGGTCTTTACCGATACATAGAGATGGTAAGCTGATTTACCCAAATGGGGGGGGGGGGGTTAGAAATTTTTATAAAAAATGAGCATTTTTTTATTCATTACATTTCAATGAAGATTGATCTTTAATTTTAATGTTTTAATTCGCTGTTTAAAGAAACATATACATATATTACTTACTACTCTAGTATTAACACATTACAATACTATCACGGCAGAACTTTCTAGCTGGTTTAAGCTAATTTCAGCGAGATTCGTCGAGACTGAAAAAAAATTTCAGTCTCGACGAATCTCGGTGAGATTAGGTTTAAGCCAGCAAGATAATATTCTATATTAGTTAGAGCTTTAGAACAAACCAAACACATTCCCACCCGTGTGGATATTGGTATTCAACGGAACAGAACGGAATGAGAGTAAATTTCATTTTCAGCCTATTTTCACGCCGATTCTATATATACTTATCGCCGAATATATGTTTCATGACCATAATTGTTTACAAAACACCAGCACTCATGCAGTCGATTTTTTTTCATTTAACTAAAAATTAATTACATGTATGAGTTAAACGCTGGAGACAGTGCCGATTCTACCAATAGTGTTTGCCTTTCTGAATAACAAATTCTAAAATCGGCGAATTCAGTCCCCCTCTCTTTTTTGTGTACATTTTATTACGACATATTTCTGATTTATACACTCTGTCCTAAAAATTACCTAAAACAAACATTATATAAAAACCAACCCCATCTATATCAAGATGGGGAAGGTCTTTAAAGGGGTTAAACATCTATTGTTATTTATTTGTAGATTTTTTTTTCATTTTAAGGTGGAATAACACACCTGGGGGAGGGGGGGGTCTCGTAAATCTATTTCTGCAATTTTCAATATCACTCTTCATATTTCCTTAATATTTCCATTTCAATTCCTTACATTCTACCGGAAATATGGAGTCAGGGGGCGGCAGCTTCCTAATACTTCAATTTTTTATATGTACATTTCAGAAAAATTATGTTCGCTGCGAGAAAAAGTGGGGGGGGGGGGTGTTGGCCCCTCCCTGGTGCTATGTGCCTGATAGTTAGGTCCAACTTTGCCAAAAAAAAGTGGGGGGCCTAAGCCACCCCTAGCCCCCCCCCCCCCTCCGGTTCCGACGCCTATGCATGCATGTTGTAACTGAGGTGTCATTGTTTTTCTTTTCACTACATATTTAATTGAAAACCAACATTTTCCAAAGATTCATTAAAAAATAACCCCTAAACCAATTTTGAAAAGACTTGGACT
>WFKH01011925.1:86625036-86642260 GCA_016163765.1 Magallana hongkongensis
AAAGTTAAGCCCAATACAATTTATCAATGACGAATTGTTCGAGAACAAGCGGGATTTGCATAATGATACGAAATTAAAATGCATTTTGTCAGAGAACAATATCAATGTCCATGTCCCATCTCCAATCATAAGTCTGAGATCCCTGAAAATTTGAACTCAATATCTTTTAGAACGAGATCCCCGAACAAACCAATCCCCTGAAAATTAGTAAAACGTCAATATATCAAAAACGGAAATTACGTCATTAATAAAAAATTAAATCACTTAATATTCAATTGGACCATAGCAAATTATATAAATATAATTAATGAGGACTCATTTTATGAATATTATGATGTGATAATACGATCCGACGTGATCATATCTATCATAAAGCACATCTGGCTGATCACGCACCGTACCATATTTGATAACCTCACAAAACTTATAGAATGATCCCTCATTCCTTAAACAAGTGCTAAGTTATGTTACGCAAGAATTTCATGGGTAGAAATTATAATTATTCCTAAAAATTTAATTTGCAAGTACTGACCTTTAAAATACATAACCTATTATATAAATAATCATGTTTAAATTAGTATAATGAAGTCAAGAAGATAAATACGTTTCGCACGTGTGTTTTTATGTGACATAATCAAGTTGTATTATAGCGAGCGTAGCTTGCTGGCGCTCAGTCCCGGCGAGCGAAGCGAGCTCTACCGGCAAGGCGTGTGTGAATAGAAAATTCAGACCAGTTGCACATTCATACAACAGATTTTTTTGGCGTCAGTTACTCGGACCAGTAATGTCCTGTTTTTATCGGACCAGCAGTTCCCTGTAAATATGGTTTCCCATTTCACGCTCTCACGAGAACAAGCAAGATAAAAATAATTAAAGACTATGTAAATGCATTGTAAATATACTTCTGACACAACGTACATAAGATTAACGGAGTTATCACCCTTTTACGTATGCCAATCAAGTGACGTCACAATGGTTTTCTTGCCCAGAAATCCGTCAGAATTTTTCGGCGTCAGGTAGCTAAACACAGTTTCGTATAAAATCCAGGGGGTTTTTCTCAGAAAAAAAAATGCATGACGGGAAGGGATTTACCTGATATTTTTAGCGGTATACATGAAAATATTTTTTCAAAATTCTGAATTGCATAATATAGAGTGTTATCTTTCGACTACATGAAAAAAGTATGCAGAAAAGTTTTAAAAACTAATTTTGTGAGACTCTTAAATAGGGGGAAGTAACTCCAAAAACATGCTGATTTTACGCGTGTAGAATTTCATAAATTCATTTGCGGGTTATATAGCTCTTTAAAAAGCTTGCGAATGTACCCTAAAATACTATAAAACGATGCCTTAGGGCTTAAAATGCACAGAACTTAAAATGGCTGATTTATTTGCATTCTGCTGTTAGTGGGAGCCTAAAATGCATGGGTGTACTGCATTTAGATGCATCCTTTTGTCTATTTTCCTCATGTTTTGAGTGCCAAATGAATTTTATCATTAAGTTACTTGTGCATTATTCTTTTTGACTATTTACAATATTCATAATTTTATCTTTCTATTGATTTATAGATATATATGTAACATGTTTTTACAATTTATTTTTATAGGGGTCAGTTTTGCTTGTCCCTCATGTAAAAACGTCCTTATAACGTTACATATAAAACTGTTTTGCACCCTCAGTAAATTTTGACCCACAATGCATATTCAAGGCATTGCAAATGGCGTTCTCACGTTTTCGCGAGAATCAAAGGAAAACTTTTAAGAACCAGATAAAATGTTTAATTGCAAGAACGTCATGCCTTTTTTTTAGGTAAATAAAACAGTATGCTACGCATAGTTTTAATTATCAGGGGAGTTTTTAAAGAGCCAGACGACACTAAACCGATGTGAACTCTGATGTCACAATCACGTTCGGTAAAGGGAAATAACTCTTCCTGTAATAACTGTACATTGAATAACCGAAATCTGAAATCTTCTCAAAATCTTGCAAAAGCTAACAAATGAGGGCATTTCTTCACAGATATAAAACAATTGTAACTTGCATTCATCTGAATGCTCACATTTAATCGATTTTAAGAGGATTTCGGTGATTTCCGCAAATTTTGGGTATACCTGACCCTTGATTCTCGGGGAAGTTTTACAAATCACGCCTACCAGAAAACACTATTAAACCTAAAATGCCAAAGTGAACTGACGTTACAATCATTTTTAAAAGGAAAAAAAACTCTGCATTGTCCTACAGTACTCATAAATTCGTAAATCAATTTAAAATATTGTATTTAACGTAGCTCGCGGGTTTGCTGACGTCACAATAGAATTCGACGTTAAAAGAGCACCATGTATACAAAGAATAGCTAGGGCATGTAGATAACATTAGCAGTAACGTTATAAAGTTGTTGTTATATATACAATTTGATCCCCCATTACTAGAGGTACTGTTTTATGAAGATCAATAAAATTTAAATATCACTTCTAAGTACAATAAAAAAATTAGTTATATTTTATGTGTTATCATTCAGCTTTAAAATCTAAATAAAACCAACAAATTAGAATTTGCTAAATGCATGGATTATTTTGATTGATTTTTTTTTTTGGTCGAACAATGCCCGTCCTTTTTTTCGGCACACAGATGCACGAAACTGATAACGTCGAGCTAACATGGTGTAACGTCGCTATGAAAATATAACGTTACGTGAAAAATTCAAATCTTTTTTTTTGCGAAAAATTGGCTGAGAACACATAATGATTTTTTTGTATCGATTAGTTCTAAATCATCTTCGCAATCATTGTGTTGAGTAAAATAAAATTCGTCTGATTTGTTTAAAAGTTATGAGTATGGTTTTGGAATGCGGTTACTCGCGAAAATGTAAATATTGCTATATATTTCATTAAAATGACGTTCATTGTGTTAATCAACAGTGCTGTGTTTAAGATAAGATAACATTATAATTAGGCTGACGAATTCAATAAAATTTTCAGGAATAAACCTTTGAAACCAACTGATTCGACAGACAAATTTTTAGGGTAGGTTGTCTCACAAGCAGTAAACCCGCGAGCTACCTTAATTTGTATTCAAATTTGTAAAACTATACTATTTTTTAATTATTATAATGATACAAGGCATGTCAATATATACACATTAAATCATACATGTAAGCTGCACTCGCCCCATCTGTCGCACCGTAAAACATACTAAATAAGAAATAAAGTATGAATTTTTTTATACATAGGTGAATATGTGGATATAAATCATATTCATTCAAAAATGATACCTTATTTATTATCTCATATTTGTTACAAATAAACGCAATAAAATTGCTCTATACTTTTTTATGTTGACCAAGAAAGCCACTACTATTAACATGACGTAACAAAAGATAATTCAACAATGTTGTAAGTATTTAAATAAGGAACAAATAAACATAACACTATATGTTGACAAAACAACATATTTTCTGTTATTATAAAGTGAAATTGTAAACAGAATTTACGCGTACTCTGAACTTATTACCTCCATTGATGTTAACGTCAGAAAACGGTTGTAAAGAAAACAAGAGAACCATGGGCCTTATCGGTCACCCGAGTAACTGCAGTATGACTTTTGCAATGTATATTCACGTGCACTATAATTACAGGGCTACTGAAAGCATTTATATATTCCGGTAATCCGCTTATCCAATAGACTTTCTAAATTCTAAAAAAAAAAAAATGTTAAGAAATTGTAGCATAACATATAATGACACAGTGATCGGTCGAAATAACATCACCCTACCCTATATTAGCATTAGTGCCCTGCCCTAACACCAGAACCCCTGACCCAAAGGCCATGGAATTCATAATTTTGGAAGAGACACTATTCCTCATCATAACTTTGTACTTAAGTCATCGGATTAATACCAATGAGCAGAGAAGATTTTCAAATAATTACTGCATTCATTTAGAGCCCCATTTTAACACCAAATCCCCTGACCCAGAGGACATGAACTACACAATTTTAGAAGAGGCACTCCTCATCATACCTATGTATTAATAGTTCATCTGCTTAATATTCAGGACGAAAGGAGAAGATTTGTTTAAAGAATTAATGTATTTACATTATATTATCATTAGACTCCCACCCTAACACAAGATCCCCTGATCAAGGGGTTATGAAATTCACAATTTTGGAAGTCTTAGAGTTCATTTGCTAAATATCCAGGAGCAGAGGAGAAAATGTTTAAAGAATTAATGCATTTTTTCTATATTATCATTTTATCATCATACAACACTAAAACCCCTGACCCAGGGGGCATGAAATTCACAATTTTGGAAGATGCATTCTTCACTATAATAACTATATACTCAGTTCATGGGCTTAATGCCCAGGAGCAGAGAAGAAGATTTTCAAAGCTAAACGCTTTTTATAATCATGCCAGCAGTTTGACTGCTTGATGTTCAGAATTAAAGAATAATTTTTTAGAGATTACATTAATTTTGAGGGTTTAAGCCCTCCCCCTCAGGCCGAAATGGGGCAGGGCCCATGAATTAACAATTTGCACTCCTCTTGACTCATAAATGTTATATGCCAAATTTGGTTCAAATTGGTTCACTGGTTCCAGAGAAGAAGGTAAAAACGTTCAAAAGTTTACGACCGACGAACGACTAAGGACGATGGTCAAAAAATATAGCAAAAGGTCGCCTGAATGACTCAGGTGACCTAGAAAGGCGATTAAAAACATATTTGGGGAGGAATTTTGAGAAGAGGTCGCACCACAGACAGAAGAAAGAGATTCAATAGCACAATGATTTTCCTTAGAAAGTTTTTCAATTTGTTTACGAAATAATCAGAAAAAATAAGATGCACTGTTGAATTTGAAATAGAAAACATGCATTTGTGAAAGAATTTACACGAATTAAATCGTAATTTTGCGATTGCAATTTCGGTCTACATTGTCGAATAAAGACAGACATTGACTAAATGAATGTTTTTGTAATTTGACAAAATTGCAAATGTAGAATTTTCAGTGACGCTTTGTTACAATGTCAAACCATAACATTATCTTAAGTGAATACGTATCCATGATCCCTTATAATAGCTGATGTTACATTGTGAAAAAATAAATGAACAAAACTTCGTATTTCGAAAAATAAGTACTTTGTTAACGGAGCTTATCATTTATGCTTATATATATGTGCTTACATTATAATGCTAGGAGTGTTTTAACATCAGTGGCGTTGGTTAATTGTTAACGTAGAAAAAGTTATGACCTTGATTATTGATGCGCTATTGTGACCTCTTGACCAAGTCTTATCGTTATTAGAAATAAGAATGATTTGCTCAAAGAGTGTTATATAAGGGACACATTTGCAAGTGTAAATATAATGCTGTCATATGAAATAATATTAGAGAGTATGTGCCGTACATACAATATACGAAGTCAAAATAACGAAATAAACAGTTGAATGACGACTTTTTAAGTTGTAAAAATAAGATAAAAAGTTGTACAAATAACATTTACTCATTTGCATATACAATATATTGTTTCTATGATCTATTTCCTCGTTTGTACATGTACGATTTGTTGCACATACAACAAATTATCTCGTATGTCAGGCTTTAATTTTTACGTTGTTTATATCACTTATTATCCCATTATAAAAACAATCATACGGTCGTTTTGAAAACTCTTATGAAATAAAATATGTAGTCATAAAGCTACTTATTATCTCGTTCATAAACCTACATATCTAGATCTTATGCATACATCATTTTGCTCGCACAAACAGCATTTTATCTTGTAAGTACGACTTACATACATGTTATATGTTGTTTGAAAAACTTATATCTTGTGCATACAAATTACTCTAATGTCCAGTTGACTTACTGTCTCGTTATAACAGTTTATTTTTGCGTTTGTACAACTTATTTTTTATGTCGTGTGTAAAGACTAAAATTTATCATTTGTTACGACGTTATATCTCTTGCTTAAGACATATTATCATGTCTGTTTGTAAAATTATTGCATATGTACAATAAAATAGTCAAACTTTCATTATTTGTAATTATTAGAATTTTTCATTTTCCCTAATGATAAATTGAATAAGATTTGCTTTTTGCTGCAACTAACTTTAGTCACTAAAATTATGCAGAATATCTAAAAATATAAGAGATGATAAATTTACTCGGTGAGATTAGTCGACTAGTCGGGCACTTAAGTCGAGCGATAGTTTAGAACTCGTTGATAAATTTGAAACTATTGGTCCTTTTCTGAAAAAAAAATAATGCTACTATCACATACACCATGTCTTTAACTCTAGAACATTGCTTTAAAACTTATTTATACTCAATAAATTAATGTGATTTGGAATAAATAGAGAATTATTTTATCTTTATATCCGTTAGCAAAAATACGCCCTGGTCAATCCTTTTTATTGTGACGCTTACACATAATTGAGCTACATGTCATCTTAGGCAACTAAAATGTGTCTTGTTCCAAGTTGCCTCGTTGTCACGTTTCTCACTAAGAATTAAAGTATATTTATTTATTATACCTCTACTTATTGTTCACATATAAGAGTAATTCGATATATTTCGCTGACTCCCTGAAAATCGCCGTAAACAGACTGATTCTCGGCAAAACAAAAAAGGTGCGTCAGTTTGATAAACTGATATACATCTATTCGGACCACTTAGTAATGTCAACCAAAGTAAAAGCTACGAAATATTCAGAATAATATTGCATGAATATTCATAATAACATTATTTATATCTAGCTGCAACGTCCTTTTGTGATTGGCTATACTTATTCATCTTTATCGCATAACATAACTTGCATACTTCACAAGAAGACGCACGTGTAATTTTATTTTATTTATTTAGAAGTTATAACTTGTTAGGTACACGAAGAATTATATTAATTTGAACTTTTTCTGGTTGATGGTTTTTTTTCGGCATAATAAAACAGTTAAAGTACACTATTGAGGGAGTCAGCAAGATTTCAGTTCCACTCATCTGAACTTTTTTCTGATTGATTGTTTGTATCGGTGTAATAAAAAAGTTAAAGTATACCATTGAGGGAGTCAGCAAGATTCCAGTTCCTCTTAACTAGTTCCTTCGCCGTGGGAAATAGGAACTGGAATCTTGCTGACTCCCTAAATGGTATATTTTAATTGTATAATGATTATCAAAACAAACGGCTTGAAAATATTTGTTATGATTTGATGTTTGATTTTACAACTGAATTGATATTTAACATTAAAAAACATCAAATTAGTTACCACAATTACACAATCGTACATATATGCACTTGTATTAAAAACTATGTGATCTTCTAATTTAAAATAATATATTAGCTGCTTAGAATAATTATCAAGAGTACCAATAGAAAGACTGTAAATCACAAACTGAAATCGACAAGAAAAGAAAGCTATTTTCCGCCAGCCCAAAAACTTCTGCTTTATGAAAAAATATCGGATGTTTCGATTTTTTTCCTTTTGTAACAGGAAGAGACTAAGAAAATGTTAGTTGATGATTGTCGTGACAAAGCGATAAACAAGTTCTCGAGTATTTGTTGACGTTCCTAAAAAATACAAGTGACATAAAAACTAGGGATATATGCGGGGAGATATATTTGGTACAACCATCTTGTAAACCTCTTAGCTTTCTCGCAAATCAGGTTTACGACTGTTCTTCAAGTCAGACCAAACACTTAAGTTGAACACTAAAGATTCAGTACCAGCTGTAGGGCTTTAATGATTAGTTTTACCATACAGATGGAGCAGTGGCCATGGACAAGTATCTGCTGAACACACTTTCCTCCTTCTGAAATAACTATCTTGTAAGCTGCTAAAATGCCACTGACATTGTCTGGTCTGTTGAAGTCAATTCGAAATCCTCTGCTTTGCACTTTATCTATTTTCAAGTTTGTTGGAGCAGTAGACACTGAAATTCAAAGTACAAGTAAAAGATCTGAGGATATCTTAAGTTCCATACAATCTCTCTGTTTAATACTAGACCTAGAGTTTACACTTTGTTTCCCTTTGTTCAGAAAAATATAATTTAAAATATGAATAAAGCTGAAAAAACATGTATTTCATTCAAAACATAAACGATACTTAAGAGTTCCCCAAGCTATAGTTAGCATATAGGGCAAACCATGACAGAAATGGTGCGCAAATTCATGGAAGCCACATAGGTGACCACGCATGTTACATTAGATTATAAGCTATATTCACTGCACAAGAGTTTAAATATACCCCCAGCTTTTGTTGTGCAGGTTAGTGGTTGGCTTGATTCACTGGTGCTATCAACAGCATCATTGATTGTACGTACAGTAAATGTATACATTTGTTCTACAACATAACAGAAAATTGGCTGTGATATGAAACTGTAAAGATCATTATGTTTAAGAATCGATCTATTTGTCAAAATGAAAAATGTTATTAATGTTTCAAAATTATATTTTACAAAGGTGCAGATATGATTTAACATTTTTCATTTTCATTATAGCATATGAAGCAAACTCTTTAAAGCCGATAAAAATGGGTGAACTTACTTTAATGAGGAAAATGCTTGCAAATGAAGTTTTGCAGGATTCTTCAATTGTTGTCTAATATAATGTTTAAAAAATGAATTTATTGCTAATTCAGTCATACTCTGGAGGTAACACTTTTATATATTTTACTCAAATTGACAGATCACTCGGACTAATGGAACCCCACAAATACCCTGAAATCGGAGATTATTTCATAACTGATTTTTTTTCTTTTCTTTTTATTACACTTTTATATTAATTTTTCCCTTTTTTCAAGTTATACCTGGTGATAGGCCTTCAATATTTTTATGTGTTTCATTTGATGAGGTGTAGATTTGTAGATTTCCTGGGCTGACATCAATCTGATACCTAAGAACAAGTCCATTGGGTTCAGTGGGAGCTGTCCATGATATCTCAAGAGAGACATCCAGAGGACTTTGTGGACATTGAAGATTAGTGGGTGGATTTGGTTCTGTAAAAACAATTGAATACACACACTTCATTAAGTTTTTAATAATTGGCTGAAAAAGTTATTCTTGTTCCGTTATACAAACGTTCAGAAAAAAAGAATCTTCTTAATAAATAAACTATGGAAAACATGTCTCATAAATATGAATCAGTTATACAGATGTAATAAACTATTGACACATCAAAGTCAATCCATTTATCTCTAGGAATTTGCTTTATTTCAGTTTCACTGTGTGATTATAACAAGAGGCTCACGGACCTTGACGGTCAACCGAGTACCATTGCCCGTAGTTTGACATGTCAGGGTCTCATGGGTCATGTTTGTATTTTAATTTATAAGCTAATATTGATGTTAAAACCCCTAATAATAATAATAAAGTCCTTTATTTATACAGGATAGCACAATTAGCTTACAAAAAAAAAAATGGTTCACATTGTAGTCCTGAAAACATATTTACAGACAGCAACTATATACAGAAACTGATAGAACATACAAAATATAAATTTATGAGAGATAAGTAAGTGTACATTATATGTGATTAAAACTACATGTATAATTGCCTAAAATAGAGCCATACATTGTATAAATATTCGATGAAAATAAAATACAGGCTATCACTGCAACGCCGAATGAAATAATTCCCTGAGGTAAGCATATTTAAAAGATTCTAAAGTTGGGTGACATGTTGAAAATAGAGATACATCATTCCATAAAAGCGCGCCGTAAACTGTAAAAGATCTTCTAAAATATTCTGTCTTTGCCCTTGGAATGTATAATGCATTACTTTGGCTTAATCTGGTTGATCGTGTGTTTATTTCATTTACATATTTAAAAATGTCTAGATAATTTGGAGTTAAATCATATAGAACTTTAAAAACAAGAATAATTGTTCTGTACAAAAAGTAATCTACAAGAGGCATCCAATTCAGTTGTTGTAGCATTTCTGACGTAGATGAGTAAAACTGTTTGTTTAAAATCACCCTAGCGGCTATGGAGGGTAATCGTGTTCAAAAATCCAGACCTGTAAACTTGTAAATTCGAATATGTAATCGTGTTGGTGTGTGAGCCTGAGTATGAATGTGTGTAATTATGATCGTGTAACCTATAAAAACTCGGGCATAAACACTTCTCTGTTCCTTCGTATGATGCACATTTTGCAGCTTAATTGTTTTTGTTAGTTAATTTAATCTTCAACTTTGCACATTTTTAATCCATAGTTTTTGCATTTGTATCTTCATCCTCGGATATAGCATATCTGACATGTTACAAATTGACAAATGTAAAGTTTACAAGTTTGTCGAAGTTTGACATGGCCTTATATGACAAATGCTTGCTGCGGGAAAAGGCATGCCGTAATCGCCGGAATGGACCAAAATAAACATAATATTCAGTTAAAGTGTTATAATGAACGATACTATTTTCTTTGGATCGAGAATATTATTTGTAGAAAAAGATACTGAGGTTTGATTGAAGCTGGACCAAACAAGAAGAGGTGAATGTATTTTTAAAACGGGGTGCCCTTGTGACGAATGCGCGAGTTTCTGTAATATAATTCTTATGGGGGTGAATATATTTTGAGCGGCACGGGGTTTGGAGACCGTCGTGAGACCCCATGTAGCTTCATTGCTTCTGAATGCTAAACATTTTGAAAGTGAATTTCAAATTCCTGAATAAGTAAGAATTAAACGACTTGCAAAGAAATTTGGTAATTTTCCGCGGAAAAATAAATGCATCTATATATTTCTTTAAGTATCAAAATGACTTTGTTGTGCAAGTGCATGATAAATAATAAAACAATCTGAACTGTTATAAGAAGAAGTTTTATAATTATTAATTATAAAGCACAAAATGTCAAGAAATGAAAGGTTTTGAAAAAATAGAAAAGGGATACTAGTATGTTTATGTTTATAATTAATTTTTTTATTTGAAAATTGACTTTCTAAAATTAAGGAACGAGTGGGTTAGACAAATTATATCGTATAAGAACTGGTAGAGTTTTATTAAAAAATTTTATAAAATATATACTGTATTGACAGTATATTTACAAAACTAAGTAGCTGCTTTTTGGTAATCAGTACATGTTCACAAGTGGCTGTAACGCTGTATAGCTTTCCAGAAAATTTTGATTAACCAACTTCACTGAGTGTGTCTATTTTGAATCTACATTCAGGGCGCCATACTTAAATCCCGTAAAAATTGCTTGAAATCAAAACATTTTTGCTAATTAATTTTCACCTTCTTTTTTTATACTAGTATATTACCGACAAAATGAAATATTTTAGTTACAATTTATACATATTTTAATTTAACGACAGTTAACCTTATCTTTGGATTTTTTTCTTTTCATTTAAAGGAGGGCGGGGGGGGGGGGGGCCGCTTCTCATGTCTCATCTATATCAAAAACTTAAAGCTAATGTTTTCAGGTTAGTTTTTCTTATTGATAACTCAGTTTTTTAATTAATCAGCCGGCCGACCCCGTGAATTTTTTCTTTTTCGGTGCGGGGGGGGGGGGGGGGGGGCGGGGTGGGCTCTTGTCCCAACATTGTGGTAGCAATAAGGATGCTTTTGGGGATATTTTCTTTATTCAGTCAAGCTCTATACTTAAACGATTTGTTACATGTACTCTAAGATAAAAGAAATGTGTGTATATATTTAAACAGGGTCATGATATGTAAAATTTTCCAGATCTAAAATATCTGATGCCTATTGAATTTTTCACTCGCATCTTTTACTGGATTCTCTTGATTAAATAGACAACGACCTCATAATTAATTTTCCAAAAATCGTTCTTCCTAAAAAATGTTATCCAGAGATAATATTATGATATCAACATGTAATATTTTTTGTTTATTCTGTGCCCATTTCGGCGATTACGACAGGCCTTTTCCTGCAGCTATCGGTGACGTCACTGTTTCCCTATATGGTCATGTCAAAATTCGACAAACTTGTAGACTTTACATTTGTCGATTTGTAACATATCAACTGTTCTTTTTCAGAAAACGGAGATACAAATGCAGAGACTACAGATGGAAGATGCGTATTAGTGACAGGTTACATGTAAATAACAAACAGCATTTTAAAAGTCCTAGTTTTATAGATTTCACGATCAGAATTACACACATTCATATTCAGACTCACACACCAAAACGATTACATATTTGAATTTACAAGTAAACATGTCTGGATTTTTGAACACGATTACCCTCCATAACGGCTCGCTTTTGAAGTTAACACAATTAATCAAGACCATTTTTTGTTCTTCATGTTTCCCCAGACAGTACAGCAGTAATTAAAATGTGGAAAAACAATTGTATTAAACATTTTCAACAATAATTCAGATGACATAAATGAACGTAATCTACTTAACACACCTATTTTACTTGCAAGTGTTTTTGACAAAATATCAACATGCTCTGACCAAGTGAGACATTTTTCAATGTAAACTCCTAAAAGTTTTGCAAACGACACATTTTCAATAACAACACTACTTTCAACTTGTATAGATAAATTTCTACAATTTCTAAGTCTTTGTTCCGTACCAATAACCATACATTGTGTTTTCTTAAGATTGAAAGTAAGCTTATTTTTATTCATCCATTCTAAAGTATTGGTAAGATCTCTATGTAATTTATATTCAATGAAATCAATACATTTATCTGCTACGTCATGAGTGGTATAATCTGCATACATGTGAGCTGATGAGTATTGTAGACAGTCTGGGTAATCATTAACATAGAATGAAAAACAAAGGTCCAAGTATTGATCCTTGAGGTACCTATAGAGATACCTAAATTATCTGACTAAGTTCCATTCCACCTAACACACTGTGATCTATTTGTCAAATAAGATTTCAACAAGTTAAGTGTATTGTTGCATATGCCAAACGATAGTAGTTTGTGTAGTAATACATGGTGATTTACCGTATCAAAAGCTTTGCTTAGATCTACAAATACAACACCTGTTAGCTTACCATTGTCAATGTTACGTAACCACTTTTCAATAATACTGTGGAGGGCAGTCTCGCATGAATGCTTAGGTCTAAACCCCGACTAATAATCTGAGACTGATTTGACTGTTACCCACTTTTTATCAATTAATTCATGAAAATGTTGGGGGGGGGGGGGGGGTTACATGAGTTAGAGGAATAACGGATTAACCTTTTCTTAGCTCCAGGGGCCAAAAATTGTACTTTTGGTAATAAAAAACTTGCAGATCTTTAATAGTCATTTTCAATAATATTTACAGTTTCATTTACAGTGCACACATAATGCATACAGCTTTTTTCTACAAGTATACAATGCACAGGATAATAAATAAGATTTCCTAAAATAGAATACATAACACATATTTTATTCAATATTGCCGATCGACAATTTGTCATGTTGTTTTCAAGATGAAGTTAAAATTGTTATAGATTCGTAACAGCAAATATCCTAAGTAAAATTCAAATATTTTTCTCAAATATACATGAGATTAGAGAACAAGATTTTTAAAGATTTAACATATTTTTACTATTTGGCCATATTGGCCCTTCCCTAGGGCCTGGACCCCTGTCCCAATGACTATGAATTTCAAAATTTAGGTAAAAGACTTCGTGGACTTGAATCGTGTATTAAGTTTTTCCCCCAATACGTATGATAATAGAGGAGAAGATAGTCTAAGATTTATTACATTTATACTATATGGACATATTAGTTCCACCATCGAAACAAAACCTCCTGACCCAGGGGGCCATGACTTTTACAATTTAGATAGAGGAACTCGTGGACATCATAACCATACTTTAAGTTTTCCACAAATATATATGGGAGTAGAAAAGAAGATTTTTTAAGATTTAATATGTTTCCGCTATATGGCTATATTGGCCCCACCCTAGAGCCTGAACCCCTAATCCTGGGACCATAAATTTCACAATTTTGGTAGAGGGTTTCATGGACATCATAGCCATGCAATTAGTTTCTTCTTTACATGTGTGGCAGTTGAGAAGATTTTCTAAGATTTAATACACTTTTACAATATTTCCACATTGGCTCCACCCTAGGGCCTAGACCTCTGGCCCTGGGACCATGAATTTTACAATTTTGGTATAGGGCTTTATAGACATCATAACCATGCATTTGGTTTTTCCTGCATGTGCGGGATTTGAGAATAAGATTTTTAAAAATCGGACTTTGTTTGCATATTTGGCCCCGTCTATGGCGCCCCGGGAGTATTAAAGCCATGAATTTCACAATTTAGATTCCTCTTACCATTGAGATGTTTCACACAAAAAATGGTCACAATTAATTGTCCTTGTTGTTTTCATGAAGAAGTTAAAAATTTAAAAATGTTAACGCACGACGCACGACGGACGAAGACGGACGAAGACCAATTGCAATAAAAATATATAATTAAGAATACATCTAAAGAAAAAAAGAAAATGCAATGTTACAGAATGTTTTCTTTGTACAACAGCATATCAACAAGAAAAATTCTTGCCTTTTCGAAGACTGTCTAAAAACTTAATTTATAAATCAAATCAAACCATATAAGAGTAGTAGAACATTGACAGTCTATAAAATTATTGTGTCATTTTGTATTTGCTTCATCTAACTCATTGAAATGTTACTTATTTCTGCTTAACAAGTCTATAAAATATATACAGTACTTGTTTAATTAAGCAAATTTTAATGAGAGAGAGAGAATAAATATGAATAAGAAGCGTAAAAAATATAACACCATCTAATCTCTGTAGGTGTTGGGTGTGAAAGATTGAAATTGAAGTTACAACATACATGTAACATAAAAAACACATTAACTTGTTCAATTAAAATTTGCTGAAGAAGGACCTGCATGTATGATCTCAGAAATCTATAGACTCCGGTATGTATAATTTCTTTCAAACTTATTTAACATGCTGCCATTTCTTAATTAAACTCTATACAGTATAAACGTGCAAACTTTCCACCCTCCTTCTTCCGGCAATTCACTCTCTATCAAAACTCATGCAATCAAACAACAATATGGTATTTGTTTTAAAAAAACTGTGGTTTCATTCATTTCCCTAGGTATCAATTTGTTTGGATTAACTGCAGAGAACCACAATTTCAAGGACACCTAAATATGTGGCAAGTAATTATATTAATACTAATAATATTAATATGTTACTAGACTTTAAATTTCATCAGTGATTTAATTTTTTGGATTAACTCAACAACAAAATTCATGCAAATTTCACAAATATTGATATAACTACATTATGCATTTTCAATAAACTATTAAATTTGTATTATGAGTTTCACATTGTGTTTCATAGTCAAACTTAAAAAAAAACATGATGAATTAATGAGTTGAGTTAGAAAAAAAACATTATTTCTATCTATTTATAGTGTACTACAAAGTACATCTTATTAATTAAATTTATCTCACTTGTAGGAGTAATTCTAATCCATTCCGTATGCTCTAAGCTTTTCTTGACAATATCCGACGCTGTACCACTAACTGTCACAATACTAATGACGTACCACTTTCCAGGTACGAAAACTTTCCCAGTGAATTGATACATTGCATCACTACTCATTGTAGTATATGTATTGCCATCGATTGTTACGTCATATCCGGTGACAAGTGTGTTGACTGGGGCAGTCCATTTTATTTGGAGGTTATCATGAGCAAAGTTACTTTCACTTTGTTTTAAAGGACCAGGAGCTGATGGAACTGTAAGAGATTGATCAATGCATG
Source organism: Magallana hongkongensis (assembly GCA_016163765.1). Taxonomy (NCBI): domain Eukaryota; kingdom Metazoa; phylum Mollusca; class Bivalvia; order Ostreida; family Ostreidae; genus Magallana; species Magallana hongkongensis. The sequence goes on from WFKH01011925.1 coordinate 86,640,738, forward strand.
TCCATTTGTTAAAATCAATATTCTAAAAGGTATCATTTCATACATTAAAACAACAGAAATCATCAAACAGAAACTTCAATTCTTCGTTAAAACATCTTCGCTAGCCAAGGGTTTTCGGTCCACTTCGCTCCCCAAAAACCCTTGGCGGATTTCATTACGAAAACTCGGCGATGTGGTGGCGCTATCTAGCGAGCAACTTGAGTTGCGCCCCTTGCATATTTACATTTTAATCGAATTAAACAACGGGTTGTACACACTATGGCATTAATACAACTTGAAAACATGTTGACTACCGAATATCGGAACATAATTAACGATGCTGTTAAATACGAATTAAGTTATAACCTAGGGAAAGCACGGAATGTTTTATTCATAATGTTTTGTAAGGACCTGTACCGGGAATGAAAAAGTTGCCGATTTATATGAAAGCTTTCATGCCATAAAACCAGGTATCGTTGTCGTGAATATTGCGGACACAAGAAATTAATTAAAACACAGCTCATTGAACTTTTAAAAGCAATAACCATAAGCAAGAACATATATACTAACGGGATAGGCAACTTCTACATTCGCCATGTTTACTTCCCATGCTATCACGCGAGCCTTGACAAGTTTGTAGAACTATGTTCAATCCCAGTAAAATATATAGGTTTTTAAAGCGATCTGGTTAGACCATCGTTGGGGAGGCACTGTACTCGAGAACTTGTGTCTCAACTTGTTAAACAAGCACCGAATGCTTTACCAAAGATCACACATTTGTTTTCCTTTAAAGTTTGTATTTTACAAGCACTGCGATTGGATCAGCTACTCGCAGCTGCAGCCAATCATAAAACGGAGCTTGTCACCGAGTTTTCGTAATGAAATCCGCCAAGGGTTTATGGGGAGCGAAGTGGACTGAAAACCCTTGGCTAGCGAAGATGACATTAAACAAGCTTACTCGTATATGTATCAATATTTCATCATGTATTATGTATATGAAAAATAAAAATAACAAACTGTCAACCATCTCAAAAATCCATAAAGCGAAATACAAATTTAAAGCAGACCAACACGGACCCTTAAAAAGATAGAGGTGGGATCAGGTACCCAGGAGGGGCAAGCATCCCCTGTCGACCGGTAGCACCCGCGGCATGCTCCTTGTCACAATTGGACATGTCATAATCGAGGTAAATGTCAAAATCGGGAAAATGTCACAATAAGGAAAAACGAAACGTGGATGATTTGTTTGTTTGCGATGGTCAAAATACAAACCTTGAACAAACATGGACCTACATTACATTGGAGGTGGGATCAGGTACCTAGGAGGAGTAAGCATCCCCTGTTGACCGGTCGCACCCGCCGTGTGCTCATTGTCAAGATCATGAAAAACTGAAAACACCGAAGTCGGTCCGGTGTATAAATAATGGTCTAACAAGTATTAAAAACGTCAGTCAGCATGTGTCCCAATGAAACATTGTACTTGCTGACAAGGTCATTGTATCGACAATAGAACTTGCGTAAAGATGATTTTAATCGAGGTTCTT
>WFKH01011925.1:86642807-86653553 GCA_016163765.1 Magallana hongkongensis
CTATCTATCTATCTATCTATTAGAAAACATATACATTATCTAAGTAAATACTTTATGTCATTTTTCATACCTGTTCTCACTGTAGTGTCAGGTGAAGCTACAACTGTGCTACCTGCAGGGTTTGTTAGAGTCACTTTAGAGATCACGGCCACTGTATATAGCTGTCCAGACATCAGACCACTAGATACAGTATATTGGTTTACATTTCTTTCAAGTGGACCTGATGAATTTAATGAACTTCCTGAAAATCTCCAGGTCACTTCATTACCAGAGACAAGCTCATAGTGAGTAGTAGGATTATTCCAGGATACGAAAAACATGTTTGTTGTGCTGTTTAAAAAGATGGCGGTTGGGGCTACCCCAGTTTCTGATAATGAAAAACAAAACATATATTAGTTCATGAACCTACATAGTTTATAATATAATTGATTTATGAAAAAGTTAATGGTATGGTAAAATCAATTAATCACTGTTATTACATATAATTTAAAGAAAAGATATTAATTTTTTATTAACATATAGTTAATGTGACATTAAATTTCTTATTTGCTATCATAATCATCTGCATGCAAGTAATATAATTAAACTAACAGCGAACACTTATTAAACTAGCATATAAAAATTAATAGTTTAAAGAACTCATTTACTTATAACAGAACACTTATTATTATATGTATGAACTTTGATGTACTACAGGCAGAATTAATTCACTAAATTTGACATTGGTTGTACTGTTACATAAAACAGTACATTTGAATGTAATATGTAATGCAATGAAACAATATTTAATTTAAATCATTCAAGCAGCAAGAGTTGTACACACTTGGATAACAGACTTGGTCCTTGTGGTAGTAGGTGCTCACACAGAGACATTTACTGTTGGTGTAACATGTCAGAAGTCTAGAGGAATCGCAAAGCTCCGAGTTTGTACAGGGTTCATTGAACTGTCCATCTACAACATCAAACATATTTCAAAAATCATAAATATTTCAAAATGTCTCTGAATTGCTTAGGGTTTGAACATCATTTGAAATGACTATTGACAAAAGCGTTTCTCCTTTCTTAAACACTAAATGAAAATGTTATAAATATTGGATAAAGCTAACTGACTTTTAAGAATAGAGTGTATTACTTGGATGTTTAACTTTAAAACCAAATAAAGAAAGTTACATTAAACGGCCAATAAGTAGAGTTCGTGCATACAAGATATCGCATATTTAAGGTCATTATCACCATAATTTATCAATACCATTTATTGAAATGGTTTAATTTATGATACATGTAAAAGAATTAAATGATATTTTAATATATCTTTAATTCAATATCAGTGATATGATAAAACTAGACTCTTGTTGCTATAGCAACAAAAAAGTCTTCCGTTCCTCATGTACTAATCTGTGAAAAAATTTTAACTTTGGTATTATAACTGTTCATCAGATTGAATAAAATATTCAAAGAAAAAATATGAACTTATAAAAAACTTCATTTGCTTGAACGGATCCGGTGAGAACCGGTGTTATATAGTGCCTTTTCCCCCTAGCCATCTTTACCCCCGGAAAGATGGCTATATAGCAGTTTCCCCCCCCCCCCCCCCCCGGAAAAATGACTATATAGTAGATCTTCCCCCACGGAAAGCCGTCTACATAGTGATTTTCCCCCCTTTTTATAGCCAGATTACCTCCACGGAAAACCTACTATATAGTAGATTTTCTCCCTGCTTTACATTCCGGTCATGTTTACGGCGAACAATTCGTGGCAATAGTTTGCAATATCTAAGATGATATTGATTACTCATAATTTAGGGTTATAAATGCATTTATTAATACATAGTTAAAAATACAGAGTTTTTTTTTCATCCCTGATATGAACGAAGGCACGCGTTAATCACATTCCTGTATCATCACCCTTTATTTCACCCTTTGTTACGATTGTTTGGAACACTTTTGCTCCTTTTATTCAGATTTCGAAATACCGCGGATATTTTTGTTTTAATCGATGCATATTTACGGTGTGGACTATGACATTATAATATGGACATATTTTTTTAAAAAGACATCACAATACGTTTAAGCGTCAAAAATGCGCCGGTTTTGAGATGAGAGAACTGGATAAGCTGGGTAAAGTTTTTCATATGAAAATATTAACGAGTTGTTTATCAAAAATATGATAACAGCAACAATGATGGGCAAAATCTGGATCACACTCGAATCAACTCTCAACCAATATCAGCCCCATGGCCTTCGTTCCTCCGGCTGATATTGGAGTCTCGGGTTGATATAGGGTGCGATACAGATTTTGCCATGCGTTATCTTCTATGTAATAAACTCCTTTCAAAGAAAATAACTGATAAATCTTGACTAAATTTTGCGGAGGGATTAAGGAGTGGAAATTTATTACCCCCGTTGTCTCCAAAGGCTATTGATTTTAAGTAAATACCTTTAGAATTGACGATCTTAAATGTAACCATATACTAGTATCTTTACTTCTAAATAATTATCTAACTGGAGACTGTGTGCAATGATTTGATGAGAAACTGAATTTTTTTACTTCGCTTGATGGGGTTCTAAATCAAATGAAATTTCAATTTGTGAAATGTTTTTCAAACTAGACAACTCATTACATTTCATATACTGAGAAAGGTATTTTGTGCTAATTTTTTTCTACAAATAAAATTCTCAGATATATACCATCACTTGAAAATATATGTACATGTATTACAATGTATATAAAGACAAGAGTACATACAAGAAAATCCCTAAGATACTTCTACTACAAAAGGTCCTTTATACGTGGAATTTCAAGTTTTAAGTTTCGTGGAAAACACAGAATGTCCAACAGTGGTTTAAATCAATTATTTCCTTTAGAGATAGAGTTTTAATAATGTTTTAAATAGAGTATAGAGTTTCTTTAAATTCTATTGAACCATCTCCGAGAAACATTTGAAGGTACGCATTATATTTGTTTACTTATTTCTTTTAACATAATTAAAACGTAAAAAACTGCAATTCGTCAATTTTAAGATTTTAAAGAGAAAGAGACTTTAGTCATGTCGAGGATTGAACCCGGGTCACCTAATGAGAAACAATTAATCAAGTCATCGGGACCGTCGCTGGGAAGCATATGAGTGTATATCTTGTCAATCATGTAATTTACCTAATTACCTAAATAAGTTCTATATATATGCCATGATATATACGTTCAATATTCAGCATTGTCTATAAAAATAATAAATCGGCAAAACGAAACTTAACCTGTATAGATTAATGCAGGTATATGCAAACTTAGGGTTAAAAACATTGATTTTAAATTTCCATAAATATTTTTTTATAAAATTTGAACCAAAAAAGTGAGGGAGAAACCCTACTTTGGGGAAAAAACTACTAAGCGGGGGTGTTAAGGAAGCATATGGAATATCTGAGTTACATGTACATTCGTGGAATCACCAATCTTAGTTATTATGTACATATTCAAATATTTAAGCAACGAAACGTAGACCGAAAACAAATAAAAAATACTGGAGACAACTTTTTTTTCACAAATTAGATTGTATTACGTAGATTTAAACATTGATGAAGTCATGACTGAAAGTTGAATGTCGTATAAAGATCGAAAAGCATTATAAACAGATTCAAAATACAAGTAATCTAAGAACTCTAATAAAGTATTTTGGTGTGATTTATTGAGAATTGAACAAAACAATACTGAGAGAGATGTTAGTTTAATCAATAATTCGCTAAAAGGTATGTAAATTTGCTTTTATTTCTCGGCCAGGCTTTCCTCTGTCGTTGTTTATGATATAAAAATCCGACTAGAACAACACTACCCCGTATGCATTGAACTTCAAATTTTACATGTATCGATAGTTTTATCAATGCTTAAATTGAAAAGTGCTGCTAGAGTCCTGTGTTATGTGTTGTTTTGATGCAATGCACCGTTTTCCGAGCGAACTAAATAAAGGTTGGGAAGGCTTTTGAGAACCGGACGAATAACTATTTAATTAAGTAGAACATAACAGTTAAGATTCTAGCTGCGGTTTTGATAAAACTGAGATGTTTTGTCTTCACTTGATAAGTTTATTGTTTTGTGGAAACCGCAGGGTAGTGTTGTTCTATCTCATTTTATGTTAAGGATTATACGTAAGCTATTTATAGCTGTCGCGTGATAATGCACCGATGTGGCAGTATTACCCGATTTTATTGCATTGGCATCTATTCCAAAGGATAATACTAAGTTTTTGATCTGATTCAAAACAGTTATTTAATCTCACGATTTTGAATATAACAGTTAAAATGAGACGCTAAATTGCCCATATGCTTCCTTAACACCCCCGCGTATATATAGTAGCTTTTCCCCCCGGGGGGAAAGGCTACTATATAGCAGGTTTTCCGGGGGGAAAAGCTACTATAGGGGAAAACTGTTATACAACACCGGAAGTGAAGGACGACAAAATGAAACCCGTTATACACATCTTCAGTGAATTATCTATCTTCCGTATAAGTTTTGTGTCTTGATATCTTACAGTTTTTGTGATCGGCTTCGGCCGATCACTGTTGTGTCAATATGAGGCATCCGGCAAATTTTACTATTTACGCACGCATTGCGCCTTGCACTACTTTATTTACTATGCAATGACAACCTCGTTTAAATCTTTTATTACACGTAGATTACAAAAAACGTTACTCTTATCCGTTTGCTTTGAAAATAAAACAATTATACAGTTACATACATAATGATTCAAATCTCACCGGGAGTGGATTTTTTTTTTGTTTATTTAACCATGTGTAAATGATCTATTGTATTTCTTTTACTGAAGTGTTACTTCCATGCTAAATAACAAATTTAAAAAAAAAAGGAGTACTTATAATCCCATTTTACCTCATAAACTGTTTTTGCAACGAAATCACTGCCAGTTGTAACATCACGTTTGAAAATTCGCTGTTTACGGTCGCCATGTTTACGATAAAATCCGAGACATTCCGAGTGTGATTTCCGACAAAATGGCAGGCAAATTCAAACGTGTATATTAACAAAATGCCTTAGAACGACCAAATAAATGGACATTTTGTGGACTTAACTACATATGCATGTTCAAAAAGGTTTGTAATGTATAAAAATGTGTTTTCCTCATGCAGATTATTTTTAACAGACTTAAAATCGACGCGAAGCAGATCCGCTTTGCGGCTGCTACGAAGCAAGTGTATGGGACGAATTCTTACTGTGACCTAAGCGTAGCCTGGTCACGGTCAGATTATTTTTTCTGATAGTTAGTCAATGCAACACCAAAATCTTGATTAACAAATGGTATTTTAGTGAAATATGAATAATCACAGAATTTATTTTTAAATTTTATGTGTAAGAGTTTAATCTGCAGTTTAAGATTTCCGTAAATTTTGTATACATGGCAAAAACAGGTGGGTTATGATAAAGTTTCCTTTGTACAAATGGCAAAAAAAAAAAAAAAAAAAAAAAAAAAAAAAAAAAAAAAAAAAAAAAGCTATAGAGAGAAAATATCGATAGTTACATGATCCTTCCATCCGCTGTGTCAGAAGAGCTTATTTAGTGTTTATTTTTAAATATTCAGCTTTACTTCAAGAAGTTGTTTCCATTTATAGTACCACAAATTTACCCAGGGGATATTGTTTTGAATTCATTACTACACATTTCTCGTGGTGTAGCCCTGCATACTAAGTAAATGTGCCCGGTAGCCTAATATTATAACGTATAACACGTCCATCTCTTGTTTTGTTTTGTTGCATTTAAATACTTAATGCATAACAAAACTTACTATAACACACTTAAGAAAGAAAACAGTGTAATGGATTTGCTTTGTCTTTTCTTGTTTCTTACAATTGGACGTTTTCACCTTAGGTACAAACTGTAAAGGACATTGCCGTTCCTAAGTTTTTCTATCTATCTTTCTTTAAATAAGATTCTTAACGTTTCATATTTTGATAGGTTTATGTGAAAGTCTAAACACAAACCATACAGGGTAGCGATATATCAAAATATCCGCACTATAAGGATCATATTATAGCCTTAGTTTTTCCTTTCTCTCTCCATCCGATCTCTGTCTCTCTCACTCTCTCTCTCTCTCGTTTTGCTTTTCTGGGAACTATTTATAGGAGCTATAGTAAAGACAACAATTAAACGGCACAACCTTTTAGCATGGTTCATCAGTATATAAACAGTTTATAAAATTTTGAGACTAACACTTTTTCACTGTATCAATTAAATTGAAAAAGTTACAAAATAATATATTTTAGAACACTAAATTATACTCACAATTTACTTGAATTGTAGCTCTATTAGCACTTTGGTAGGCTCCTCCTGGATTGCTGGCTGTACATTGATATTGACGGGCATCATCGTTGGTCAGACTGTGTATTGTCAGTGCCTTGGTGGACAAAGATCCCCCAGAGTACTTCACACCATCTACCGTAATGCTTACTGGGATATTATTGGTGTACTTAATCCACTGTATGCCGTTGACTTCAGGACCAGTCACAGTACAATCTATTGTGACACTTCCACCAAACCGACTAGTAACACTTGCACCAGTGGTCACTGTTAAATTACCTAAAATAGAAATTAAATCATTTACCTAAAATAGAAATTAAATCATTAGTGAGATTTATTATGTTTGTTATTTTAAATTTAACAATCCGTCTTTGGTCATCGTATAATAATTATTATGTCCTATGAAGGAATGAAAATTAATAATCTGTCCCAAAAATGCTGGTGTAGCCAAGCTCTCTCATTCAGACACAAATTATCGTCATTTTAGTTGAATTTATTTTTGTTTACAGGACACAAACTTAGTCTTTATTATTGTTATCATACAAGTCAACATAAAACAATAACTAGCGGCAAGCTGACATATATATTGAAATGAAAAATATGAAAAATTGGAAATTTCGAAACAATATCTTAAATTCATTAAATAGATAGAAGTCAATGTAAATCGCGTGGAGCAACTACATGTACCAGTTCAAAATTTTGTACTTGGAGTAAATTGTTAACAGAGTCTACTTTAATTTTCAACCCAAATTTAGAATAAAAAGTGAGGCTTTTGAAAAATGTCACGGCTTTTGCTCTAAAATTTTCAACGTTGAAAAATTAACCCCGGGTCAATTTTTAACCCGGGTAAATATTCATTGTAACATGGACACTAATATTATTTGCGACACGACTTTTCTCATATAAACATGTACATGACAATTATGCTTTGACAAAAAGGACTATCAAATACACATATTCTGTAATACAGGTCAATAATGACAAAACGGCAGTTGTCCAAGTCACTCGTACATGTATCGTCACATACAAGTCACTTAGGGTAATGAACAACGTTAAACACAAATTGTGCTCCGCATGATCGCCTTACAACATTTCAAAAAAATAAAACTCAATATAATTTAATCAAAACTCAACAACTTTACTGATAATATTATTTTGTCGTTTGCAGTGAGGACAATTTTTAGCCTGGCGGTTGCTCATAGAGCAATAGCCAGCTTCTGGGATCCTGTTCAATCGAAAGTGGACCCTCTTCACCACCACTTGAACTTACGCCTTGAGAATTAGTACAAAAAGATAACAAATACAGTATTTTTTTAATTTTTGAAACTTATTTGAATGTTTATAACCTTTTTCAAAACGTATCTGCAGAAATAATTTTCAAGAAATGAAACTAAGCTATAAACACAGGTAACAATAACTTTAGCCGGGTTCATTGCGTATGCAATGGCCAGACTTTTTTGCTACATGTACATGAACAGTGTACGTTTTACTGGATGTTGGCTAAACAACAGATGAAATCGTTCTTTGTACAAAATTGTAATTCCAGCTTAGAGAAGAACGTAGCATGTCAGTTGGTCAATGTAAGTTTACATCCGATATATTTAAACATGACATAATAATCTTTTTCTTAGGAACATTCTACATACTACGAGTTTGCAATGTAAAGTTGCTGGACGGCGGAATAAATTGCAGTGGCGTCGGTAGCAAATTGAAAGTGTGGAGGGGGAGCTAGACTTACAGTATGTATCAGAAATCTTGTTAAACCAAAAAAAAAAACAACAAAAAAACAACCCAAAAACAAGAAAAAACAAAAATCAAAAAAAGGATAATGGTGTTATGGTTATGTTTATGTTTGCAAAATAAGCCCCTCCCCCGGTTCCGACGCCTATGCTTTGTTTTCACTAATAGCCTATGTCATTCTTTTTTTTAGAGATCCCGTTATCAAGCTTATTGTACATATTGTTGCGGGAATTGTTTTAAGAGCGTGTACAACAGTAAGTCTTAGTTGGGGATTTAAATATCTGACTATCCCACGATTATTATTAATATTAATGTAAAGAATTTGATCTTAATATAAATCATTGTTGATAATGGAATAACCCGACACCCCTTTCCAGTGGACTCTACCATGTGTATATACGTGAGAGAAGCTGAGAGTCGGGGTGATTCCTGTGTTAGCAGAAGAAGGAGAAGGTAATAGAAATACTACATTAAACTTCTGGACCCACACAATTAGATCAGTGCCCCGAATAGAGCCGAAGCTGTTCTATTGTGTGGTATTATTGATAAGGGGTGGTCATAAGCCACAGTACTGACAGTTTGTCAGGGAAGGTAGCTAGTGCCAGGGTTAGGGGCCCGAATAGAGCCGACCTGTCCTTGGTATTTGCCTATCTATTAGTTTAGCAGAAGTTAGGTTTTCCTCCTTCATTGCCAATCGTTTGTTATTTTTGATTCACTCTTGATTATACCCAAAGTAGGGACATTTTGATATTAAATATAAATCTAATCAGTGATTGAGAAAAATTGCATGCCATTATTTTTACATTGACAAGCAAAGAAGCGACTGAACTCATTTACATATTACATTAACATGAATAATCAATGCGTCCCTTTAAAAATTCCAATCTCTCCTTTTGATGATATTCAGTTGAAAAACTATTGAACATAATCATTACTTCTCCCTTTCGGCCTTTAACAAATAAATGAACTATTCATGGAGAGTTCACTCATTACATGTATGTCGGATAATTAAACAAGTACTCTTTTTAAAGGAATAATTGGCATGTGATATCATTGGTTAGCTTCATGTTCATGTAATGCGAAATCATTACCTGTAATAAACATGATGAACAGGATATATCGCGCCGTTTTGTTGATTTCCGAAATAGCAAGGAATGAATAAATTTTACTCTTAGAAGGCGAAGTGTACTTCCGATTAAAATTCGACGCATGGAAAGAAAGACGTGATTTGAATCAGTATGTAACTGTATAAATGTTTTAATCTTAAGGTAAACGCATTATAGTAATGTTTTCCTAGTAATCTACATGTAATTCTCTGATACAGCATAGTAAACAAAGCAGAGCGAGGCGCAATGCCTGCGCAAATAGTAAAATTTACCGGATGCCTAATATGGACACAACTGTGATCGGCCGAAGCCGATCACAATAAAGTATTATACATACCTTCTATCGCATTTAAATTGATCAAGTTACTTGAACTCAATCCAACGCCATTGCTGACTACGAGTCTATACGACGTTTCATCAGTAAATTGTACTGGATTAATAACAAGTTTAGGACTGGGTCCTGTGACGGAGCTCCCTGTGTATTTATCTGCCGTGATATCAATATCCACGAAGTTATTCCCATTTAGTTTTTGCCACTTCATGTTTGTAACACTGAGGAATGAGGTGTACGATCCAGTAACCGTGACGCTTGTACCGTGATAAACTGCACCAACAGGTTGTTGTAAAATGGTTACAACAGAAGGAGGAGCTTGAAATGTACAATCGTAATGTTGACAATAAATCATTTCAATCAATTAGTACTTATAGAAATTAGAATTTATACAAAAATTCTCTCTCTCTCTCTCTCTCTCTCTCTCTCTCTTTTATTTTAATATTTTAGAAATATTAATGGCTGAAATATTGTCCCATTTTACACTATAGAGATGGTCTTACCTAGATTTACTGATTGTGAACTGGTGGTAGATCCAACAAGATTGGTAGCCCCACAATGATATTCTCCAGCATCTGTAGGTCCTATGTTATGAATAAATAGTGAAGGGTTGCTAACGAATCCTCCAGAGTATTTACTACTGTCCGAGATGTCCCGATTTCGGCCATTCAACAACCAGTATATAGTTGTTAATGCAGGAGAACCGTGGGTGACACTGGCAGTACAGTGGATGGTTAGAGTGGTACCTGTCTCTGTGATTGCCCCAGGTACCGTTACAGTTGGTTTCTCTAAAATGTTTACGTTAAGATATATAAAAAAACTAAAGCCAAATATGATGATTTTGGCCCTGTCAATCCGTGAAAATTAGACTTCATAACTTTGAAGCCAATTTTTTGTCAGTAACTCATTACACATTTGTCTTCATATTTCTGCCTCGAAAATTTTTCGGGAAACATCACGGACGCTTGTATATGAGCTAAAACCGGACGCGGTATGGTAAAATGAGCCTTTTTTACAAGTATGCTCATTTATTTTTATTGATTTCATATGGGCGCCAACCTTAAACCAAAATAAAATTTAACACACAGATATATTGATGAAAATCGAATGATAATTATTCGGTTTCGTGTTGGTTCAAGTGTGGCGCCATACTTTAATAAACTATTTTTTGATATCTTGATGCATTCCGGATTTGCGTTTTATAAACATTAAGACAATATTAATTGAACTTATCATCAATTTCAAATAGTTAAACTCTTAAATATTTAAGAA
>WFKH01011925.1:86669036-86693051 GCA_016163765.1 Magallana hongkongensis
AATACGGGTTTTCTATCTGTAGTCTCTGCATTTGTATCTCCGTTTTCTGAAATAGCAGAGCTGACATGTTCTAAATTGACAAATGTAAAGTCTACAAATTTTGATATGACCATATATGGTATGGAAACAGTTTTTGGAAGTAAAAATTTTTCGAAAAAATAAATTGTGAGCTCGGTGTCTATTATATCAAGAGATGCGAGTGAAGAATTCGATCGCCATCAGACATCTTCTTAAATCTGGAAAATTTTACATATCATGACTCTGTTTAAATATATATATATATATATATATATATATATATATATATATATATATACGCATTTTTATTATCTTAGAGTATATGTAACAAATTGTTAAAGTATACTCTGAACCAGAGTTCTAAGTGTTCACCCAGTATAATTTACTATATGAAATAAACAAATGTTTTTTGTCTTTCCGTCGGGGTGACTGATTTTCACTTATCGCAAATCTGGCTTGAGAGTATACACTCTGGCCGATATAGCGATGCGTTGAGTGACGACACTATTTGATTGAACAGTTAAACAGGTCAAATCACGGGTTGCAGTTTATAAAAGAAGCGTTTTAATTGGCCAATTTGGTACCCGCCTACTCTTATCTGCTTACGCGGTATTGATAATTTATGCACCAACTGCCAGATGTGACGTTTAACTCTGTATCAGGATTGCAAAAACTAAATCACTGCAATAATTGACCGAGGGTTCTCACAATAATCGCTTCTTGTTTTTTATGGTGTAAACAATTGTCAAAAACAAACTGTTTAAACAGGTTCCCCATTTCATTCTTCGGCATAATGCTTCATCGATAAATTCAATTATTTTTAACGCATCAATTTAAGTTGACGCAGTATTTATTTTGTTTTAGCTTATTCCAAAGAATTCACAACAGATACTGACAATAAATATTACATAAATTGCTTTTTATTGAACTTGAACCGATCAATGGCACACTTACTTCTACAAGTGTGCAAGTGTCTTCAAACATACACAAAATTTACGGCACAAAAGTGTTTAATTTTAGACTGATCTGTGATTAACCTTATTTTGTAACTCACTCAATCTGTAGAAACATGAATTTTATCACATCAGTCATGTACCTCAATATTCATCAGACAATATCTACTACTGATGTTGACGCTTTACTTGCCGCTAACTTTCTCTCAACACGCTAATCCACCTCGGATTGTAAAATTCACGTGCAGATCGAGTCACAATTTTACACAGTTTTTATATAAACAAACCACACTTCTTCATTAAACGGAGCTGGTGACATTGTTTCAAAGATTTTCAGTACAGATTTATTGTAAGCAAATAAGTGAAGACATATGCTGTAAAACGTCTAATGGATTTCACGGCGTGTCAACCCGAATTTTCCCGTGCATCTACATTTTTAGCAAGCTTTTAGTGAGGAAAAACAGTCTGTTCAACTCGTACGATATTCAACAAATCGTATATTGTGAACGGTAACGTAAAATATATTTGTTCACTAAACAGTTTCTGACGTTTTTCTTCACAATAAACTGAATAACGTTGTGTAATGAGCAAAGTACAATCTGTGACTTTAAGTTATATGCGCGCGTTCCTGCTTTTTGAGAACTTTTTCTATTCTTATTTTTTTTTCACTAACATTATTAACAAATGTACGTAAACATCGCCCCTTTTGTTCTCAAATAACTCTGTCGTTGTAATTTTAAACTTGTGAGTACAACTTTATTATAAGTTTTCTTTCTCCGACATTTGTTTACACGAGTTAGCATCATGTTCTCAACATGCATTTGATAAATGGGCGGGTCTATGTAAATGCACAAATCAGAATCTTTGTTGCGAATCGCAATTGAAAAACACACCGATAAGAAAGTGTCATCACTCAACGCAATGCTATATCGGCCGTATCGTATACTTTCATGCTAGATTAGATTTGCGATAACTTTCAAGTAGTTGAGAACAAATTTTGACCTCTGATTGCGACCCGGGACCCTGGCCTTTGCTGCATATCACGAACACTTCCGGTTTGGTTGAATTTCGCCCAGAACTTTCGGATTGCTTTAGGGTGCCGATGGATATGACGTACAGAAGAGAAAAATCAAATTAAAATAAGGTTTCCTTCGGATTGCTCAATATTTGAAGCAATGCCGAGGACAAAATAAACAGCAGATTTAAAGTGAGTACAACATGTCGTAAGAAGTATCTAGACACCAATATTCCAACTTTCCTCAATGATTATTTTGGCCATTTTTTGGTGTTTTTCTTTTTAACTATCACTTAAGTCTAATATTAATCACAAAAAGTTGCCAATCATATTAAGCACGTTTAATGTTTTGAGGTTTCGTCCCGGGTAATTGATTTCAATCGGCATTGTCTTATTTTATCTGTGCTATGAATGTGAGGACATATCAGTTACAAAATATTGAGGAAAACAGTATCGTTCATTAAAAGCATAATATACTAGTCAAAATTTCTAACGCCCCAGGCAAGTGTTTGTATTACACTGTTCCTAATTCTTATTATTTTGACCAGGACAATGATTAAATATAAAGAATAAAGAATAACAAAGCATTTTTAAAAAAATTCAATCAAAATTTATTTAAAAGGTTTAATGAAAAAATCAAGAAGATACAGGTACCGTACGAGGTACATGTATTAATGTTGTGATTAAAAAAAATCACAACATTAATACCTCGTGCGTTCCCCATTCGCACTAATAAAAGCATCTCATAGAGATCCCACGATTGAATTAAAAAAAACCTTTGTGGAAGGTTATTCCATTTGTTTATGTGGTCTAGTTCTGCGAAATGCGGATGCTGAGGAACTGTCTTACTCTTGTAATTATCTCATCCCATCCATATACAGGCCATTAATGTGTTCTAAAATGTGCTGTGCAGTTGCGCGTGCTGTGCGGTGTCTATCAGAAAGGTGAGTTACCCTAATGCAGCGGTTATGTTTACGTGTCATTACATGACGTTTTGGCCTTCATGGTAGGTCTTCAACACTTCCGGTTGCATTGGATTTCCGGTCAAGCCTTAGAATGATTTTGTGGTGTTTGTTAAAAAATCTACCGATCGGTGATGAATATTATGAATTTAGAATAGCTGTTTTATTGTTTAGGAGATCATTTTTAAAGGTTAAAAGTAAAAAAAGCAAATATTGGGAAAAGAAACAAACCTATCGTGAACCGCGCTCTGCTTGGACCACGCCAACTGATCTTGAAGGTTCCTGGGCAGACATGCGCCGCATTTTACCCAATTGGTTTTATGTTTTTTTATAAGCAGTTAAAGGCAAGGAATCGATCGAATCGAGTCGTTTTGAAAAACACATCCGAAAAAAATATCGAACTTATCCACGCTTTTTAACAAATACGGTCATGGTCGAGTAATTACTTACTCGATTACAATTTTTTGGACATTAACAGTTGAGCATTTTAAACAGCAGTCGATAGTGGCAACTACTTAAAAACTGATGTTAAAGTTTTCTAAATAATAAAAAAATAAAAGTGGGGCGTTAGAAATCTTGATCAGTATATAACAGTCTAACTGAATATTGTGTTTATGGCGTGCCTTTTGCCGCAACAAGCATTTGCCATATAAGGTTATGTCAAAATTCGACAAACTTGTAGACACTACATTTGTGCCATTCAGTCACCGTTTAATTACCTTTTAGTCACATTTAAGTTAACTAAATGACAGAGCTTCATCCTATGTGTGTGTGTGTGTGTGTGTGTGTGTGTGTGTGTGTGTGATATTAATTGAATTGTTCAAACAACAAACCCCATATCCTGCTCCCTTATTAGATAGGTGCTAGTTAGGAGAAGAAAATGAAGAGATTCTGCAATACAATGAGGGTTTCACACCTCACTTTGGAAGGTCACTATGAAGAAAAAGGTCCTCAAAAAGAACACACGATGTTTACATAAAGGAATTAAGCTTAATTAACAGCAAAATTATATGATTTTGGAGATATCTTTTTATTTGGATGCTTCAGAAATAAAATAATTACTTTCGGGATATGATTCTATTTATATAAATCAGTTATATGAAGAATATCAATTATCTTATATAAATATATAAGACAATTTTTAAGATATTATACAACGTGGTATTATTCCGATTAAAACAGGCAACAACCAATTTTAAATATGAATACTTTAATGCAATTTTCAGTTCTTGTCAGTTTTCATAATTCCTTTGGATTGTCAGACAATGCGCATGTTTATGTAAGGAATTCGGCTTACTCAAACAACGAAAATGCATGTACATGTACAGTGTATGTCTATCAAAGTTGTGTTCATTAAAGCTGACATGGATTCATAAATACGCATTATCGCCCTTTTATCTCTGACTACCGCCATTTAAGTTGTCGATTTCTATTATAACGCTCATCGCTACACTACCCCTATATAAGGCCGAGGGCACTATTCATGCTTCACCGCATTCAGATATTTAATTCACTCGAACACGTTACATTGGACGGAAAGATTTGTAGAAACGCGTTTTAAACAAGAATGAGATGACTACCACTGCACTTGTAAGGAATATCCAATGAAAGACGAAACAAACAGACTGAAATCCAGGCACACATATTTCAAAAACCCTCCATCATTGTAGAACGTTTTCCTGTGTCATTCTGTTATCAAATCACACCTGCGCTAACCACACACTGTACTAGATCGTGCAGTGACAGCATGGACTTTAGAAAACGGAGTGAGTCAAAGAATAAACCATATTTTATGTTCTATTGATTGTAGTTTTCTTTATTGTGTAGTTCTATCATTTTCAACCTGAATGCCGCGATCGGAAAACAACCGACCGTAACTTTCTCGGCAAGTTCCCAAAGGCAGTTAAAGAGAAATCAAAACTAATATGCCGACCAAATGCTTATATTTACAATCTACTGTGTTTTTCCATTATATTCGGTGATCTTTAAATGCCTCTTAATGCAAAAACCCAATTACCTCGTATAAACTTTCATGTAATTTACATAAGCAGTTTCCAAACATTGATTTCTAAGTTATCGGTTTAAAAATATAATTCATACATGTTGTTTAACATCATCTTTTACAAGTATTCAACAGTAAAGTAGATTCTATTGTTAAAAGCAAAATTTCAAGAGTAATTTTTCATGGATTATATTTTCAAGGCTCATCTCAACAGTCTATGTGAAAACCAGTGTAAACCGGTTTTAGAAACAGCTGTTCTTCATGTTACTAATTTACTCCCTCCGTGATCTGCAATTCATACCGATTTATTCAATAAAGTAATACATTTCATCAATAAGGGAATGTAAATATAAGCATTGAATGATTTTTTTTGACGTCGTTGTGACAATAACTGCCGTCAGTTGAGCAGACAAATTGTCATAACGCGCTAATGCTATATTATGAATTCGTGTCAGCTTATAATATATAAAGATTTGAAACAGGATTTGTATTTTTTTCAGATTTTCCAATTTTTATATTTTCTGTAAATTCAGGTACATCTTGTTTCTTATTGTACTGTTTTGTACAAGCATTGTGCATCTCGTATATTAATCCATTCAGTTTTTATCTGTGCTACGGGTTTTTCTACACGCATGCACATGTATTCAGTTTCGTATTTTAATAGAGGCAGCATAATGACCAATGTTAAAAACGTGCATCAATGTAAATTTTACAATGAAAGCCTCAATTTTCTACAGATATCTTTACACTCAATATTAGACATCCTCTTTTTGTTATGGATAGGGTCAAGAAAAAAAACTTAAAGCATATTTACATTAGTTTGTTTTCCATTGCATATTTTTTTATAATAGACATCGGATTCCCAGTGGAATCCCACGGTGGTCCACGGCGTCTTATTTTGAATGATATTAAAATTTACAATTTATATGGAAGTTTTGGATATCAATGGCTATTTGACTCATAAAAAAAAACCCGAAAGCAGAAACCCGCCCCCCCACCCACACACACCCACACCCACCCACACACACACGTCTTACATATTCTTTTTGACCATATCTTACATGTTTCTGTCTTGATTGTCATAACTTTATATGGTTCCATTATCTATATATCTTTTAATTTTTCTAGACCCAGTGATTAAAACACAATATTTGTATAGTTAAAAGCAGTCTTACCAAAATCCCTATCGTCCAAGACATTCCAACACCTTCCTATTACCGTTTTTGTAGTGTCCAACCCTAATAATTGTGTTAACAACCACGAAAAATGTCAATCGAATTCCATATCTGATTTTAGCTACCAATTCTTATAACCAGGAAGTTTTATTCTTGAACTATTTATAATGAATCTGATACCTTTTTTTCGGCAGATCCGTTTTTTTTTTGACCTGACATGAAGCGGCATGTCGATCCGATTTTACATTAAATAACTGAAACCAATCTAAACTGCATAAATCGATATTTACGCCGTCCAAATGAATTATAAGATACTAAAGGGGAAAAAAAGGAGATTTATTTTTATATTTCCTTTACGTTATAAATGATATGAGTGATATTTTTGTATTTACATTGCACTGGGATGACAAGAATAAATGAAAGATGATAGAATTTGATCGATACATGTATCTTGAGATATATCATGGTTAAACAGGTTCAGTGCTTCCTATTTATAATAAAAACATGATTTTAAAAAGGATGCACATTTCTATATAAAATACATTGTTATCTTTAAATTTGTGGATTTTAGTAGAGAGCATTGTCAATTGTTTCCACATTACAATTGCGTGATCAAAATTGTATTATAGATACTCTTTGAAAGGAAACAATTTTTAGGATACATTCAAAAATATCTTATTCTTTACGCAATACTGTGTTTATTATCGTAATCTATCCATGTAGCTAAAAAAATGAAGACTCTTTTTTCATTCCGTATACGTACATGTACATTGCTATTTAAGTTGGGAAGAAACTGTAGGAAATACTGAGGGGAGAGGGGGAGGGGGTCTATATAATTTCGTTTAAAGTTTAGTACAATAACTTCATACTTTAGTTCATTTCCCCTTTGAAGAGTGGCTTACATACGCCCTCCTGTGATTTAAATCCCTTACACGAACTGTATTCAGAATATTTTAATGTCAACTTTACCAAGTATTTCCCAATTAACATACAATTGTTTGTATTTTTATAGTACCATCATAGCCTTGCACAAAATATTCAATGCATTGCATTTTCGAACTTATTCTTAAAGTTTAATGGTGTCGTCCGAGACCCAATGGTAGCAATTGGAGATAAGTAAGCAGGCAATGCATAAACTTCTTATTTTTATGAAAATGGAGATCGTAATATGAATTAATTCAAATATTATTTTTTTTTGATATACCATGCTTCCTATTTGAGACGTAATTTAGAATCAAATCAGCTTACACAAAAAAAAACTAACATGTTGAAAGAATTATTGCATGTCCATGTGAGCATGTTTATTGCCAACATTGTACAATTTATCAAATGGTTGAGGTGTTTTAATAATCATTGGTTTGTACAATAGAAGTGATGGGTATAAAATGAAACAGTTTATTTTATTTTTTGAATCAATATGCTTGTTTGTTGCAATATGTTTATATCGATAAAAACTTGATTCTTCGTAGTCACATGATTAAATGTAAATCAAGGTGTCGCAACATCAAATGACTTTAACGCTCAGATTTTTAAAAGAGTGTTTTATCACAAGGACAGATAAGATGGTTTATTTTAAAAAAAATGTTTAAATAGGAAGTGTAACAACACTGAAGTACTAGTAAGATTAAGATTCTCCTTCCATGATTAATAATCTTTGCGATCTGTAGACACATTTACTTATGAATTGACTAATTTTATTTATACATGTAAAGAAACATGAATTCAAAGAAAGGTCATAATTAAAGCCCTTCAGGTTTTGCTCGTCCACCATCAAATCTCCTCTCACACTCCATAAGAAAAAATAATACCGATTAACGATGTTATTTATGAAATTTCTCCTACATGCTAATTCACCTTCTTTCAACCAGGGTATTTATAAAACGAAGCGCGTTGCATTTACGCTTGATAAACCATTTTTTTTTTCCATGTATATCAAATATATGTACCTGTACTTTGACGCCACGATAGCAACTTATTTCAAAATGATCTCGACAATCTAGCCTTGATGAAGATGGGGTAGGTCATAAAATAGCATCCTAAGCAATCTTTGTGTGAAGTGTCATTTTCCAGAGACGTACTACAAAAGAGATATAGGCCGGAAAAGATTGCACAAACGAACGGATGACAGCTTGGTGACGTGATCAGTTAAAAAATTAAATTGTTATAAATAATGCTAAAGACATTTTCAAATTCAGAACACATTAATTTTATGAATATGATTTTAAAACATATTAAACGTTGTATATTTTCATGTAGCCCAGAAGCATGTTTTACGGGACATTTTACCAATATCATCGTCGGAAACCCACAGTTAATTACGCGTCGTTCCTCTCTCAATCACCCGTGGGTCAGTTTAAACTTCAACGCTCGTTTTAGTGAGCAAATTTTTATAAATATCAACCAATCAAATTAGTCGTTACAGAAGTGGAAATCTTCTGTTTCGGGTACACTACCTTATATTGATAGCATTATTTAACATGTGACAATATTTGCGTCAAACAGATTCTCCAATCCAGTGAATGAGTCGCAAAGCATGACGGTCTACTACGTCTTTACGTCCACACGTGGTTTTTTCGGTTTTATACACATTTAAATATTTGCCGGAAAATTTGTACAACTTGTTTTTTACTTTAAAAGGTAAACTGAAAATGGTAAAGATTATGATCATAGATTTTGAACCATGCTTACTTTGAAACATACTGTTGTTTTAATAAAACATCAATCAGTATCGAAAGTGTGGCAAACTTACGCATACATATACAAACAGATTTTTTAGCAGATTTAGCAATTTCTTTTTCTCGTCTTCAAATATTGAAGTAATTCCTCGGGTAAATTTGAAATATTTTTATCTAATAGAGCCATAAGTTGAGATTTTGTTTGATTTTCGTTTTTATTTAGCTCAATTTCTTCCTCTTTTGAAACTGTTATTTTATTGAATTTCAGTGGACTAGGGTATTAATTTACTATTTTTATAAAATCATTAATTATAGTCCGCATAACACTAAGCAAGAAATGAACATCGCTTTTGAAATGGCAATGAAACTATAACGAACACTAGCACAAGAAAAAAAATGCTGTACGCTAAGCATTCTGATGAGTGTTCCTGAAGAAAATTTCAAAGCGCATTCTACTAATGCTGTCCCAATCCAAAGGTATCACGTGAAAAACATACTGACTGCTTTTAATTCAATAGGACACCTCTCTTTGGAACTTTGAGAATGGGGTATTTTAATTTGTTGATATAAGGCCTCGTAAGCAATATCTTTTTTTGAATGTGGGCATAGATATAAAAGATCAGACATAATTTTCCATTTATCTGAAAACAAAAATTGAAAATGAGTTTTCAAAGGACAATTCAAAAATCAAAATGGTACATGTATATATTTTCAATACGCTTTGTATTCACTGAAACTTGTAGTAGCCCGCAATGCCTTGCAACACATTCACCTGATTGGTCTGTCAATAAAAGTAAACAGATAGCTAATTTAGTATTCAAAGTTATGCCGACGTCACAAAATCCAGTGGTTTCAATGAATACTGTAACGAACGTTTAAAAGCGACTTGTTTATTGGACCAACTTACTCGGGGTGTTATATGAGCCTCAACGTTTTAACGGACCCACGGGTGATGAGTAGAGGAACGACGCGTAATTAACCCTGGGTTTCCGATGATGTACCAATGTTTTTAGATATTAATCGTACTGTTTCTATAGATTTGTAGTAGTTATACCGGGCACAATACTAGTATTTAAACTGTCATTGTAATTATGAATTTTTTTTTTTTCAAATTTAATGAGTTCTGAACGGACTTATTAAAATCTTCTTATCTTCTTATTGGCATGCCACATCTGCAACGCAAACTAAATGCGTGATGAAGATGAGCTAGGAGGATTCTAGGCCTACAAAAGATGTAAAACTTAAGCCGCTTTTGAACCTTAAAGCAAGGGTGATGTTTCGTAGCTCAACATATCCATTTAGTGAAAATTGTATTAATATTATTTTATACTTTATACCGGTATATGTTAATGTTTATATGCTTTTGATTCTGTGATAATTCAAAGATTATTTGACTGAAGCATAGGATCACCTTCTCTTATATGAAGGACTAGTATGTCATCTATCAAACTTAGTAATACCCAACTTCTTTCTTCTTCACATGCATGAATTGCGACTTCAGATACCCTGAAAGCAAGGGGTTTTTTTCTTATTACATGTATGCTAATTTAAACAAAATGAACTGGACGGTTTTCACACATAGAATTTTAAACTTTTATTGTAACACTGTGCATCGTTAATTATCATAACCTCTCTCTAACTGCCGTCACCACACTTGCATTTACTGTGCAGGACAGGGTTGCAATTATTACAATGCCATTGCATGGGTCAATCTTTCAATCAAGTGACTGTTAAAGCCGATGGGACTCTTCTATTTTATACGTTAATATACGTTAATCAAAGTTTACGCATGATGACCCTCGATAAGAGACAACTCGTACTGGTACAAGATACAATTCAAGATCAAAAGATTGCAAGGTCTTTCATGGTAGGAAGCATGATATGCCCTTTGCATGTAGAATTTCGGTTTTTTCTGTATCTGTAGTGTTTATCTAGATCGACTTGAGTGCATGCGTAGTTTCTTTACCCTCCACAAATTAAAAGACCTGACACGGTAGGAGAAGTTTTTACAAATATATGGATGATGGGCCTCTCTATGTACACAAACCAATTATTTATGTCAATAAGTTTTAATTAACTTCCTGTTTGACAAGTCATTCAGTGTAGGAAGAAAAATCTCAATGGATACAACTGTTTGGAAAGTAAGTTATATTTTGACATTAATAATTCTTTCTAAGAACTTTAACCAGTTATTTTGTTGATTAATGTGTAATCATTGCAATTGCATTAAAACTATTTTCTATTTTACACATGCAGTATCGTAACTTTCCAGCGTAGGTACTGCAAAATAAAACAAATGAGTGTAGAACCGTGCATCCAGTATATGAAAAGTTAAAATCTACTATGTGTTTAATATGAAATGCGAATAATTTAATCAATTATAGCAATCAAAAGTTTCCTTACAATAAAGGATATTAAAACCTTTGACATTGGTATGATATACTGTGAACCAACTTTTATTCGCGACGACTTGATTTTGATCGAACGGTTATAAAGTGGTTCGCAGTGATTAATTTTCGCAATCAAAATAATCTTAAAAAGATATACTTCAGATTTTTAGAACATTGCGAATATTTCTTCAGCGCGAATAAAAGGTGGTTTACAGTATCAGAATAATCAGAGTATTCTAAATTAAACCAAAAAGTTCATATTCTTTTATTAGACATATTTTGTATGCGTATAAGAAATCACTTTAGAATATGTGAGAAATTCACTTACATTTACTATACCTTCAACGTTAAAAGTGTGTTCCAGTGGATATGTATGTGGAGATGACAATAATACAGTAATTAAAAAAGGACTTAGGACACTGTCCTACATGTTTTATACGATTTTATGATTAGTTTATTAATTTTAGATAATTTCCTTGCTGTGTATTTTCTCGACGATTAAAGGTTCTTTAAATACAATCTGCAATGTCAACGCAGACTGTGCAGAAACCATTGAAACATGTTATTTAGGGATCTGTGTATGTAATACCGTTCATTTTAATGTAAATGGTGAATGCAAATCAAGTAAGTATAATCTTTAACATAACGAGATATATACATGCAACACATGCATAATGCAGGTTTTGCTTTTTAAAAGAAGCTTTGTAGCATATCGTCAAAATTTAAAAAAGAAGAAATCTTGTGATTATTAAGAGAAGCAAAACTAAAGTCACAAACTTTAAAACGCCAAAGAATCAGAAAATAGGACTCAAAGTACTATATATAATATTGTAAAAGAACAATAAAAGGCAAAATTGGTTAAGAAAACTTAAATATACAAAATAATTCCTGACATTTGTCACAAACGGATTTGTATGCATTTAAAAGCAATACATGTATACTAATATGAATATTGGGTTTGTTTCTTTAAAAGACATTTTAAATTTTAATATTTGACTAACTTCATAGTTAGAAAAATGGTTAGAAAGTTGGTTTGAAAAAGCGATATGCATGTACGAGAATATTTATTGCATTCTCATGGTTCATAAAATTTTCTCTCAGTTAAACAATGTGTTAATGCACATTTAATTTAGTTCTTTACAAGTTCACCAAAAATGAAAGTGAAATATTACAAATATCAAAAATGCAATGAATGTTTTGAGAAGTGTTGTATTGCAGGTAATATCACAGTTGCTTTGACAATATCATCTAGAAGTGTGGCTTATGGATCAAGTGTGATACTAACAGCCACAATCACATCAGAAGTACCAATAAAACCTGTCAAATGGCAGATAGTGACATCAGCTGGAAACACCTTGGATCTAGATTTATCACAAGATAAGTACACGGAGAAAGATGGAGGGTCTGGTACAGTCAAATTGACTATTACAGGTATTACCTTCTTAGATACTAATGTCTACAGAGTCGAAGTCAGCAACATCGCAGGAATAACCAGCACCAGTAGCCAGGTGTCACTTACTGTGACTGGAGGTACCTGTATTTCAAAATGATAACCACTACTTTGAATTAAGATTTCATAGTAAATATGTATTTGTTAAACATGATGCCCTAAATTGACCATACAATGACGTCGATGCAGGTGGCAAATATATTTGTCTAATTAATATGGAAAAAACTAATATGTGACCTTCAATTTTACTGCTATAATTATATTTTTAATAAAAAGCTTTTTTCTTAATTCTAATCCATGTACATTTTCAGAATGTAGTATGGTCAAAATTATTCTTATGAATCATGAAACAAACACGTGCTATTTTTTTAAATAAATGAAATACAATGACATTAGGATTGTATTTGTAAATATGAGTTATAACATTTCCAACACACATTCACATTATTAAAGTCCAATATTCCTCTCATTTTTAATCACTTTCCAATATAAGGTAAATTCAATTCAATATAAAACAGCAGTATTGGGGCTCAAATTAATTCTGACTTAATCCAACATTTACACTTTTTATTAATTCATCCTGTTTTTGAAAGGAAGTGAAATAGTAAGAGTTGGCTTTATTTCTAAACTGTATAAATATAAGAATAGTTATATCTTACAAAATTTGTCGGCATTGAAATATATGAGGTGTATAATAAAAAAAAAAGATTTTTTATTTTTGTATCTAACTATAGTTCTAATTACTTGTCATCTAAATATCTAAAATGCAATAATATGAGTTCAAAATAAATATGAAACCATTGCTTTTTGTAAATTGATAGATTATGAAAACACAACCAAAAAAAAAAACCACCCATCGATTACAAATGCAAGTGAATTCATTACCATTTTCAATATTGAAATGTAAGTTAAACATACCAACGTGTTTGGCCTATAGTCATTCGCAGATATTTGATTCTACAATTTGTTTGCCAATCGCGATTTTACGCGTCTATTATTTCCTTAAGTATGACACCGAATTACGGTATTCCAATCACCTTCCGTTTTTTGGTCAATCAGAACGTTATCTTCTACCAAATCCGATTTCACGGAAGTCAAATAAGTGCAACTATGCATTGAAATTTCATAATGCATCTTAATCTAGACCAATAGCTCATTGATCCTTTATATGAAAACAAAGTGTATACGTATAAAGTATATGAGGAAAGTAATAAGATATGTTTTGCTTACCTAAATAACATGGATGCATAATAAGAGGAACTCTTTAAAATATCAGTGTACTAATATACCCAATGCACTTCGAGTGGGAAAATTATATCTGAAACTAACATAGAGATAACATAATTTAAATGAATCTGAATAACTAGAAATAACAGTTATGAAATTCAAATCTATTTCGCTTACAATAATTATTACATGCATGACATTATTTGTCATCTCAGGCAATTGATCTCGCTCAATGAAATCAAAACGCAAGGCTTATGATTAAACTGCCAGGAACAATATAAAAAGAACTTTTGAGCGAACTAATGATTTACCTCAGTCATTGGCTTTCATGAAGTTTTTGAGTTGTCTGATGGCCGCTGTTAGCCTTAAATTGAAAATGTTTGCATGTTTAAAGTGTTTTGCGACTACCTCAATTTTTAATCGACATATAAAAGGACACACCCATGATAACCACAGTGTGTGGATAAGAGATGTAAATCTTGACTCTATATTCACTATATACTTTGATTTCCACTTAGAATTGAAAAACAACATTAACAATCGTCAATTCTTATTTGATCAATATCGTCAAAATTTCAGCTCGTCACAATAACCACGTTTACAGTAAATTACATACATGTATTTTAGAGACGCCAACTGTAGTTGTACCAGGGACAATATCAGAGACAGGCACCACTGTAACCATCCACTGTACTGTCAGTGTCACACAGGGTTCTCCTGCATTAACAGCAATACACTGGTTGTTAAACGGTGCTAATCTAAGCTTTACAGACAATACCAAGTACTCAGGAGGAAATTTGAACACCCCATCACTAACCATTAATAACATAGCATCAACAGACGCTGGAGAGTATCGATGTGTGGCTACAAATCTTGTTGGATCTACCACCAGTTCACAGTCAGTAGCTTTGGGTAAGCTTATTAAGTTGTTATGCGTGTATGAAACGGATATAAGGAATGGGGGAAATTTTAAATTACCGCATTCCGTTAAGGTAGATAATTTCAATAATCGGTCGTTTTTACCTAATTTTATTCTTCTGTCATTGATAAACAAGCTAACTATAAATATAATTGATATGCTTAATTAATTTTATAAGTTTACCGATGATGTCCTGTTTTTTATTTTATTTTATAAAAATAACTTTTTGAAATAAGTTCTCGTCCAACAAGCAATACAGTAAATATTTATGATATCCTGTGAATAGCTCTCTTTTGTACCCAAATTAAACTATTGATTTAACATGATTGTTTTGTTGTTCATTTCAAGCTCCTCCTTCTGGTGTAACAATATCACAGCAACCTGTTGGTGTAATCAATTATGCTAGCAGCGTCACATTTACTGGATCGTACACCTCAAATCTTCACAGTGTTAGCATCATCAAGTGGCAGAAACTGACTGGGAGTGACTTTATTGATATTGATATCACAGCAGATAAATACATAGGGAGCTCTGTCACAGGACCCGGTCCTAAACTTGTTATTAATTCAGTCCAATTCATCGATAAAACATCGTACGGACTTGTGGTCAGTAATGGCATTGGATTCAGCAAAAGTAACTTCATCTCACTTAATGTAATAGGAGGTATGTGTAAGTGTATAAGTTTTATATACATGAAAAGGAGTCAGCAATGGTGTTCACTCTGTTCAAAATCAAGTAGCCTCAATATACGTGAAGTTGTCAAACAAGCTTTGTAAAAAGAAAAAAATACATTACATTTATACTATTTTTAAATCAAAATTTTGTAAAAAGAATAAATAAAAACCAAAATACAGTTGCGAAACTAGATGTAGCTTATGTGAGTTTGGAATAATCGGATTTAAAAATCAAATACACATACGAGTAATCTTTAAGCAAATAGACAAAAAAAATCAACTTTTAACAGAGTAACAGTTTTGAAAAAACTGAACAATAAACAGGTAAGTTTTGCATCTGAAAGTCTGAATAAAATTATATATTTAAGGTGCATTGACAGTTACCACTGGTGCAAGTGTCACTGGTCGGTTTGGTGGAAGTGTTGCAATAGATTGCACTGTGACTGGTCCGGAAGTCAACAGCATACAGTGGAGGAAGTACATCAATAATATCCCATTAAGCATTACAATAGATGGTGTGAAGTTCTCTGGGGGATCTGTGTCCACCACGGCTCTTACGATATACAGTCTGACTAACAATGATGCCTTTCAATATCAGTGTACCGCCAGCAACCCAGGAGGGGTCTACAGTAGTGTCAAAAAGGCTATGATCACCGTAGAGTGTGCGTATTTTTATTTTGATAAATCTAATATTAGGATAAAATACATTTTTCAGCGATACCGAAAGTTGCAAAAGTGGTCTAGTACACTCGCTTTAATTATAAACACACATCAAATTAGTTGTTTTGCAATGGATTGTTACTAATTAATAAGCAAGATTGATGTTGGATCTCGCGTTAAAGTTATTTATTATATAGATTAAGTATATTTTGGTGTGGTATGGGACACCATATTGTGACGTACTTCCAATCAAAATAAACAATAAAATCAAGCATCAGTATATAAACTTTTTCTATACCTGACAGCGTAGCGCAATGGGTTAAAGTGTTGACCACGTATCTGAAAGTCGCGAGTCCGTATCCCGCTTGGGCTTTTATAATTTTTTACCGTTCCAAAACATATTAAAACATTTTGTTTAGTCAGATATTGTAACATTTGAAACAGTAAAAGTATTTTGATTTTAATGTACCTTTATCCACATTAATATCGACAGGTGTCCTATACCACCTTAATTTTAAATAAATGGTAAATTTCTAAAACTCACTGTTAAATGAAATGGAAAAAGTCTTGTTATTCCATATTCCGTGTACGTTTAGCTTTGCGAAAACCTTTAAATCATTCAACCAAACTTTAATTTTTGGTAAGCATTAGAAATATTTTCAAAATCGAATAGCTTACATCCAAACCAAAGTAATTTAATTTGCTCTACTAACTCTAGCAATATTTCTAGTTCATGATCTGCCTTTTTCATTTTACATTATAAAACAGACTATAAAACCTTTTCTAAAATTAACAAAAGGCCCACAGGCCTTGACGGTCACCTGAGTACCATAGCCCTTAGTTTGACATGTCAGAGTCTCATGTTTGTATTTTAAGCTTCATATTGAAGTCTAAATCCCTAATCTGAGACCCCTCTGACTGTTACTCCAATTTTTATTATTTGATGTTTGAAAAACATTAATTCATGAAAATGTTGGGGGGAGGGGGGGGGGGGGTTACAACAGGAGGAATCTCGGATTATCTACTAGTACTCCTTAGTTTCAGGGGCCAAAAAATGTTAACTTTTGGTAATAAAAGACCTGCAGGCCTTTAATAGTCAATCTTTAATAATATGCAGTTTCATTTATAATGCACTCAAAATGCTTACAGCTTTTTCTACAAGTATACAATGCATAGGATATTAAAGTAGAATTCCTAAAATAGAACACATATTTAATTAAATATTGGCGAGTGAAAATTTGCCAGGTTGTTTTCAAAATGAAGTTAAATTTGTTATGGATGACAAACAGTAATTACATTAAGTAAAAATACATGTTCAATATTTGGTCATATTTATTACCCCCCCCCCCCCCCCCCGGATAAAAAGCCTCGATTTCTGTCACATGGCCCGGACAGTACATTTCACAAATTATCATCAGGACATTATGAGCTTAATAACAATACATGAATTTATTTCTCTCGACTGTGATAGTACAGAAAAAATATTAAATCAATACATTTTCACTATGTGGCCATATTGGCCCCACCCTAGGGCCTGAACCCCTGACCCAGAGACCATGAATTTCACAATTTAGATAAACGGCTTCATGGACATCACAACAATGCATTTATTATTTCTCAAATATATATGGGAGTAGAGAAGAAAATTTTTTAATATTTAGTATATTTTTCCAAATGAACATATTGACCCCACCCTAGGGCCTGAACCCCTGAACCTAAGTCCATGAATTTACCAATTTTAGTAGAGGGCTTCATTGACATCATAACCATGCATTTAGTTTTTTTTTCCAGATGTGTGGCAGTAGAGAGGAAGATTTTCTAAGATTTAATACATTTTTACTATAAGGCCATATTGGCCCCACCCTAGGGCCTGAACCCCTTACCCTGGGTCCCTGAATTTCACAATTTTGGTAGAGGGCGTCATAACATCATAACTATGCAATTATTTTTCCCCATATTGTGGGAGTAGAGAAGAAGATTTTCTAAGATTTAATACATTTTTAATATAAGGCCATATTGACCCCACCCTAGGGACTGAACCCCTGACCCTGGGACCATGAATTTCACAATTTTGTTAGGGGGCTTCATGAACATCATAACCATGCATATAGGTTTTTCCTCTTAGGTGTGGGAGTAGAGAAGAAGTTTTTTGAAAATTGGGCTTTTTTTTGGGCATATTTGGCCCGCCTGTGGTGCCCCGGGGGTGATAGAGCTATGAATTTCACAATTTAGATCCCTCTTACCATAGAGATGTTTCACACCAAAAATGGTAACAATTGGCCTTGTAGTTTTCAAGAAGAAGTTAAAAATGTAAAATTGTTAACGCACGAGGGACGAAGCACGACGCACGTCGACGGACGAAAACAGATAGCAATAGGTCACTTGAGTTTACTTTATTCACAATTTTGAAAACATAAATACTGCAAAATGCTTCGTTGACACACAAGCCGTTGGAAAGTATACATGTAATGAGTAAAGTATATCCATTTGCGAATTCGGACGATATAGTTTGTAATATTAGCATACAAGAAACAATCTTCAAATATGAAATACAAAAATACAGCTTTAAAATTGGTGAATTTTTTAAATATATGTACGATACTT
This sequence comes from Magallana hongkongensis, assembly GCA_016163765.1. Classification (NCBI taxonomy): domain Eukaryota; kingdom Metazoa; phylum Mollusca; class Bivalvia; order Ostreida; family Ostreidae; genus Magallana; species Magallana hongkongensis. Next base: position 86,687,761 of record WFKH01011925.1, read on the forward strand.
GTTTTGCATGAATTGATTAATTGTACTCTTTCATAAAGGATTAACCTATATTATTGTGAAAATCCAAATAAATCAATTTTAATGGCTTTCATGTCCGATATAAGCAGTGATAATTAAATAAAATAAATAAATATATCGAATGCTGAATCTTGACCTTAAAGTTCATCGACTTTTTTCATTGTGTAACCAAGTTATATTAAATGCCATGAAAATATGGTTTGGAAAGGCAAATAGAAACCTTCACTTTGAAAAGACCGATAATATACCGAAATAACGATATTTCGTACTCAAATAAGATATCAACTGCATAACAAATGTCTTGAATATGTTGTATTTTCTGCACGATAAGCTATAAACAGAAATGCGCAACTTTGCTTAAGGTATCACACCGGTAATTGCTTTCACTATATAACACTATAGAGGGGAAACAATTCTTAAAAATCAGTTTGTATTTCTCATGACAAAATATTCGGAGGAAATGGTTTTTGTTTCCTATCTCATCAGCTAACACCAAAAAAGGGCACACGATACGGCATTTTCTCAAAATATATAGCTCCAAACAGGTCTACCCTCAAAACCACGTGTTTTCCGTTTGTATGTAAACAGACTACACACTCCCCAGGAAGCTGCTGCATGTGCCCTGAAAGAAGTAGTCCCTGTGAAAAAAGATCTTCGTCTAACAAAATACATGAAATATCCTTCTCAGTGGTACAAAACATTTTAAAACTGAGTAAAGGAAAATGTAAAAATGCAGTCAAGGAAATATAATTCTGAAGTATAAATGGAACTAAGTTCATTTTGATTGGCCGATTACCGGTGTGATACCTAAAGGTTTTGTCTTTGATTGATACATTGTCGAAAAAATATTTCTATCGTTTATCAGGAGTATTCTGGAGATGCACATTAACAACTTGTGAAACGTTTTTCTCTCTTTGTAGATGGGCAGTTTTATGAAGATTGTACACATTCGGAGTCTTGTGACGCTTCTAAATTTATGGCGTGCACCAACAATAAATGTCTCTGTGTTAGCACCTACTACCACAAGGACCAAGTTTGTTATTCAAGTATGTTTCACTGTCACACTTACTGACTAAATACATGTATTTGCTTTACATTCATATTGTACTTGTAATAGAGTTTAAGTCTAGTTTTCTTATATTCTCATCTGAATCGTAGCTCTACTTCTTTAAACTTTCGAAATGAGGCATGATTCAAACAATAATTAATGTCTCGTGGGATTATCACGGATTCTGAAGACTAGTTACCAATTTCGAATCTGTTAACTGTTATTTTATATGATATTTATGTTCTTTCTTTGCTTCTTTCTTATAAGTGTTTTATCCAATTTACATTCAATTATCAATAATTAACGGGTGGGTGTTTCTTTCTTAGACCCCTTGCCATCTTAATTTTATTCCTTTATTCGTTTGTTCCCTTATTATAATGAATGATGTAGATCTCATTTCACTCAGACATTGCAATGCCTTTGGTCTAGTAATTGTAATCATGTTCTGCTTTTATCTAACATGTCAAATTCAATATAATATTTGATAATCTAATGTTACTGTACTGCAAATTACATGTTCTGAATTTGTTCAATCTATATAAACATATAAATATCAAAACAACCATAATCAAAACATATTTAAATATAGAACGTCGCTTCCCTACGTGATTTCAAAATATTCCCCGTGTATGACGTTTTTATCGTTTTTAATTTTTAATTTTATTTTTTAATTCATGAATTGTTTATGGCTTATCCGTCTCAACTAACGACATACCATTTAATAAAAAAAGAACCAAAACTGGCTTCTGCAAATGCCTATCTGATTTTTGAGTTGCACCACATATTGCAATATTCTAACAATTAAAATGGATCACTTTTTATTAAAAATAAAGCTAGAATTTAAGAATATCTTATATTATCAGAAGTTGGGCTAGCCTCCACCACCATCTCTCTAAACAGCACAGCATCCGGGTTCTCTGTATTCTGGAATAATCCTACCTCTCAGCATGAGCTTGTCTCTCGTTATGAAGTGATCTGGAGAGCTTCAGGAATTTCCTCGTCGTCATCAGGTCAACTAGGCAGGACAGAGAACCAGTATACTGTGACTAGTAATCTAACGCCAGGACAACTCTACATAGTGAATGTTATCTCTCATGTGGATCTTACAGATCCTACACAAAGCATCGTTGTAGCCTCAGCTGACACTACAGTGAGACTAGGTATGCAAACTATCACACTGTACCTATATTTAACTTATGTTATACACTAAACGAAACGATATTAAAACACCTGTTTGAGACGAAAAGCAGAATTTGTTTAAGGTCCACCTGCAGTTTTCAAATTATTAAATAACATTGAAATGTGTTTTACGTTTTGTTTTGTTTGTTATAAACACAAGGGAAAAAAACAATGATTGCATGTTATATTCACCCGTTTCAGTTCCATTGCCTCCTGGTCCTATCTTAATAGGTCAAAGTATCTTTGCTCATGACAACTTCATAATAAAATGGACTGCTCCATCAAATACTTTTGTGACAAAATACAGAGTATCAATTGATGGCGACACACAACATACTTTAAGTCATGAACCAGAAATTAACTTTACAGTCAAGGTGTTAACCCCTGGAATGAATTACTCTGTCAAAATAGTAACAATAAGTGGTACAACGGATGTCAAAGAAAGCTTAGAGCACATTGAAATAATTAGGATTACTCCAACAAGTAAGTACATATTTCATTCTTAAAAATTCTTAAATTTGATATATAAATTTCTTTAATGATGTTTCGTACAAATAGCTTCAAGTTGGTTTAAAAAGGTGTATCAGAGTCTAATATTAAGATAAAATCCATGGAAAATCGTGTATTAAACTGTCATTTTTTGGAATTTTATAGAATTTCGGCAGTACATCTCAATGGTTTTTTTTCCCTTTTACGGCGAAGAATAAGTATCCAGAATCCACAGTGCTTCTTTAAGAAACGGCACTTGTTTTTGATATATTTCTAAAAATAATATTGAATTGAATATAAATATCCAGATTACTTTTTATGGGATTTCAAACGAAAAGTTAAAAATGTTTTTTTTATTCGTAATGCTCATTAAGTCATAATGGATGGGAATAAGATATATCGATGTCCAAAAGTTTGACATCATAATGGATTTATCGCCAATGTGACACGCTAAAAATAATTACTATGTTTGTTCCTTAAATATTTTAGTACAATATCAATTTGTTTATCAGATGTATTAAATTTTTATAGAACCTGGTCTACCAACCAATGTCCGTTGTCCAGAGAGTCCATTAGATGTCTCTCTAGAGGTATCTTGGACAGCTCCCACCAAACCAAACGGACGTATTGTTCAGTACCTGATAAACATAAAAGAACAATCAAGAACAATTCTTACATCGTCAGATGAAACAACAGAAAACGTCGAAGGATTATTACCAGGTTTGAAACACAAGCACTTGACAGCATGATATTTTTTTATAGTGAAAAAAATTCCTCTACTATATATAATTAAAACAAGATTCGTCAAGATTGCCATTTTAAGGGTTTTCAACTGTTTGTCTGTCACGACGTTTTTGAGTAATTCTTGTAAATTAATTAGTTACAAATATTGCTGTTCGCCACTGATTAGTTTAAGTCATTTGAGTCACTCAAGTGACCTATTGCGATCTGTTTCGTCCGTCATGCTTAGTGCTTAACGTCTGCACATTTTAAAGTTTCTAATCTAAAAACTACTAGATGTATCTTTTCTTATTTGGTTGGTGTGCAGCATCAGGAAAAAGTAGTAGTGACATTTATGCCCTCGACCCCCTCCCCTAGGAGCAATACATGTACATTTAACAAATCTAGAAAATGCGTCACTGCTCACCCTGAAAATTAACTTAGTTTGACCGCTAGACATCACGTTGCAGAGGAGATAGTCACTGTATGATCAATAGAGCCCGATCCTGAAACAAGAGCCCCTGACCCTTTGGCCATAATTTTCACAAATCCTTGCTCATCCCGACGATATACTTAGTTTGACAGCTAGATAATTTTGTGATTCACATTCAAGGAAATGTACGCTTTTAGATTTTAAAAACCGGTTGATTTTGTTAGCTTATGCCTAATTTTTTCTTCTCTATATCTTACAATTTTAGTTTTATAGATCAATTACAGGGTTGCTCATAATCAGATTATCGTTAAAGCCCTCGGGCCTCTTGTTTATGTTTATTCATATATGTATGAATATCGATTTTTAGGGGGATAAGGACGTTGCAGTGTAAAATTATTTGTCAAATTTTTTTTTTTGCTTTTTTTAACACATTAACATTAAGATGTCCTCTACAACATATGTTATTTTCATGACTACTTTCTGATCTTTCTAGGGAGATATTTTGATAGGAATTGTACCCATTTTCTGGCATTATTAATTTTTTTGACAATTTCAATTTTCTGCAATAATTATTTCATTTGATGGATTTATTTGCAAATTTTATTCATTAATTTTAAGAACGGAAACGAATTTCAAAATTATTTATAACATTGACTTTCTTACATAGGAATATCATTATTTTATCAAAATATTGCTAAAATCAACACTTCAAATTTTTGATATTTTGATTCTAAATATGAACAAAATGTGGTGGCACATAAACAATTCTCAATGAAATTTTTTACAAAACTTCCTATATCAACCTTAGCATGTGCTTTATAACTTATGAATTTTCATGGCAACTTTCTTGGCATTCAAGGGAGATACTACAATAGGAATCACCCCTACCCCTTATTCTGGAATTATGACTTTTTGTGTCAATTTCTGTTTAGAACCATCAAAAAAGTAATACATTCTTTACATGTATTAATTCACACGAACATAATAATAATCAGAACATATAATATTATTTGATTGTATTAACCACATATGATTTTGTACATTTACATTTCTAAAATTAAAAATCTTAAAATTTCATGTTGTGACAATCACTACTTTAGAGCCGTAAAGTACGGGAAAAAGATCTATCAAATCATGTTTTACGTCATAATAGATAAATAACATCATAGCATCATACAATCAAATCAATTACGACATCACAAAAGAGTTAGCACATCAAAGCATCATTGCAATGATATTCACGTGATCAGTGTCCTGTATCTCATTAACGAGGCCGAGTACAGTTTGAGTACGCAGGCTTTTGCGCAGCGATTTATTTGCATTGTGACGACACTTTTTTGCTTGGTTGACGCCATAACGTTATGGTTTCAACTGCAGATATTCAGCGAAATTTTTAGAAAAAAA